>OAMR01000113.1:1660547-1719209 GCA_900205405.1 Echinochloa crus-galli
GAAAAATGGCCAATACTAGATTGTATTGCCCTTAGTGCTAATAATGTACATCATCAACTCTGAAGGAGCCACCAGTATTGGTACCTCCACACTTGAACAAGCCTTTCAAGTTGTACGTGGCGGCCGATGCCCAAACTATTGGATCGGCCCTCATACAAGAGTTTGAAGGGAAAGAAAGAGTGGTTGCATACCTTAGCCGAAAATTGCTAGATCCCGAAACAAGATATTCGGCTGCAGAGAAGCTTTGCTTATGTGTTATTACTCATGTACAAAATTTCGGCACTACGGAGGAAATATTGCCAGAGATAGATGAAGCCGAGCAATTGGGGTTAATGGCACAATTAATGCTGAACCAGCTAAGAATCGCCACATGAAGCCACTGTACTTGAGGGGATTTGTCAATGGGAAGCCATTAACTAAGATGTTTGTTGATGGTGGAGCTGCTGTCAATGAGATGCTGAATAACAGGTTGCAGAGGGATATGTATGGGAATGGATATACAGAATTCATGGATTATAATGCTATTGATGCTCTTCCGAATCCTGGATATGCTAATACAGGAATGCCCATTGGAAGGCCAGGAAATTAAGATGCCAATGTTGACCTCATGACTTGATGCAGCTTGGAGAAGCCTCCGCAGATGAAGCCTTTAGAATCAGATACTTTCCTTTGTCCTTGACAGGTCCAGCATTTACATGCAAAATTTGGCACCAGAAAGAGACTGACATGTGGGCCGGGATTGGTAAAAGATATCGTTCGGAAAGGAAAGCTTGTCTTCGAGGGCGTTCGGCAAAGGCATTCTGCGGTCGGGAGTCCGTCGCCGATTCGGCAAGGAGCTGCTCTATGGAAAGCATTCGGGAATGCGTGATGACGTGGATCAAGTAAGAAAGATGCCGATCTGATGAATAATACAAGATGAATACGGCATTTTAGACGTATTTCTTTGGAAACAAACGTTTTGTAATCGTAATCGAGTAGGAATCGTGTCAAAACCAGGGTATAAATATGAACCCATGGTGATTGTAATAGGGATCGAATAATCATACAACAAACCGTCCTTGCGCCACCTTTTCGAGTCCTTTAGTCGTGTCGTCGAAATCTTCGAGAGGAACCATCGATCCGTCGACCTCCGTAAGTATCGACAACCTTGTATCATGCTTAGTATCATGCGGTGGATTTAAGCTTGGTATGAGAAGGCTTCTTTGTTAAATCATGAGTCATGCGGTAGGCTAAGGTTTAGCTTGAAGCGAGTTATCGGCTCTATTAGATTTTGGCAAAGATCTAATAGATTCATTAAGTTACCTTGTGTTATTTGGGTTTTACTTTATGTTTAATTCATATAACACTCTTTTTGCCCAGTCTAGATTGGTTAGGTTCGGTTTTGATTAATCGCAAGACATGACCATGTTACCTTACATAGCCGAATTCAAACCAATCTAGATTGCCACGTGTCGCGGGTTCAAACTCGTTGGTTTTGTATGGATCTTGACAGAGCCGGGTATCATGCGGTAGATGCAGGTTTTTGGGTCGTTTTAGAACTAATCATCCGGTGGATTAGAGCTCGAAATCGATCTGATAGGTCTATCAACATCGACGAAGCTTGTTCCTTCTTCATGGAACCCGAATCGGCTATCTAGCCGTATTCGGCAGTCCCTCAATGAGTGAAAACGTGTTCGTAACTTTGTTTTAAATAATGAATGCTTCTAGCCTTCCACGTTTAGAGTATATCATGCGGTAGATTGATCTATTCTTGGTTGGTGGTGTGATTTTAAACAAGTTGTATCATGCGGTGGATTAACTTGTTTGATTCTACGCCTGACGGGTTCGAGGGTATCTAGACATGCGGTAGACTAGTGCTTTTAGACCTATGCATTCTTGTTTATTAGAGATTTACGATCGTGCTTTCACATTTATCATGCTTTATGCCCGTTAATCGGTTGTATTTAAGTATTGTAACGATCATCTAATTAAATACCGATCTTTCATCATGATGACGTCATGCGGTCGGCAGTATGCTTTCTTACGCGCTCTGCCGAATATGCTGTGAGTGCCTGTATTGCCGACAGATAGCTTGTTCATAGCTATATGCCGATCAAGATTGGCCTTGCAAGCCGTAGAGATGGAACTGTCTGGTATCATCCGGCATGTTCCAGGTTTTATATCTAAACATTTTTTCTTCCTTTGAAATTGACTGGCACGCTTACAGGATTCAGACGATCGGGCACGTGTGAAGCCAGCTGATTCGGCTTGCTGTGTGCTTGGCGTGAGAAGCCGATTTTGCGTCAACAGGGGGTACTTCATACTAAGTTCCCTGATACGACGCTGTCCATAGAGGAGAGTGGTAGTGGCTCACTGAAGTTTGAGCTCACTAACATCTGGGTGCAGTTTACCGGTCTGCCTGATGACCTCAGAGAGTATGAGATTATCTGGGGAGTTGGGTCAGTTCTGGGAGTGCCCAGATAGGTGGATATGAAGTTTACTAGGAAACATGGCAGGAGCAGGGTGCAGGTCTCCGTTCTGGACCATAACATAATTCCACAGTTTGTGGACATAGCCATTGGGAATTCGGTGTACAGCTTGCAATTTGTGGTGGAAGGAAATGTGAATTCGAGTAATCCAGAACCGATGGATATGGACCATGGTGGAGATCAGGATGAGGGGAAGAAGGATGATCCAGCACCTCAGTCGGGGGGTGATAAGTCTGACCAAAGGCATGAGTCAGATAAATTGGCGGCAAAGCAGCAGCAGCGGATGCCGCAGGGAGGGTCGGCGGGCAAAGGAAAGCAGGTGAATAGCCAGGTGGGTTTAGGCGATGAGGCGAGCAGTGAGGAGATGGTGGAGATGGCAGGCGCTGAAGAGATTGGGGAAGGAGCTGCGGTTGATACTGAGCGGATGATAGAGGTGGATGATCAGGCAATGGCAGAGGAGCCGGGGCGCCAGGCGTTAGCCTTAGCGGCTATTCTAGAGGCGCTGGACTCCGATCTTCGTTGCAGCAAGCGACGGGCCGAGGCTAGCAACGAGAATTCCATGGAGATGGCGATGAAGCGGAAGGCCGGACTTCCTGCAGTGGACCGGCAATCTAAAGTTAAGGTCAGGCAATTTGCAGAAGGTGATCTAGTTTGGAAAGCAATATTGCCGATTGGTACTAAATACAGTACATTCGGTAAGTGGTCACCAAATTGGGAAGGTCCTTTCAGATTAGTTAGATGCGTGCTTGGCAATGCATACATCCTAGAAACTTTGCTAGAAGAAGAATTCACTGCTGCTATAAACGGAAGAGATTTGAAGAAATATTATCCTAGCATTGAGATTGATCGTTGATTAAGACACAAATTGCTAGAAATAATGGAAATAGCCGGCATTCGGGAAGAAGCCGCCTTCAGAGCAAAAAATTTCCAACAGAGAAAAATGGCCAATACTAGATTGTATTGCCCTTAGTGCTAACAATATACATCATCAATTCAGTGAAGATATCACAGAGGAATCACAAAAGATAAACTTTATTGCCGAAATTCAATAATCCCTGGTACAAACTACTGAGACAACTTGTTCAAGACAGACTGGGGACGAACTGAATCGGCAATCAAGGTGTTCAATATCATCGATGCTTCCGCAAAAATCCAAACGTGACGGAAAGAATTTCGATTGTTGCGGAAGCTACTTTTAATATTCAACCATCCCTAAATACAAACTACTCAAAAAGCCTGTTCAAGACAGACTGGGGATGGATTGAATCGGCGACGGCAGCGCCATGGCCCTCGAGGCGCTCGATGGAGGTGTCGATGTCATCGACGTCTTCCGGGTTGCCGTCGGCGAAACCGGCCGGAAGTATGGAGTAGTCGCGGCCGGTATGCGTCGACATGGCGACGAGGCCCACAGCAGCACCCAGACGAACGCCATGAAGAGCCACCTCGTCGACTCGGCCTGCTACAGCACCGAGGCGAGCCTCTGGCGTCTCTCCAGGAGCGTTCACCTTGTTCGCCAGCTCCTCCACCAGCGCCTTCAGCCGATTAAGCTCAGCATCACGCTCTGCAAGGTTACAAGATGGAAATAAATCAACATCGACTGAAGTATATTCAAAGTTTGATGTAATCAAGCACATGTTATCTATGCCAATTTTAAATGGAAGGATTGGCAAATGGATTTTAGCCTTATCTGAGTTTGAATTGAGGTTTGAATCGGCAAAGGCTGTCAAGGGTCAGATTATTGCTGATTTTATTACTGAACATCGGGCCGGTCACTATTTAGCTCGTTTGGATGGAATCAGGGACAGAGCTAGAATCTTCCTCTGAGGGCGGGGATAAAGGGGAAAGTGCTTTCTTGGATGGCAATCGCCATGGGTAGAGATCATGTTCGGTTGGCAGCTGTTCTTTCGACAGCTAGGAGTTGACAGACTTTTCGATTTCAGCGCACAAGTCAATATCCCTTTTTGAGCTAGCCCAGTGAATCCAGGTGCTTTTTCGGCAATGAATTAACTTTTCTCAGTTTTCCTCTCAGGTGCAGATGAATAAGAAATGTGATGTTATCCACTTAAAAAGTTCTTTTAAAGTCAAGAGAATTCCTTGTGTAAAGGGAAGATGAAAGTTTCATCTTAAGTAAAGGTAAAACAAAGTGGCTCAGTTGATCCCACTCGGCAAGTCACGATTGAACAGATTCACAAGAAAGATCCTCGTGCCCCGAATTGTCAATTTGAAATTGGGAAATCCTCTAAGCCTAGAGTCACTTCACGTATTCTTCTCAATAAATGGCAACGACAGCAAGAAAAAGAGCGCTATCAGAGGCGTAGATATTAAGAAGAAAGGTACAGAGAAGAGCAAGAAGAATTTGCACGGGAACAGGAACGTGCACATTGGGATTGTGCTTTCTTCAGACATTGCTGGAACGAGGCTTTAAAGTTGCCTACATGGAATAATTGCCCTGAATGCAACGATAGACATGATGAATATAGACAGGATACTATGCAAATTGTTGTATCCCATCCACCATGCATCAACAGCTCATTCAGTGGATAGATGATGATGTGGAAATTGTCCAAACAGATGATTCGATAAGTAGCACATGTTGTCAATGCCAATTTTGAATGGAAGGATTGGCAAATGGATTTTGGCCTTATCTGAATTCGAATTAAGGTTTGAATCGGCAAAAGCTGTCAAGGGGCAGATTATTGCTGACTTCATTACTGAACATCATGATACATCAATAAATTTGCTTAACATTATTCCTTGGGTATTATTCTTCGATGGATCTTCATGCGACAAAGGTGGTGGAGCAGGTATTTTATTAATTTCACCCAAAGGAGAAACATTTGAGTTTGCTATTCCCATTCAATCTACTGTTACTAACAATCAGGCTGAGTATGAGGCATTGCTCAAAGGGCTCCAATATTTGAAAGAAGCAAAGGCCATTGCAGTCGAAATTTTTGGAGATTCAGAGCTAGTCATAAAACAATTGAATGGTGAATATGAATGCAAAAGTGATATCCTGAGAAGTTACTATGAAGAATGCAAAGAAATATTGAAGAGCTTTCGGTCAGTAATTCTACAACACATTCCTAGAGGGGATAATGGAGAGGCAAATAGATTGGCCCAAAGTGCATCAGGTTACAGAGAAAATCAAGAGGTATTTGCTACTGATGACTGTGCTTTCGGAAGTAGTTCGGCAGAAGGTGATTGGAGGAAAGAAATTGCCGATTATTTGGAGAATCCATCCCAGAAGGTTTCTAGAAGACTCAGGTATAAAGCTATAATGTCCTTCAATTTTGCCTGAATTTTCTCTGATGGAGCTTGACTGGATGATGTTTCTTCTCCGATATTTGAAGAAATATTATCCTAGCATTGAGATTGATCGTTGATTAAGACACAAATTGCTAGAAATAATGGAAATAGCCGGCATTCGGAAAGAAGCTGCCTTCAGAGCAAAAAATTTCCAACAGAGAAAAATGGCCAATACTAGATTGTATTGCCCTTAGTGCTAACAATGTACAACATCAATTCAGTGGAGATATCACAGAGGAATCACAAAAGATAAATAAGAGCTTTCGGTCAGTAATTCTACAACACATTCCTAGAGGGGATAATGGAGAAGCAAATAGATTGGCTCAAAGTGCATCAGGTTACAGAGAAAATCAAGAGGTATTTGCTACTGATGACTGTGCTTTCGGGAGTAGTTTGGCAGAAGGTGATTGGAGGAAAGAAATTGCCGATTATTTGGAGAATCCATCCCAGAAGGTTTCTAGAAGACTCAGGTATAAAGCTATAAAGTTTGTTCTTCTTGATAAAGATTTATATTATAAATCCCTGGACGGAGTATTATTACGTTGCTTAAATCAAGAAGAAGCAAAGAAGTTGATGAGCGAGGTGCATGATGGATTGTGTGGAGCACATCAGTCAGCTTACCGAATGAAGTGGGTTATTAGAAGAACTGGTTATTATTGGCCGACAATGTTGGAAGATTGCTTTGAATATTATAAGGGATGTCAAGACTGTCAGAGATTTGGAAACATTCAGAGAGTTCCAGCATCGGCTTTGAATCCCATTATCAAGCCATGGCCATTCAGAGGATGGGGAATAGATTTGATTGGCCAAATAAATCCTCCATCGAGCAAGGGGCATAAGTTTGTACTTTTAGCAACAGATTATTTTACCAAGTGGGTTGAGGCGATTCCATTGAGAAAGGTAGCATCAGAAGATATGATTGAATTTGTCAAAGAGCACATCATTTACAGATTTGGAATTCCTCAGACAATTACCACAGATCAAGGGTCTCAATTTACATCTTCAGAGTTCAGAGATTTTGCTGAAAGTATGGGGGTCAAATTATTGAATTCTTCTCCTTATTATGCTCAAGCTAATGGTCAGGCAGAAGCTTCCAACAAGATCATGATTAAAATCATACAGAAGAAAATTGATCAAAAACCAAGAAGATGGCATTCGGTACTCAATGAAGCATTATGGGCTTACCGAATGGCTCCTCATAGGGCTACAAAAACATCTCCTTATGAACTAGTGTATGGACATCATACCATTTTACCATGGGAATTACAAACAGAGTCAAGGAGAGTACAGTTGCAGAAAGATTTAAGTTCTAAAGATTACAGTAACTTGATGATGGACGAATTGGAAGATTTGCATATGATTCGTCTCAAAGCATTGGAAAATATTGAGAAAAATAAGATGCGAGTTGCCAAATATTACAACAAGAAGGTAAAAGTCAGGCAATTTGCAGAAGGAGATTTGGTTTGGAAAGCGATATTGCCGATTGGAACCAAATATGCAGCATTCGGCAAATGGTCTCCAAATTGGGAAGGTCCTTTCAGAGTGGTTAGATGTGTGCCTGGAAATGCATATATTTTGAAGACATTATTGGGAGAAGAATTTGCTTCTGCTATAAATGGAAGATATTTGAAGAAGTATTATCCCAGTATTGAAATCGATCGGTGATTGATATATTAAATTGCCGAACAGCCGATATTCGGGAAGAAATCGTCTTTAGAGGGAAATTAACAGAGACATTGGAGAAAAAGAAAAATGGCCAGTACTGAATGTATTGCCCTTAGCACAAAATATATTACATCAGGAGTTCATGCAAGATCACAAAAGATAAGTTTTATTGCCGAAATTCCATAAATCCCTAGTACAAACTACTGGAAGAGCCTGTTCAAAACAGACTGGGGATGAATGGAATCGGCAATGGCAGCACCATGGCCATCAAGACGATCAATAGAGGCGTCAATGTCATCGATTTCTTCTGGGTTGCTGTTGGCGAAACCAACCGGCATCCTGGAATAGTCAGTGCCGGTGTGCGTCGACATGGCAACGAGACCCGTAGCGACGCCCAGGCGAACGCCATGGGAGGCCACCTCGTCGACACGGCCTGCCACCGCACCAAGGCGTGCCTCGGGTGTGTCCCCTTGGGCGTTCACCTTGTCCGCCAGCTCCTCCACCAGCGCCTTCAGTCGATCAAGTTCAGCATCACGCGCTGCAAGGTTACAAGGGGATAACAGATTAATATCATTTGGAAGACGAGGTTGAAATTGAGCAGATTGCAGGACTCACCATCAATGACTTCGAGCAGCTGCTTGCGCTCGTGCTGCCATTCAAGGTCAGCAATCCCGGCTTGCTTGGAGATGACCTCCAACTCGCGGCGAGTGTCGTCACGCTCCGCTTTGAATCGGCGAGCATCGCCGTCCGTGTAGCGGTAGTCGTCCGATTCGAGAGATCGATTGGAGTCCCATTTGGCTGACATAAGGAAAACTCTAGAATGCACCAGGAAGCATGGGCTTAAAATGAACCCGAACAAGTGTGCTTTTGGAGTTTCGGCTGGAGAGTTTCTGGGATTTTTGATACATGAAGGAGGAATAGGAGTTGGCAAGAAAAGCATGAAGGCAATTGATGAAATTGTTCCTCCAACTAATCTTAAAGAGTTACAATCACTGCTTGGCAAGATAAATTTTGTGAGAAGATTCATATCAAACTTGTCACAAAAGGTGGTGCCCTTTTCCTCACTGTTGAAAATAAAAAAGGATCAAGAGTTTGTATGGGGTGACGAACAACAGAAGGCTTTTGATGAAATAAAAGAGTACATGAAGAAGCCACCAGTATTGGTGCCTCCACAATTGAACAAGCCTTTCAAGTTGTACGTGGCGGCCGATGCCCAAACTATTGGATCGGCCCTTATTCAAGAATTTGAAGGGAAGGAAAGAGTAGTTGCATACCTTAGCCGAAAGTTACTAGACCCGGAGACAAGGTATTCGGCTATAGAGAAGCTTTGCTTATGTGTTTATTACTCATGTACAAAATTTCGGCACTATTTGCTAAATGCCGAATGCGTTGTACATTCAAAATTTGATGTAATTAAGCACATGTTGTCAATGCCAATTTTGAATGGAAGGATTGGCAAATGGATTTTGGCCTTATCTGAATTCGAATTAAGGTTTGAATCGGCAAAAGCTGTCAAGGGGCAGATTATTGCTGACTTCATTACTGAACATCATGATACATCAATAAATTTGCTTAACATTATTCCTTGGGTATTATTCTTCGATGGATCTTCATGCGACAAAGGTGGTGGAGCAGGCTGAGTATGAGGCATTACTCAAAGGGCTCCAATATTTGAAAGAAGCAAAAGCCATTGCAGTTGAAATTTTTGGAGATTCAGAATTGGTCATAAAACAATTGAATGGTGAATATGAATGCAAAAGTGATATCCTGAGAAGTTACTATGAAGAATGCAAAGAAATATTGAAGAGCTTTCGGTCAGTAATTCTACAACACATTCCTAGAGGGGATAATGGAGAGGCAAATAGATTGGCCCAAAGTGCATCAGGTTACAGAGAAAATCAAGAGGTATTTGCTACTGATGACTGTGCTTTCGGGAGTAGTTTGGCAGAAGGTGATTGGAGGAAAGAAATTGCCGATTATTTGGAGAATCCATCCCAGAAGGTTTCTAGAAGACTCAGGTATAAAGCTATAAAGTTTGTTCTTCTTGATAAAGATTTATATTATAAATCCCTGGACGGAGTATTATTACGTTGCTTAAATCAAGAAGAAGCAAAGAAGTTGATGAGTGAAGTGCATGATGGATTATGTGGAGCACATCAGTCAGCTTACCGAATGAAGTGGGTTATTAGAAGAACTGGATATTACTGGCCGACAATGTTGGAAGATTGCTTTGAATATTATAAGGGATGTCAAGACTGTCAGAAATTTGGAAACATTCAGAGAGTTCCAGCATCGGCTTTGAATCCCATTATCAAGCCATGGCCATTCAGAGGATGGGGAATAGATTTGATTGGCCAAATAAATCCTCCATCGAGCAAGGGGCATAAGTTTGTACTTTTAGCAACAGATTATTTTACCAAGTGGGTTGAGGCGATTCCATTGAGAAAGGTAGCATCAGAAGATATGATTGAATTTGTCAAAGAGCACATCATTTACAGATTTGGAATTCCTCAGACAATTACCACAGATCAAGGGACTCAATTTACATCTTCAGAATTCAGAGACTTTGCTGAAAGTATGGGAATTAAGTTATTAAATTCTTCTCCTTATTATGCTCAAGCCAATGGACAGGCAGAAGCTTCCAACAAGATCATGATTAAAATCATACAGAAGAAAATTGATCAAAAGCCAAGAAGGTGGCATTCGGTACTCAATGAAGCATTGTGGGCTTACCGAATGGCTCCTCATGGGGCTACAAAAACGTCTCCTTATGAACTAGTGTATGGACATCATGCCATTTTGCCATGGGAATTACAAACAGAGTCAAGGAGAATACAGTTGCAGAAAGATTTAAGTTCTAAAGATTACAGTAACTTGATGATGGACGAATTGGAAGATTTGCATATGATTCGTCTCAAAGCATTGGAAAATATTGAGAAAAATAAGATGCGAGTTGCCAAATATTACAACAAGAAGGTAAAAGTCAGGCAATTTGCAGAAGGAGATTTGGTTTGGAAAGCGATATTGCCGATTGGAACCAAATATGCAGCATTCGGCAAATGGTCTCCAAATTGGGAAGGTCCTTTCAGAGTGGTTAGATGCGTGCCTGGAAATGCATATATTTTGAAAACTTTACTGGGAGAAGAATTCACTGCTGCTATAAACGGAAGATATTTGAAGAAATACTATCCTAGCGTTGAGATTGATCGTTGATTAAGACACAATGGAAATAGCCGGCATTCGGGAAGAAGCCGCCTTCAGAACAAAAATTTCCAACAGAGGAAAAATGGCCAATACTAGATTGTATTGCCCTTAGTGCTAACAATATACATCATCAATTCAGTGAAGATATCACAGAGGGATCACAAAAGATAAGCTTTATTGCCGAAATTCAGTAATCCTTAGTACAAACTACTGAGACAAATTGTTCAAGACAGACTGGGAATGAACTGAGTCGGCAATCAAGGTGTTCAAGATCATCGATGCTTCCGCAGAAGTCCAAACGTGACGGAAAGAATTTCGATTGTTGCGGAAGCTACTATTTACATTCAATCATCCCTAGTATAAACTAATCAAACAGCTTGTTCAAGACAGACTGGGGATGGATTGAATCGGCGACGGCAGCGCCATGGCCCTCGAGGCGCTCGATGGAGACGTCGATGTCATCGATATCTTCTGGGTTGCCGCCAGCAAAACCGGCCGGGAGTTCGGAGTAGTCGCGGCCGGTGTGCGTCGACATGGCAACGAGACCCGTAGCGACGCCCAGGCGAACGCCATGGGAGGCCACCTCGTCGACACGGCCTGCCACCGCACCAAGGCGTGCCTCGGGTGTGTCCCCTTGGGCGTTCACCTTGTCCGCCAGCTCCTCCACCAGCGCCTTCAGTCGATCAAGTTCAGCATCACGCGCTGCAAGATTACAAAGGGATAACAGATTAATATCATTTGGAGGACGAGATTGAAATTGAGCAGATTGCAGGACTCACCATCAATGACTTCGAGCAGCTGCTTGCGCTCGTGCTGCCATTCAAGGTCAGCAATCCCGGCTTGCTTGGAGATGACCTCCAACTCGCGGCGAGTGTCGTCACGCTCCGCTTTGAATCGGCGAGCATCGCCGTCCGTGTAGCGGTAGTCGTCCGATTCGAGAGATCGATTGGAGTCCCATTTGGCTGACATAAGGAAAACTCTAGAATGCACCAGGAAGCATGGGCTTAAAATGAACCCGAACAAGTGTGCTTTTGGAGTTTCGGCTGGAGAGTTTCTGGGATTTTTGATACATGAAGGAGGAATAGGAGTTGGCAAGAAAAGCATGAAGGCAATTGATGAAATTGTTCCTCCAACTAATCTTAAAGAGTTACAATCACTGCTTGGCAAGATAAATTTTGTGAGAAGATTCATATCAAACTTGTCACAGAAGGTGTTGCCCTTCATGGAATAATTGTCCTGAATGCAATGATAGGTATGATGAATATAGGCAGGAAACTGTCAATCGCCGATCTGTCCATGAAAGAATTGACAGGATGCATCCTAGTGATGATCGGCGTTTTAATGATCAACCAAGAAAGAGGCATGCTGATTACAGGTGGGTTGATCATGAAGAAGAAGAAGATCATGCTTATGTTTGGCAAGAAGGACAATGGTGTCCACCTGGCTTGAGGAAAAGCCAAAAGAGAAGAGTACAACGTTTGAGGAATCAAGAATTAAAGCAAGCAAGGCCTAAGATGAAATCAATATGGCGTCGAAAGGACAAGCCTGAAGAAGATGGTCATTCGGCTCCTACATGCATGGTATGCTTTTTGCCGAATGAATTTATGGCTCCCACTGATCAAGTTGTGCAGGAGGAAGCGTTGTCAGAGGTAGATGAAGTCGAACAGCTAATGGCACAATTGATGCTCAATAAGCAAGCTGTCTTTGAAAAGCCAATCCAGAATCGACATATGAAGCCATTATATTTGAAAGGATTTGTCAATGGGAAGCCTTTAACCAAGATGTTCGTCGATGGTGGAGCTGCTGTGAATGTGATGCCATATACTACATTTAGGAAGCTTGGCATGGGCCCTGGAGATTTAACACCAACGAGCATAATTCTAAATGATTTTGCTGGAAATCCTTCAGACACCAAAGGCTGTGTTCATGTAGAACTGATGATTGGATCCAAAGTGCTGCTCACAACTTTCTTTGTCATTGAGGGCAAAGGGGCATATAGTTTGCTGCTTGGAAGAGATTGGATTCATGCAAATTGCTGTATCCCATCAACCATGCATCAACAGCTCATTCAGTGGATAGATGATGAGGTGGAGATTGTCCAAGCAGATGATTCAATAAGCGTGGCAAATATGGAACCAGCTTTTTGGGAATATCAAGGCATAGATTGTTTCTCAGGCAAAGACTGGGGAGAAGGTCCTGTTGCACCAGCCAGCAGTGATCAACAGCCGATCGAAGCAGTCGGCTCTCATAGTAATTTTTGATGGAGAATCCAATTGATGGAACTGATGGAAAATTAGGACGTGGATTTGTGTCGGCCGATAAATTGGAAGAAGTGGACATTGGAGATGGTGACAAGCCAAGGCCGACATTTATCAGTGCTAACTTGAGTTCGGTTTTCAAAGAAAAGTTGGTAACATTGTTAAAAAAATACAAGGACTGCTTTGCTTGGGATTATTCGGAGATGCCCGGTCTAGACCGTTCTATTGTTGAGCATCGGTTGCCAATCAAACCTGGATACAGACCTTACAAGCAACCACCCCGAAAAATCTACAAGGAAGAAGTGTTGGCCGATGTGAAAAAGGAGATTGAAAGATTACTAGATGCAAATTTCATTCGGCCATGTAAATACGCGGATTGGATCTCTAATATCGTTCCTGTCTATAAGAAAAATGGAAAAATGAGGGTTTGCATAGATTTTAGAGATCTAAACAAGGCTACACCCATGGATGGATATCCAATGCCTATTGCTGATTCATTGGTTGATGCTGCTGCTGGATACAAAGTGCTCAGTTTCATGGATGGTAATGCAGGATACAATCAGATTTTTATGGCATTAGAAGATATAGTAAAGACAGCTTTCAGATGTCCTGGACACATAGGGTTGTTTGAGTGGGTTGTCATGACCTTTGGATTGAAAAATGCCGGTGCAACTTATCAAAGGGCTATGAATTATATTTTTCATGAGTTGATCGGCAAGATTGTGGAAATATATATTGATGATGTAGTGATCAAGTCATTGGATCATGAGTCCCATTTGGCTGACATAAGGAAAACTCTAGAATGCACCAGGAAGCATGGGCTTAAAATGAACCCGAACAAGTGTGCTTTTGGAGTTTCGGCTGGAGAGTTTCTGGGATTTTTGATACATGAAGGAGGAATAGGAGTTGGCAAGAAAAGCATGAAGGCAATTGATGAAATTGTTCCTCCAACTAATCTTAAAGAGTTACAATCACTGCTTGGCAAGATAAATTTTGTGAGAAGATTCATATCAAACTTGTCACAGAAGGTGTTGCCCTTTTCCTCACTATTGAAAATAAAAAAGGATCAAAAGTTTGTATGGGGTGACGAACAACAGAAGGCTTTTGATGAAATAAAAGAGTACATGAAGAAGCCACCAGTATTGGTGCCTCCACAATTGAACAAGCCTTTCAAGTTGTACGTGGCGGCCGATGCCCAAACTATTGGATCGGCCCTTATTCAAGAATTTGAAGGGAAGGAAAGAGTAGTTGCATACCTTAGCCGAAAGTTACTAGACCCGGAGACAAGGTATTCGGCTATAGAGAAGCTTTGCTTATGTGTTTATTACTCATGTACAAAATTTCGGCACTATTTGCTAAATGCCGAATGCGTTGTACATTCAAAATTTGATGTAATTAAGCACATGTTGTCAATGCCAATTTTGAATGGAAGGATTGGCAAATGGATTTTGGCCTTATCTGAATTCGAATTAAGGTTTGAATCGGCAAAAGCTGTCAAGGGGCAGATTATTGCTGACTTCATTACCGAACATCATGATACATCAATAAATTTGCTTAACATTATTCCTTGGGTATTATTCTTCGATGGATCTTCATGCGACAAAGGTGGTGGAGCAGGTATTTTATTAATTTCACCCAAAGGAGAAACATTTGAGTTTGCTATTCCCATTCAATCTACTGTTACTAACAATCAGGCTGAGTATGAGGCATTACTCAAAGGGCTCCAATATTTGAAAGAAGCAAAAGCCATTGCAGTTGAAATTTTTGGAGATTCAGAATTGGTCATAAAACAATTGAATGGTGAATATGAATGCAAAAGTGATATCTTGAGGAATTACTATGAAGAATGCAAAGAAATATTGAAGAGCTTTCGGTCAGTAATTCTACAACACATTCCTAGAGGGGATAATGGAGAGGCAAATAGATTGGCCCAAAGTGCATCAGGTTACAGAGAAAATCAAGAGGTATTTGCTACTGATGACTGTGCTTTCGGGAGTAGTTTGGCAGAAGGTGATTGGAGGAAAGAAATTGCCGATTATTTGGAGAATCCATCCCAGAAGGTTTCTAGAAGACTCAGGTATAAAGCTATAAAGTTTGTTCTTCTTGATAAAGATTTATATTATAAATCCCTGGACGGAGTATTATTACGTTGCTTAAATCAAGAAGAAGCAAAGAAGTTGATGAGCGAAGTGCATGATGGATTATGTGGAGCACATCAGTCAGCTTACCGAATGAAGTGGGTTATTAGAAGAACTGGATATTACTGGCCGACAATGTTGGAAGATTGCTTTGAATATTATAAGGGATGTCAAGACTGTCAGAAATTTGGAAACATTCAGAGAGTTCCAGCATCGGCTTTGAATCCCATTATCAAGCCATGGCCATTCAGAGGATGGGGAATAGATTTGATTGGCCAAATAAATCCTCCATCGAGCAAGGGGCATAAGTTTGTACTTTTAGCAACAGATTATTTTACCAAGTGGGTTGAGGCGATTCCATTGAGAAAGGTAGCATCAGAAGATATGATTGAATTTGTCAAAGAGCACATCATTTACAGATTTGGAATTCCTCAGACAATTACCACAGATCAAGGGTCTCAATTTACATCTTCAGAGTTCAGAGATTTTGCTGAAAGTATGGGGATAAAATTACTGAATTCTTCTCCTTATTATGCTCAAGCTAATGGTCAGGCAGAGGCTTCTAACAAGATTATGATTAAAATTATACAAAAGAAGATTGATCAGAAGCCAAGGAAGTGGCATTCGGTACTCAATGAAGCATTGTGGGCTTACCGAATGGCTCCTCATGGGGCTACAAAAACGTCTCCTTATGAACTAGTGTATGGACATCATGCCATTTTGCCATGGGAATTACAAACAGAGTCAAGGAGAATACAGTTGCAGAAAGATTTAAGTTCTAAAGATTACAGTAACTTGATGATGGACGAATTGGAAGATTTGCATATGATTCGTCTCAAAGCATTGGAAAATATTGAGAAAAATAAGATGCGAGTTGCCAAATATTACAACAAGAAGGTAAAAGTCAGGCAATTTGCAGAAGGAGATTTGGTTTGGAAAGCGATATTGCCGATTGGAACCAAATATGCAGCATTCGGCAAATGGTCTCCAAATTGGGAAGGTCCTTTCAGAGTGGTTAGATGCGTGCCTGGAAATGCATATATTTTGAAGACATTATTGGGAGAAGAATTTGCTTCTGCTATAAATGGAAGATATTTGAAGAGGTATTATCCCAGTATTGAAATCGATCGGTGATTGATATATTAAATTGCCGAACAGCCGATATTCGGGAAGAAATCGTCTTTAGAGGGAAATTAACAGAGACATTGGAGAAAAAGAAAAATGGCCAGTACTGAATGTATTGCCCTTAGCACAAAATATATTACATCAGGAGTTCATGCAAGATCACAAAAGATAAGTTTTATTGCCGAAATTCCATAAATCCCTAGTACAAACTACTGGAAGAGCCTGTTCAAAACAGACTGGGGATGAATGGAATCGGCAATGGCAGCACCATGGCCATCAAGACGATCAATGGAGGCGTCAATGTCATCGATGTCTTCTGGGTTGCTGTTGGCGAAACCAACCGGCATCCTGGAATAGTCAGTGCCGGTGTGCGTCGACATGGCAACGAGACCCGTAGCGACGCCCAGGCGAACGCCATGGGAGGCCACCTCGTCGACACGGCCTGCCACCGCACCAAGGCGTGCCTCGGGTGTGTCCCCTTGGGCGTTCACCTTGTCCGCCAGCTCCTCCACCAGCGCCTTCAGTCGATCAAGTTCAGCATCACGCGCTGCAAGGTTACAAGGGGATAACAGATTAATATCATTTGGAGGACGAGATTGAAATTGAGCAGATTGCAGGACTCACCATCAATGACTTCGAGCAGCTGCTTGCGCTCGTGCTGCCATTCAAGGTCAGCAATCCCGGCTTGCTTGGAGATGACCTCCAACTCGCGGCGAGTGTCGTCACGCTCCGCTTTGAATCGGCGAGCATCGCCGTCCGTGTAGCGGTAGTCGTCCGATTCGAGAGATCGATTGGAGTCCCATTTGGCTGACATAAGGAAAACTCTAGAATGCACCAGGAAGCATGGGCTTAAAATGAACCCGAACAAGTGTGCTTTTGGAGTTTCGGCTGGAGAGTTTCTGGGATTTTTGATACATGAAGGAGGAATAGGAGTTGGCAAGAAAAGCATGAAGGCAATTGATGAAATTGTTCCTCCAACTAATCTTAAAGAGTTACAATCACTGCTTGGCAAGATAAATTTTGTGAGAAGATTCATATCAAACTTGTCACAGAAGGTGTTGCCCTTTTCCTCACTATTGAAAATAAAAAAGGATCAAAAGTTTGTATGGGGTGACGAACAACAGAAGGCTTTTGATGAAATAAAAGAGTACATGAAGAAGCCACCAGTATTGGTGCCTCCACAATTGAACAAGCCTTTCAAGTTGTACGTGGCGGCCGATGCCCAAACTATTGGATCGGCCCTTATTCAAGAATTTGAAGGGAAGGAAAGAGTAGTTGCATACCTTAGCCGAAAGTTACTAGACCCGGAGACAAGGTATTCGGCTATAGAGAAGCTTTGCTTATGTGTTTATTACTCATGTACAAAATTTCGGCACTATTTGCTAAATGCCGAATGCATTGTACATTCAAAATTTGATGTAATTAAGCACATGTTGTCAATGCCAATTTTGAATGGAAGGATTGGCAAATGGATTTTGGCCTTATCTGAATTCGAATTAAGGTTTGAATCGGCAAAAGCTGTCAAGGGGCAGATTATTGCTGACTTCATTACTGAACATCATGATACATCAATAAATTTGCTTAACATTATTCCTTGGGTATTATTCTTCGATGGATCTTCATGCGACAAAGGTGGTGGAGCAGGTATTTTATTAATTTCACCCAAAGGAGAAACATTTGAGTTTGCTATTCCCATTCAATCTACTGTTACTAACAATCAGGCTGAGTATGAGGCATTACTCAAAGGGCTCCAATATTTGAAAGAAGCAAAAGCCATTGCAGTTGAAATTTTTGGAGATTCAGAATTGGTCATAAAACAATTGAATGGTGAATATGAATGCAAAAGTGATATCTTGAGGAATTACTATGAAGAATGCAAAGAAATATTGAAGAGCTTTCGGTCAGTAATTCTACAACACATTCCTAGAGGGGATAATGGAGAGGCAAATAGATTGGCCCAAAGTGCATCAGGTTACAGAGAAAATCAAGAGGTATTTGCTACTGATGACTGTGCTTTCGGGAGTAGTTTGGCAGAAGGTGATTGGAGGAAAGAAATTGCCGATTATTTGGAGAATCCATCCCAGAAGGTTTCTAGAAGACTCAGGTATAAAGCTATAAAGTTTGTTCTTCTTGATAAAGATTTATATTATAAATCCCTGGACGGAGTATTATTACGTTGCTTAAATCAAGAAGAAGCAAAGAAGTTGATGAGCGAAGTGCATGATGGATTATGTGGAGCACATCAGTCAGCTTACCGAATGAAGTGGGTTATTAGAAGAACTGGATATTACTGGCCGACAATGTTGGAAGATTGCTTTGAATATTATAAGGGATGTCAAGACTGTCAGAAATTTGGAAACATTCAGAGAGTTCCAGCATCGGCTTTGAATCCCATTATCAAGCCATGGCCATTCAGAGGATGGGGAATAGATTTGATTGGCCAAATAAATCCTCCATCGAGCAAGGGGCATAAGTTTGTACTTTTAGCAACAGATTATTTTACCAAGTGGGTTGAGGCGATTCCATTGAGAAAGGTAGCATCAGAAGATATGATTGAATTTGTCAAAGAGCACATCATTTACAGATTTGGAATTCCTCAGACAATTACCACAGATCAAGGGTCTCAATTTACATCTTCAGAGTTCAGAGATTTTGCTGAAAGTATGGGGATAAAATTACTGAATTCTTCTCCTTATTATGCTCAAGCCAATGGACAGGCAGAAGCTTCCAACAAGATCATGATTAAAATCATACAGAAGAAAATTGATCAAAAGCCAAGAAGGTGGCATTCGGTACTCAATGAAGCATTGTGGGCTTACCGAATGGCTCCTCATGGGGCTACAAAAACGTCTCCTTATGAACTAGTGTATGGACATCATGCCATTTTGCCATGGGAATTACAAACAGAGTCAAGGAGAATACAGTTGCAGAAAGATTTAAGTTCTAAAGATTACAGTAACTTGATGATGGACGAATTGGAAGATTTGCATATGATTCGTCTCAAAGCATTGGAAAATATTGAGAAAAATAAGATGCGAGTTGCCAAATATTACAACAAGAAGGTAAAAGTCAGGCAATTTGCAGAAGGAGATTTGGTTTGGAAAGCGATATTGCCGATTGGAACCAAATATGCAGCATTCGGCAAATGGTCTCCAAATTGGGAAGGTCCTTTCAGAGTGGTTAGATGCGTGCCTGGAAATGCATATATTTTGAAGACATTATTGGGAGAAGAATTTGCTTCTGCTATAAATGGAAGATATTTGAAGAGGTATTATCCCAGTATTGAAATCGATCGGTGATTGATATATTAAATTGCCGAACAGCCGATATTCGGGAAGAAATCGTCTTTAGAGGGAAATTAACAGAGACATTGGAGAAAAAGAAAAATGGCCAGTACTGAATGTATTGCCCTTAGCACAAAATATATTACATCAGGAGTTCATGCAAGATCACAAAAGATAAGTTTTATTGCCGAAATTCCATAAATCCCTAGTACAAACTACTGGAAGAGCCTGTTCAAAACAGACTGGGGATGAATGGAATCGGCAATGGCAGCACCATGGCCATCAAGACGATCAATAGAGGCGTCAATGTCATCGATTTCTTCTGGGTTGCTGTTGGCGAAACCTACCGGCATCCTGGAATAGTCAGTGCCGGTGTGCGTCGACATGGCAACGAGACCCGTAGCGACGCCCAGGCGAACGCCATGGGAGGCCACCTCGTCGACACGGCCTGCCACCGCACCAAGGCGTGCCTCGGGTGTGTCCCCTTGGGCGTTCACCTTGTCCGCCAGCTCCTCCACCAGCGCCTTCAGTCGATCAAGTTCAGCATCACGCGCTGCAAGGTTACAAGGGGATAACAGATTAATATCATTTGGAAGACGAGGTTGAAATTGAGCAGATTGCAGGACTCACCATCAATGACTTCGAGCAGCTGCTTGCGCTCGTGCTGCCATTCAAGGTCAGCAATCCCGGCTTGCTTGGAGATGACCTCCAACTCGCGGCGAGTGTCGTCACGCTCCGCTTTGAATCGGCGAGCATCGCCGTCCGTGTAGCGGTAGTCGTCCGATTCGAGAGATCGATTGGAGTCCCATTTGGCTGACATAAGGAAAACTCTAGAATGCACCAGGAAGCATGGGCTTAAAATGAACCCGAACAAGTGTGCTTTTGGAGTTTCGGCTGGAGAGTTTCTGGGATTTTTGATACATGAAGGAGGAATAGGAGTTGGCAAGAAAAGCATGAAGGCAATTGATGAAATTGTTCCTCCAACTAATCTTAAAGAGTTACAATCACTGCTTGGCAAGATAAATTTTGTGAGAAGATTCATATCAAACTTGTCACAGAAGGTGTTGCCCTTTTCCTCACTATTGAAAATAAAAAAGGATCAAAAGTTTGTATGGGGTGACGAACAACAGAAGGCTTTTGATGAAATAAAAGAGTACATGAAGAAGCCACCAGTATTGGTGCCTCCACAATTGAACAAGCCTTTCAAGTTGTACGTGGCGGCCGATGCCCAAACTATTGGATCGGCCCTTATTCAAGAATTTGAAGGGAAGGAAAGAGTAGTTGCATACCTTAGCAGAAAGTTACTAGACCCGGAGACAAGGTATTCGGCTATAGAGAAGCTTTGCTTATGTGTTTATTACTCATGTACAAAATTTCGGCACTATTTGCTAAATGCCGAATGCGTTGTACATTCAAAATTTGATGTAATTAAGCACATGTTGTCAATGCCAATTTTGAATGGAAGGATTGGCAAATGGATTTTGGCCTTATCTGAATTCGAATTAAGGTTTGAATCGGCAAAAGCTGTCAAGGGGCAGATTATTGCTGACTTCATTACTGAACATCATGATACATCAATAAATTTGCTTAACATTATTCCTTGGGTATTATTCTTCGATGGATCTTCATGCGACAAAGGTGGTGGAGCAGGTATTTTATTAATTTCACCCAAAGGAGAAACATTTGAGTTTGCTATTCCCATTCAATCTACTGTTACTAACAATCAGGCTGAGTATGAGGCATTACTCAAAGGGCTCCAATATTTGAAAGAAGCAAAAGCCATTGCAGTTGAAATTTTTGGAGATTCAGAATTGGTCATAAAACAATTGAATGGTGAATATGAATGCAAAAGTGATATCTTGAGGAATTACTATGAAGAATGCAAAGAAATATTGAAGAGCTTTCGGTCAGTAATTCTACAACACATTCCTAGAGGGGATAATGGAGAGGCAAATAGATTGGCCCAAAGTGCATCAGGTTACAGAGAAAATCAAGAGGTATTTGCTACTGATGACTGTGCTTTCGGGAGTAGTTTGGCAGAAGGTGATTGGAGGAAAGAAATTGCCGATTATTTGGAGAATCCATCCCAGAAGGTTTCTAGAAGACTCAGGTATAAAGCTATAAAGTTTGTTCTTCTTGATAAAGATTTATATTATAAATCCCTGGACGGAGTATTATTACGTTGCTTAAATCAAGAAGAAGCAAAGAAGTTGATGAGCGAAGTGCATGATGGATTATGTGGAGCACATCAGTCAGCTTACCGAATGAAGTGGGTTATTAGAAGAACTGGATATTACTGGCCGACAATGTTGGAAGATTGCTTTGAATATTATAAGGGATGTCAAGACTGTCAGAAATTTGGAAACATTCAGAGAGTTCCAGCATCGGCTTTGAATCCCATTATCAAGCCATGGCCATTCAGAGGATGGGGAATAGATTTGATTGGCCAAATAAATCCTCCATCGAGCAAGGGGCATAAGTTTGTACTTTTAGCAACAGATTATTTTACCAAGTGGGTTGAGGCGATTCCATTGAGAAAGGTAGCATCAGAAGATATGATTGAATTTGTCAAAGAGCACATCATTTACAGATTTGGAATTCCTCAGACAATTACCACAGATCAAGGGTCTCAATTTACATCTTCAGAGTTCAGAGATTTTGCTGAAAGTATGGGGATAAAATTACTGAATTCTTCTCCTTATTATGCTCAAGCCAATGGACAGGCAGAAGCTTCCAACAAGATCATGATTAAAATCATACAGAAGAAAATTGATCAAAAGCCAAGAAGGTGGCATTCGGTACTCAATGAAGCATTGTGGGCTTACCGAATGGCTCCTCATGGGGCTACAAAAACGTCTCCTTATGAACTAGTGTATGGACATCATGCCATTTTGCCATGGGAATTACAAACAGAGTCAAGGAGAATACAGTTGCAGAAAGATTTAAGTTCTAAAGATTACAGTAACTTGATGATGGACGAATTGGAAGATTTGCATATGATTCGTCTCAAAGCATTGGAAAATATTGAGAAAAATAAGATGCGAGTTGCCAAATATTACAACAAGAAGGTAAAAGTCAGGCAATTTGCAGAAGGAGATTTGGTTTGGAAAGCGATATTGCCGATTGGAACCAAATATGCAGCATTCGGCAAATGGTCTCCAAATTGGGAAGGTCCTTTCAGAGTGGTTAGATGCGTGCCTGGAAATGCATATATTTTGAAGACATTATTGGGAGAAGAATTTGCTTCTGCTATAAATGGAAGATATTTGAAGAGGTATTATCCCAGTATTGAAATCGATCGGTGATTGATATATTAAATTGCCGAACAGCCGATATTCGGGAAGAAATCGTCTTTAGAGGGAAATTAACAGAGACATTGGAGAAAAAGAAAAATGGCCAGTACTGAATGTATTGCCCTTAGCACAAAATATATTACATCAGGAGTTCATGCAAGATCACAAAAGATAAGTTTTATTGCCGAAATTCCATAAATCCCTAGTACAAACTACTGGAAGAGCCTGTTCAAAACAGACTGGGGATGAATGGAATCGGCAATGGCAGCACCATGGCCATCAAGACGATCAATAGAGGCGTCAATGTCATCGATTTCTTCTGGGTTGCTGTTGGCGAAACCTACCGGCATCCTGGAATAGTCAGTGCCGGTGTGCGTCGACATGGCAACGAGACCCGTAGCGACGCCCAGGCGAACGCCATGGGAGGCCACCTCGTCGACACGGCCTGCCACCGCACCAAGGCGTGCCTCGGGTGTGTCCCCTTGGGCGTTCACCTTGTCCGCCAGCTCCTCCACCAGCGCCTTCAGTCGATCAAGTTCAGCATCACGCGCTGCAAGGTTACAAGGGGATAACAGATTAATATCATTTGGAAGACGAGGTTGAAATTGAGCAGATTGCAGGACTCACCATCAATGACTTCGAGCAGCTGCTTGCGCTCGTGCTGCCATTCAAGGTCAGCAATCCCGGCTTGCTTGGAGATGACCTCCAACTCGCGGCGAGTGTCGTCACGCTCCGCTTTGAATCGGCGAGCATCGCCGTCCGTGTAGCGGTAGTCGTCCGATTCGAGAGATCGATTGGAGTCCCATTTGGCTGACATAAGGAAAACTCTAGAATGCACCAGGAAGCATGGGCTTAAAATGAACCCGAACAAGTGTGCTTTTGGAGTTTCGGCTGGAGAGTTTCTGGGATTTTTGATACATGAAGGAGGAATAGGAGTTGGCAAGAAAAGCATGAAGGCAATTGATGAAATTGTTCCTCCAACTAATCTTAAAGAGTTACAATCACTGCTTGGCAAGATAAATTTTGTGAGAAGATTCATATCAAACTTGTCACAGAAGGTGTTGCCCTTTTCCTCACTATTGAAAATAAAAAAGGATCAAAAGTTTGTATGGGGTGACGAACAACAGAAGGCTTTTGATGAAATAAAAGAGTACATGAAGAAGCCACCAGTATTGGTGCCTCCACAATTGAACAAGCCTTTCAAGTTGTACGTGGCGGCCGATGCCCAAACTATTGGATCGGCCCTTATTCAAGAATTTGAAGGGAAGGAAAGAGTAGTTGCATACCTTAGCAGAAAGTTACTAGACCCGGAGACAAGGTATTCGGCTATAGAGAAGCTTTGCTTATGTGTTTATTACTCATGTACAAAATTTCGGCACTCTGTCTCTTATACACATCTAGATGTGTATAAGAGACAGCCATTAACACAAGGAATTTTCTTGCTGGTATGCATCAGGCGAATGGTTTGGTGAAGCATGTGATAGACACTTCCCAGTAGGTACTTCCCAAGAGGGATGAGTGTGCCAGCAGCCAAATCTTCAGCCATCACAATATGATTCAGAGTTGGCTCATTGGCTTTACCGCAAAAAATGAATCTGCACAGCCACATATTCAGGAAAGCCCTGTATTCAACATCAGACAAGGGACCATTAGACATATAATTCTGGATATATTTCTTATATCCAACTCCTGTCTTTACTCCTGTTTGTTTGGAGGAGCCCTTGTACTTGTATGGGCGCACAGACTCTGTGATATTCAGGCCGGTCATCATATAGACATCGGCCAAGGTGGGAGACATCGGTCTATGACCGAAGAAGAAAGCATTTGCGCCATTAGACCAAAAGTGACAAGCCGCAATGAGGAGACTCTCATTCTTGGGTGTTTCGGCTAAAGATAGCTCTAAACAATGTGAAATGCAGAGTTTGTCCCAGTTCTTGGTTTGAGGGCTTTTATCATCAAAAACCCTCTTGTACCAGTTTCTCCAGCCAGCAATTGGGGGCAAAGGCCAGTTCTTGAAGGCATCTTGCCATTCATGAGGCTTTGTCAATGAAGCTTTAAAAGGAATTCGCTGAGATTCGGCAGCAATCAGCTCAGAGGGGTCTGAATCTCCTACGGGCCCAAGAAAATAAGTGGGTGCTTTCTCCTCGGTGGGAATCAAAAGTTCGGCCGCAAGAGCCTACCAAGAACAGAAAAAAGCGAAAGGAAAATTTAAGATGTGATTCAAAAAATGATGCCGAATGTGCTTGAAGAGGAGTGAAAATTACCCGGAGAACTTGATCTTGGTCCGCCATTTGAGGATTGAAGCTTGAAAGAGCTGATGATGCTAGGGTTTGGATTTGGCCGAAGTTCCGAAGATTCGAGCAGAGAGGGTGGATGCTAAAAAGATTCAATCCAGTTGCGGATTTCTAGTCAATTCCGAGATAAATTATCTTTTATCCCGAAATTGAAGGGGCATGTGTTAACACCAAAATTTGGCACCAGAAAGAGACTGACATGTGGGCCGGGATTGGTAAAAGATATCGTTCGGAAAGGAAAGCTTGTCTTCAAGGGCGTTCGGCAAAGGCATTCTGCGGTCGGGAGTCCGTCGCCGATTCGGCAAGGAGCTGCTCTATGGAAAGCATTCGGGAACGCGTGATGACGTGGATCAAGTAAGGAAGATGCCGATCTGATGAAGAATACAAGATGAATACGGCATTTTAGACGTATTTCTTTGGAAACAAACGTTTTGTAATCGTAATCGAGTAGGAATCGTGTCAAAACCAGGGTATAAATATGAACCCATGGTGATTGTAATAGGGATCGAACAATCATACAACAAACCGGCCTTGCGCCACCTTTTCGAGTCCTTTAGTCGTGTCGTCGAAATCTTCGAGAGGAACCATCGATCCGTCGACCTCCGTAAGTATCGACAACCTTGTATCATGCTTAGTATCATGCGGTGGATTTAAGCTTGGTATGAGAAGGCTTCTTTGTTAAATCATGAGTCATGCGGTAGGCTAAGGTTTAGCTTGAAGCGAGTTATCGGCTCTATTAGATTTTGGCAAAGATCTAATAGATTCATTAAGTTACCTTGTGTTATTTGGGTTTTACTTTATGTTTAATTCATATAACACTCTTTTTGCCCAATCTAAATTGGTTAGGTTCGGTTTTGATTCATTGCAAGACATGATCACGTTTCCTTACATAGCCGAATTCGAATCAATCTAGATTGCCACGTGTCGCGGGTTCAAACTCGTTGGTTTTGTATGGATCTTGACAGAGCCGGGTATCATGCGGTAGATGCAGGTTTTTGGGTCGTTTTAGAACTAATCATCCGGTGGATTAGAGCTCGAAATCGATCTGATAGGTCTATCAACATCGACGAAGCTTGTTCCTTCTTCATGGAACCCGAATCGGCTATCTAGCCGTATTCGGCAGTCCCTCAATGAGTGAAAACATGTTCGTAACTTTGTTTTAAATAATGAATGCTTCTAGCCTTCCACGTTTAGAGTATATCATGCGGTGGATTGATCTATTCTTGGTTGGTGGTGTGATTTTAAACAAGTTGTATCATGCGGTGGATTAACTTGTTTGATTTTACGCTTGACGGGTTCTAGGGTACCTAGACATGCGGTAGACTAGTGCTTTTAAACCTATGCATTCTTGTTTATTAGAGATTTACGATCGTGCTTTCACCCTTTTATTTATTTCGTCGCGTTATGATGATCGGTTATGGTTACATGCTACAACGTGTCGCTTAATTAAATACCGATCTTTCATCATGATGACGTCATGCGGTCGGCAGTATGCTTTCTTACGCGCTCTGCCGAATATGTTGTGAATGCCTGTATTGCTGACAGATAGCTTGTTCATAGCTATATGCCGATCAAGATTGGCCTTGCAAGCCGTAGAGATGGAACTGTCTGGTATCATCCGGCATGTTCCAGGTTTTATATCTAAACATTTTTTCTTCCTTTGTCAGTTTCAGAGAAAATTGACTGGCACGCTTACAGGATTCAGACGATCGGGTGGACAACGAAATTCATTACAGTCAGCTTTGCCGAATGGGTCACAGACAGTGAAACAAAGATAAGGATACAGAACAAAACTGCATAGGTCATTCGGCTGTCAAGTATTCATTACAATTACACATTCAGAAGTTTTAAACCTAGCCTTCCACGTTTAGAGTATATCATGCGGTGGATTGATCTATTCTTGGTTGGTGGTGTGATTTTAAACAAGTTGTATCATGCGGTGGATTAACTTGTTTGATTCTACGCCTGACGGGTTCGAGGGTATCTAGACATGCGGTAGACTAGTGCTTTTAAACCTATGCATTCTTGTTTATTAGAGATTTACGGTCGTGCTTTCACATTTATCATGCTTTATGCCCGTTAATCGGTTGTGTTTAAATATTGTAACGATCATCTAATTAAATACCGATCTTTCATTATGATGACGTCATGTGGTCGGCAGCATGCTTTCTTACGCGCTCTGCCGAATATGCTGTGAGTGCCTGTATTGCCGACAGATAGCTTGTTCATAGCTATATGCCGATCAAGATTGGCCTTGCAAGCCGTAGAGATGGAACTGTCTGGTATCATCCGGCATGTTCCAGGTTTTATATCTAAACATTTTTTCTTCCTTTGTCAGTTTCAGAGAAAATTGACTGGCACGCTTACAGGATTCAGACGATCGGGCACGTGTGAAGCCAGCTGATTCGGCTTGCTGTGTGCTTGGCGTAAGAAGTCGATTTTGCGTCAACACCCTCGACCGAAGCCTGCCAAAGCTAGTAAGCGTTGTCAGCGGGTTGTTCAACCTGGTACCGAGCCAGTGGGACAGGCTGTCAAGAAGGCCGCTCAGAAGGTGAAAGCTGCTGAGAAGCGAAGCGCAATTCTGCTTCGGACTATCATACTAGACGCTTGAAGGTGGTTGTTGTTGATGAGCCCTATGTATCGGAGGCCGCGGGGAAGATCGTTCGTCCAGTTATCGCTGGTACTACCGTGACTACCGGGACCTCGGAGAATCCGTTGCCAGCTTCGACCGCCCTGGCCGCTGGTGGACGCCAAACTACTGAGGGCGAAGCTGCATTACCTTCTTCTGACTTGAATGTGACCAGTTCTGGCGGACATGAGTGCTTGGATGCCTCTGTTGATCGCCCGGATCGTAGGAATGCTCCTGGAGCTTCGCATGCTCCTACCCTGCCCGACAGTCCCTCTTCTTCTTCAGGTCGCTCCTTTGATCTTTATGATCATCTGGCTGACTACTCAGCCTACTTGTGGTCTTCTATCCAAGATAGCAATCCTGATATCTATGGTCACTTCATAGATTACGAAGGTGAAATGGAAAAGCTTCACCTTGAGGGTGTCCTGCAGGATGTTGTCAAGAATGCTTTCCGGGTAACACCTTGCTCCCGTGTTTCTTTGCGTGTTCTAATGTTTCAAAAATCCCATTTTGACTTGTTTCCCTTTGTACAAACGTTCGCTGGTATACGCGTAGTGGACAAGAAGCTTATTGCCAGAGAAAAGATAGTTCGTGATGTTACCAACGCATAAGACCGCATGAAGCTCGAGCGGGATGAGTTGCAGGCTGAGCGCGACAAGCTGAAGAACAACTTACACGAAGCTGTCCGTACCCAAACAGACATGGAAAAGAACAATACTGAGCTTCGGCTTCCCGTTGGAGACCTGGAACGTCGAAGTTCTGCTGCCGAGCGCCAAGCAAAAGAAGCCGAAGACTTGGGGAGGCGTAATCGTGAGCTGGAAGCAGAATTGAATGCTCTCAAGGAACAAGCGACTTCTGATGCTTCCCTTGTGTCTTCTTTGAAAGATGAGCTCAAGCTTTCGCAAGCTCAGATGGCCACCAAGACCTCCGAGAATGCTCGCTTGAATGATGACATCAAGCTGATGAAGGGAGCTATAGAGCGTTCTCAAGCTCTTGTTGCAGAGCGAGGCCTTCAAGTCTATCGGAATTATCAAGAAGCCCTTCGCCAATTTGGTGCTGAGCCATCGCCTTTCCCCGAAGGTGGTGGTGAAGCTCGATTCTTCGACTGGCTTGACGCGGAATTTAAGTCTCTGCCTGGAGTTATGGGGTCTGTTGGGGATCACGCTGCTAATGTGAGCTGCGGGAATCTCCTGTCCCTGCTGGAGAAGGACGGGTGTACTCACTTCAAGACCTTCGGCAAAAATTATCGCTTTGAAGCTGCCGCGGCCCCTGACCAGGCTTCTAATCTTGTTAAAGCAGTGCGAAGCATCTTTATGCGCCAATTTTGGCAGGTGTATGGCCGCGATACTGCTCGCCGCTATGCTGCGGAGACTCTTCAAAAGGTAAACCTCTGCCTCTTGCCCCTTGATATTGAGGCTCCCTTTCGGCTATGCTTATTCTGTTCGTGTCTTATACAGAGGAAGATGCGACAAGCTCGCGATGATCAGGCTCGTCGAGGGGCTGCCGCTTCTATTCCTGGTCCCGTTCCCACCGCTACTGGTGCCCGTGAAGCTGGGACCTCCACGAAGGTGCTCGACCCCGCTGCTAGACCATGACTGTTGTAATAGGCTAGAGCTGAAAACTTATTGTATCAAATGGTTGTAATTAACATTTTTACCTGCGCAGGCTCCTGACGAAGGACCTGCGCAGCTTGTTCTTCCTCGCACTATCCGCAATGGGTCGTTGTGTGTTACTGGAACTGCCTTGGCCGCTTACCGAAACTGCTTTCCTGGTGCCACATTTTCTTCTTTCTGGCACTACTGTTGTCAAAGCTTCGTTGAGCAAACTTCCCTCGTAGACCTAAGCTTCGAGTCATCTGCTGATTATCCGATTGTGCGTCTTCCGGACCTCGAAGCTCTTTTTGGACCCTAGGAGGGCCGCGAGGACTTTGACAATTTTCATTATGCTTATAATCTGCGAAGAGATGCTTCCGATCGTGCCTATGTTGTAGAGTTGTCATTTTGAATCGTATGTCCAGTTTGTAAACACACGTTGATTCTTTATGTACGTTTTCTTTGTTGTGGTCTAAGGAACGCTTTTTTAATGATATTGTTTAGTCTGGCAGTTTTTACCAGGCTTGTTATGCTAAATGGACTTTTCACTGAATTATTACTGCTGAGCTGAAACGAGCTGTTCGAAGCTTAGCTTAGACCTTTTTTACTGGTAATTTTTACGAGCTAACTTCGAATGCCTTTGTGACATTGCTAAGTCACGGCCTCTGGCACTTTTTTGCCGAGCTTATTTCGTTTGCGAGCGCTTCTTAGAACTTTTGAAAAGCGTCACCTTCCTTATCTTAGCGAGGCAAGCCGAAATGAGCTGTTCGAAGCTTAGCTTAGGCCTTTTTTACTGGGAATTTTTACGAGCTAGCTTCGAGTGTCTTTGTGACATTGCTAAGTCACAGCCTCTAGCGCTTTTTGCCGGGCTTATTTCGTTTGCGAGCTCTCTCTTAGAGCTTTTGAGAAGCGTCACCTCCCTTATATTAGCGAGGCAAGCCGAAATGAGCTGTTCGAAGCTTAGCTTAGGCCTTTTTTACTGGGAATTTTTACGAGCTAGCTTCGAGTGTCTTTGTGACATTGCTAAGTCACAGCCTCTGGCGCTTTTTGCCTGGCTTATTTCGTTTGCAAGCTCTCTCTTAGAGCTTTTGAGAAGCGCCACCTCCCTTATCTTAGCGAGGCAAGCCGAAATGAGCTGTTCGAAGCTTAGTTTAAACATTTTTTACTCGGAATTTTTACTAGCTAGCCTCGAATGCCTTTGTGACATTGCTGAGTCACAGCCTCTGGCGCTTTTTGCCGGGCTTATTTTGTTTGCGAGCTCTTCTTAGAGCTTTTCTTGTGTTTGGTTAAGTTTGAACAGTTTCGCCTTGGCGATCTCTGTTAAAACTTGCACTTCTGCCGAATCTGCGGCCTTTTCCCTAGGTTGCTTTTTCGGCTATGAGACACATCTTTGGGGAATTAACTGCTTTATAACTTAGCATTTGTACAAGGGTACTCGCCTCATTAAAAACCTCACCCCCATCTCGGGGTTTCCCCTGTGAGGAAAAGAGTACGAGACCTGAATTTGAAAACATAAAAGAAATGTAAGAAAGAAACCTACTGAGCTTCGGCCCTACACGTAGAACCTTCTGAGGTTGTCCACGTTCCAAGAGTGTGGTAATTCTTTGCCTTCTTCGTCTGCCAGGTAGAAAGACCCTGGCCTGATGCTTCTACTGACCAAAAATGGCCCCTCCCAATTTTCCTGTAACTTCCCTGTCTTCCCAGCCTTTAGCTTTAGAACAAAGTCTCCTGGAGCTATGTCTTTTCTTACCACCTTCTTGTCCCTCCATTTCTTGGTTTCTAGCTGATACTTATCCAAATTTTTTGCTGCTTGAATTCTCTCCTCCTCTGCGAGGTCCTTGTCCATGCTTTCGCTATTTTGCTGCTGTTTTCCGGATGCTCTGCTGCTTTTGAAGTGAAGCTCCTCCGGAGTCATGGCTTCTTCTCCGAATAGTAGCTTGAATGGTGTAAACAACGTAGTTCTTGACTTTGTGGTATTGTGTGACCATATTACCTTGACTAACTCTTCTACCCATTTGCTCTTTTTCAACTCCATTAATCTCTTCTTGACGCCTTCGAAGACAATGCCATTGGCTCTTTCTACTGCACCATTGGACTGCGGGTGGTATACAGAAGCAAATTTAACCTTCGTACCGACGGAGTGGCAGAATTCCTTGAACACCTCACTGTCGAACTGTTTCCCGTTATCGACCGTTATCTCCCTTGGTACTCCGAATCGACAGATGATATTTTGCCAAAAGAACTTTTTGATTGTTTCGGCCGTGATGTTAACCAGTGGTTTGGCCTCTATCCATTTAGTGAAGTACTCGATTGCTACTACAGCGTACTTGTAATTCCCTTGCGCCGTGGGAAGCGGTCCCACGATGTCAATGCCCCACCTTTGCAGTGGCCAAGTTGGTGAAATCAGTTGTGTTGCGGCTCCTGGTGCCTTTTGTTGCTTTGCGAATTTTTGGCAAGCTTCGCATGTTTTTACGATCTGTTGTGCGTCTTTTAATGCTGTTGGCCAGTACAATCCTTGCCTGAATGCTTTTCCTACTAATGCTCTTGAGCCGACGTGCAAGCCACAACATCCCCCGTGAATTTCTTTCAATAACTCCATACCTTCTCCCGATGCTATGCATTTGAGTAAAGGTGCCGTGACGCCTATCTTGAGTAAGTCATCTCCTACTAAAGTATAGTTTCGGCATCTTTGTTCCATTCTTTTGGTTTCTGCCACTGACTCAGGCTCAACGACCCCGTGGAAGAATGCGATTATTTGTGCCCTCCAGTCTTCACCCTGGACGACAAATATCCAAGAGACCTTGTTTGTCTTCTCCTTTGCCGAAGGCTCTTTCAAGGTTTCGAAGAATACATCTGGCGGCAGCTTCTCTTTTCTTGCTGCTGCCTTTGCCAAGGCGTCTGCCTCACCGTTCTTGTTCCTTGGCCAGAATTCCACAGTGTACCCTTTGAACTGTTTCTCCATTCTTCGTACCATTTCCAGATATTTTATCAACTCTGGATTCTTGGCCAAGCTTTCCTTCTCCACTTGATCGGTGATGACCTGCGAATCTGTTTTTATGGTGCAGACCCGTGCGCCTATCGCTCTTGCTTTTCGCAGCCCCAGCAATAAGGCTTCGTATTCTGCGATGTTGTTTGAGCTCCTGTCTTGTTCTCTGCAAAACTCCAGTCGCACTGCATATCGCAGCTTCGCTCCGTTGGGTGATGTTATGATTGTTGCCGCTCCGGCGCCATCTTTTCCCCAAGCTCCGTCACAGGTGATGAGCCATTCTGGTTCTGGCTCTGGCTGCTTATTGAGGATTGGTGAAGTCCAATCTGCCACGAAATCAGCCAAGACCTGAGATTTGATTGTCGTTCGTTTTTCAAATGTCACTGGTAAACTGGACATTTCTGCTGCCCACTTTCTGATGCGACTCGGGGCTTCTCTGTTGTTGAAGATCTCCTTGAGCGGTTGGTCCGACAGTACTACCACCTTATGTGCACCGAAATAATGCCTTAGCTTTCTTGAGCTCATCACCACCGCATAGGCGATTTTTTCCAATTCGGAGTATGCCTTTTTGAATTCTGTTAGCGCTTCCGAAATGAAGTAGACAGGTAACTGATTTTTAATGACTTGGGTTTCTTTTTCTTGGACTAATGCTGCACTGACCGCTGACTCTGTCGCTGCTAGATACAAGAACAGAGTTGCCCCTGGTTCTGGAGGTGACATTATAGTTAACTGCTGCAGATAATCTTTTAACTCTTGAAACGCTGCTCTTTGCACTATTCACCAGCTAAATTTACTTGCTGATTTTAGTGCCTTGAAAAAGGGTAAGCTTCGCTCTGCTGATTTTGCAACGAATCTATTTAATGCCGCGATTCTTCCTGTAAGCTTCTGTACATCGTTTCTTGTTTTTTGTTCCTCCATGTTGATTAGAGCCTTTACCTTATCCCTGCTTGCTTCTATGCCCTTTACCGATACAAGACACCCCAGAACCTTTCCTCTTCTGACTCCAAACACGCATTTCTCAGGGTTGAGCTTCAAGGCTGCTGCCCTCATGTTGGCGAAGGTTTCTGATAGATCGGTCACATGTTCTGACCTTGCTCTGCTTTTTTACTACTATATCATCCACATATGCTAGCATATTTCTTGGGATTTGATCTTTGAACACTACTTTCGACATTCTGGAAAATGTTGGACCAGCGTTCTTTAACCCTTCTGGCATTCTGACGAAACAATAGGTTCCCATGGGTGTAATGAAGCTTGTGCATTCCTCGTCATCTTTTTTCATCCAAATTTGGTGGTAACCCGAGAAGCAGTCTAATAAGGATAGCATTTCGCTGCTGGCCGCTTCATCCACCACCCTATCAATTCTTGGGAGTGGGAAATCATCCTTGGGGCAAAACTTGTTCAGGATTGTGAAATCAACACACATTCTCCATTTACTGTTTTTCTTCTTCACAGGCACCGTGTTAGCCAACCATGTTGGGTATTTGACCTCTCTAATAACATGAGCTTCGAGGAGCCTTTGAACTTCGGCTTTTACCGCTGCGACCTTGTCGTCCGACATTTTCCTGAGCTTTTGCTTTCGCGGTCTAACATTTTTGTCGATGTTGAGAATGTGCTCGATGATGGACCTGCTTACTCCGTGCAAATCCTTTGAAGACCTAGCAAACACATCCTTGTTGCCGCAAAGGAACTTGATTAATTCCTCCTCCTCTTCTTTTTCGAGATCGGCTCCAATAATTACATGTCTGTCCCTGACTGCTTCCTCTAGCAAGACTCTTTTTGTCTCCTGGTCCGGATGTACCAGCACCTCTTCTTTGTCCATTTTCTTGTCCTGCGCCGAAGCTGATGCCTCTGCCTGGTTGAGGATATGGACGTTACGATGGCCTGGTGTTTCTCCTTTTTCGATGTTTCTCGCCACCTGCTGGCTACCGTATATAGAGATTACACCATTCGAAGCTGGCATTTTCATGCACAAATATGGTTGATGCACCACTGCTTCAAATTTGTTCAAGAATCCTCGCCCGAATATCGCTAGGTAAGGAAAATACATATCCACGATGTCGAAGGTTACAAATTCCGTCCTTGCGTTTGACAGATCTCCAAAGGACACCGGGAGATCGATTTTTCCCAAGACCGATACCCTCTTTCCCCCAAAGCCGCAAAGGGGATTATCAGCCGGTTGCAGCACGCTCTGATCCAGCTTCATTTCAGCGAAGGTATTCGCAAAGATAATATCAGCCGAGCTTCCTGTGTCCACTAATATTCTTCCTATCTTCCACCTGGCGATGTTAGCCTCGATGACCAAAGCGTCGTTGTGGGGGAAGTTGGTGAGCTTGAGGTCTTACTCCGTGAACGTGATTGGTATGTGTGACCATCTTGATCTGATCACTGGGCCCTCAACCGAGATGTTGTTTACACTTCTGAAATAGTTCTGCCTTTGTCTCTTGTTTTCGAACTGCAAAGATGACCCGCCAGAAATGGGCATGATCATTCCCACTGTTGGCAAATTGTTTGCTTGAGTATTTTTGTCCTCTTCTTTTAGGTTCTGGACTCTTTGAGGTTTGGCGAAGGTGAGATTGACCATTGGTGGTGCCGATGGTGCCTGACTACTCTGAGCGTGGTGAAAAGTCATGGGTTGATAGGCATAGGCTGGGGCACTTCTGAGCGGCGGCTGAGCGAAGGATGCTTGTGACCCGCTCTGGTTACTTTGATGAGTTGTCCAATTGATATTCTGGCACGCCGAAGGTGCATTGCTTTCAACTTGTGCTTTCTCTGCTGTCATCCTTTCTAAAACCTTCTTACTTTCCGGGCAAAACTTTGTGCCATGTCCAGCCTCTGCTCCGTGAAATATGCAATAATATTTTCTCTCTTCTTGTGGGTGCCTGCCCCGGCCACGGCCTCTGCCTCTGCTGAATCTTCCTCCTCTGTTTGCACCGTTATCTCTTTCACCTGTCTTCCAGCTCGAAAATTCTTCGGTCGAAGGTGATGTTGGTTGAATGAAATTCTGATTGTCTGCGTTGTGAGCTTCGACTTGATACACGGTTTGTTGATTTTGTCTAAACCACTTCCTCTGATCACCTCCTTGCTGATCCCACCTATTGCCCTGAGAGTTGCTCTGAGCTTGTCTTGTCCTTTTGGCTTCTTCTGACCTTCTCCTGATGTCTTTGTCAGCTCTGCACCATTTCTCAAAGGCGGTGTACAAGTCACTCATTGAAGTTGGAGGCTCCCTAGCGAAGAAGTTCGCACAAGGTCCTATCTTGAGGCCCTTAATGCAGGCTTCAATTGCCACCTCGTCTGGTACCTTTGGTGCCTGAGCTCTGAGCTGGATGAAACGTTGAAAATACGACTGGAGGGGTTCCTTCTCGCCCTGGATGCAGCTGAACAGGTCGCTACTATTAAGCGAATCCTTTTTTATCCCCTTGAAGTTTTCCAAGAATTTGCCTCTCAGGTCTTGCCAAGATTGTATGGATAAGGGTTTCAATAGAGAATACCAATTTAAAGCTATGCCTTCGCATGCTATGATGAAGGACTTAGCTAAGACCGTGTCATCGCCGCCTGTCGAAGCTATAGCAGCTTCATAAGCCATGAGAAATTGCCTGGCATCATCGGTGCCATTGAACTTTGGTATTGGGTGCCCCCTATGTGTCGGAGGCCATGCCGCTAACTGTAGGCGAGGCGCTAGTGGATCGGCAGTGTCTATTGGTCTGGAGACTATGGTATTTCTGAATGGGTTTGAAGTATCCAATGCTGTCGGGGTTCCAAACAAATGTTCTTGAGTGTCGAAACTGTACTCGGTCGAATCTAATTCTGATTGCTTCTTTGCCATTGCTTGTAGCTCTGCCTGTAACTTTGCCAACCTGGTCTTCGCTGCTGTGAGCTCTTGCTTTACAGTTGCTGCAAGCTGTGCTGTTGTTGCTTCTGCCACCATTTCTGCCTTCTCCTTCTCCAACCGCACCAGCTCTTGCCTTGCTAATTCCAACTCCTGTGCTTCGTTTCTTTCAGGGCTTGAGGTGCTTGTGTGTGGAATAGAGATGGCAGCTTTCAGCTTCTTAACTTTCGCTGCTACTATCTGAGCTCTCCTTCTACTCTTCGAAGCTTCTGACTTACTTGCAAGTGGACTAGAATCCAAAGTCGTTGGCTGCTCAGGCCCAAGTGAAGGCGGTTCTGGGTCGATGGCTTCCGTGCCTGATCCTCCCTTGTCCGAACCCGTTTTGCCCCCCGGAGCCATGTGAGTTTTTCTTCGAGCACGCACAAACGGTGGGCGCCAACTGTTGGTCTTAATTTCACAAGAGGTCTCAAAACCAACAGTACCAAAGATGGAAAATGATTCCTAGTACACTTTTCAGAATTCCAAAAGTCGTCCCCCTCAAAAGGAGCGCTAGGACCTCCTTTTATAGGGGGTTACAAGCATACCAAAATACACATTTGCCCTCTCACCCGGGCCTACCCTCATACTAATACAGGATTTGACCCTATTACCAGCTCCAAGGACAAAGAGGTATTTACACATCATGACGTAAACAATTTGACTTTTGCCACTGTATTACAGGTCAAGACCTACTTTACATGCCTTTTTGTTACAGCGCTCGAATTGCCTGATTTGACTTATGGTACCAATAATCGAAGGTGCTGAATGGGTTAAGTGGCTCCCGGCAAGCTCCCACAGACCTTCGCCTGCCGAAAGTCCTCCTCCGAGAGTCGAAGCACCGCTCGGGCATTGTCCTCCGAAAGGCTCCACCTTCGTCGTACCCTGGAATCCCATGCCTTGCTAGTTCTCCCAGTCGAAGGTCGGTTCGGGCATGTCTTCCCATTTTTAATCTCATGGTCACCTTCGATCACCATTTTATAAACGCCGTCTCATAAAACCACCGTTTTGTTGGGGATCACCATTTTATGCCATGGCCTTGCTAGAGGTGAGACCTTTCAAGAGTTTTACCTTATCGTGACAATGGTCGGAGGTAAGGCTTTTATGAAATTCGATCCCCAACAAATCCAAAGGATTAGAACGTTCACAATTGTATTAAAGTTATTGTGACTCCATGTATCCCGATAACCTGGGCAACTGGTGATCTGCTTGTGGCCCGCCGCTTCGGCCCTCCGAGGCCCGTCTCCGTCCCCCTATTTCTACCACCGCTGCGGCCCTTCTCGGCTTCTACCCTGCGCCGTGCGTTCGAGGACATCTTCCGAGGTCCGATCCAACCCTTCGTCTGTACTTCGTACGGTCGATTGCAAGCGGGCGAACGCGTGTGCTGCGCGCCGACCAAGCTTCCGTCGCCCGCCGTCAGTGACCGCACGGTAGTTCGGAAGTACTGGTACGTACGGAAGAACCCGCGGCTGTGATCATCCCGCCGCGGTTATGTATAAAGATGTGAATTTGATGGAAATGCTATGTTTAAGGAAGCCTATCTTGGCGATTTAGTTTGGTGTTCGCCGGCGGTTGCTTTAGTTCAGGGTGCGTTCTGGTCGGGAGCAAGTGCGCACGCACAGGGCATCCTAGCTGTTTGATGATATGTCTGAAAGGAGCTTGCTCGCTCTCATTTCCCTTTATCTATGGCTACCGTTCTCTAGCGGTTCAAGCAGTGATTTATATATGACATCATCGCTCAAGAAAGTTTGTCACGGTGAGTCAGTGTGCTTAGGTCTGGTGGTTTTTGAACTTTAGGAACGTTCTTCGTCCAAGTCCTTGTGCGCATGCAGAGTCCACCAGTAGTTTGATGATATGCATGCGAGGATTTTGCTCGTCCCTTTTTTTCCTTCTCTTTCGATTTTCATCTTTCATGTATACCGGTTCTTTTGGTTTGTTTAGTGATAGCATGCTGTGATGTTTTCTCACTCATTTTATCAGGAGAATTATACCCACTCCTTGAATTTCCATGGAACAAGGGCCTCGCCCTGGTATTGAATAGGTTCAACCGATAGAGCAAGTGCAACAACTACTACAACAATGCTGGACCTGGTTGCCATGTTAGCTGATGATTCTGCGCTGGCTGAGGATCTACAGGTTGAAGAGGTTCTCCAATTCTCAACTCACTTCGAGAATATCTGTGCAGTTTGCAAACAGTTAATCCAATCGTTGGAAGCCTCATGGAAACCTGACAATTGGGACCATGTCATCTGCATTGCTTGCTTCTGCCAATATGCACATGAGACAGAGACCACTGGGCTGCCTAGGTGCGCAGTGGCTTCATGTGAATCTTTGTGCAAGAAAGAGACACATCAGGAGATCAGTGTGGCTCATGGCACTCTGATCCCTGTCGAAGACATGGGGAAAAAAACCACTGGATGGCGCACTTCAAGAGCTTGGGCAATGCTCTCATGGTGTGAATGCAATGATCAGCAGTGAGTTGTACTGTGATATATGCATGGAAACAGTGTACATTGGAGAGCTCTTTCCCATTGAAGGATGCACACACACCTTCTGCATCAGTTGTGTGAGCCAATACATTGCGGCAAAGGTTGAGGAAAATGTATTGTCTATTGGCTGCCCTGACCCAGGGTGCAAGGACGGTGTGTTGCACCCAGAAGCATGCCGTGATGTGATCCCACCACAGCTGTTCCAGAGGTGGGGTGCTGCGCTCTGCGACTCATCATTGGGTGCACTCAAATTCTACTGCCCCTTCAAGGATTGCTCGGCTCTCTTGGTTGACGACCCTGGCCATGGTGAGGCGGTGATAACAAATTTGGAGTGCCCACACTGTTGCCGGATGTTCTGTGCCCAGTGCAAGGTTCCATGGCACGATGGTGTCAACTGCACAGAGTTCCAACAACTTGGGAAGGATGAGCGGAGCAAGGAGGACCTGCTGCCAAGGAAGGTTGGACAGGAGAGCAAGTGGCAGAGGTGCCTCAAGTGCAAGATGTATGTGGAGAGCATTGAGGGCTATGTGTCCATCATCTGCAGGTACTACTTGAAGATCCAACGTACACTTTTACCCTGAGTACAAATGATGATGATCTTCTTTGTTCCAATTTACAGGTGTGGGCACTGCTTCTGCTACCTTTGTGCATCCCCGATGTCTAGGGATAACCATTGTTGCAAGATTTGCAGGCGAACCTGGTGAATGACCTGGAGCTGCCAAACCTTTGCCTGAAGGAAGGAAATTCTTAGCTCTACTATATCTTGTCAATTGCTGCTATGACTGTTTTGGTTAGCTCTGGCTGGTGCAGTTCTGATTTGACGAATCCGTATCAGAAGTAGAACTGGAGTCTATTAGTGATAATCATTAAAGTGTGGTTTGGGAAATGGCATAACTAGAGTGAGACTTAGTCTTGCAACCTTTTGTAATGGCGGCATATGAAGGTGCTGGCCTGTTTCTCCTTACTAGCAGTCTAGGAAGTATCAGATCAGGTGCTGACCAGTTTCTAGCAGTCTAGGAAGTATCAGATCAGGTGCTGGCCAGTTTCCAGCAGTCTGGGAAGTATCAGATCAGGTGCTGGCCGGTTTCTAGCAGTCTATAGAGTATCAGGTGCTAGCTTGGGATGAAACTAGGTGTGAAATCACCGATCAATTTCCGTAGAAATTTTGAGACCTGGAGTAATTTCTGATTAATGGCTGCATCTTTCAGTTCAGTTAGTGTATGCGTCAGGTTTGATTTATTTACTGATATTTCAAATCTAATGGTTGGAATGCATAGCAAGTTGCAAACTGGTAATCTGTAGTTAATCACTTAAACATGAGTCCGAGTGCAAACCATCTTTTAAATATAAATTGCACAAGGCCATATGGTTAATGCTTCCTTAATAATTATAAAGGCATATCAAACATGAAGTTGACTGCCATCATCTTAAAGCTGCACCGAGGGTAACTTCTTCAATGAATTATCTAGAGGTTATCTCTTACTCCTTTTGATGGTAGCATATGCGTATAGGATACGTAGAGATAACACTGCACCTAACTATGGATACTTGAGTGGGGTTAATTATATTCCCTCCGTTTCACTATGTTTACTCATAAGACCATAACACACTTCGTGCTAAGAAAATTTGAGTTGTTAAGAAAATCCAATGTGAAAATAGATGACGACAAATTACATCAAGGCATGAATACTCAAAGCTGACAAGGAGCTTTTGTTTCCTAGAACAAAGGGATAACTCCATGCAGGATCAACTAACAATTTTCGGAATCTACTGCACATCTCAGAACAGTTTTACTCACTGGCCAGTTCAGAGTGAGTTCAGAGAACTGCCATCCAACGCTACTTTTTGGAGCAATGTGTTCCATTGGCCATGGGGTATGTATGTGGGGGCATGGACATGCTTTTTGTGTACTACGTACTATGTATACTTTTGACTTCCCTGCTGGTCAGCTCCCACAACCCGAAAGGCAAATAAAGCCATGGGCGCGCATTGGGATCTTTTTGGCTCCTTTACCCCTTGCTAAACCATCTTTTTATCCAGAGATATTTGACGTTTAGCATAAGCTAATTACTTCAAAAATAAATCAATTAATCTGGTCTGAATATCACATGTTTAAAAATTAATCTGGTCTAAATATCAAATGTTTAAACTAATTATCTTGTAATATATACTACCTTCGGTTTTATTTAATTAACGTTAGGAAAATCAGTTTTATAGTTTAAAAATAAACTGATTGGGTTGTCTGAATGCCAAATATTCAAAAACGGAGGTAATATAAGATTTAAAACCTAGGAAAATTCGACTTAATTCTCCTCCTAATTGCATATCGGTCACAACGCTAGAGTAATTAGTAGCTTCCGTGCTCGGTGCATCCTAAGTTCTACTCAGATTCGAATACTTTGTAAACCCCGCTCGGTCCAAATGTGTGTGAGAGAGAGGGATCGAATTCGATCATCGAACGTGTATAAAATTTCAGCCATCGTTATTGACACAACAAATATCCTTTCATGGAAATCCCGCGTCTCCATCTCCATCACGCCGCTAAATCCAACCGATCAGGATTAGCGCGTGCATGACCGGACGCTCGCTGACAGCGGGCCCCAGATACGAGATACCCGGGGGTCGGGGGATAATCTTCGGCACCAAGCGATCGTCCGATCGACCAGCTTTTACAGTTAGTAGGCAGCCGATCGACCGGCCCCTTCCTCCTTTTCCACGACGCGCTCCGATCGCACCCCCTCGCTCTCTCTACTCCAGGGTCGATCGATCGCCGCCGCGCGCAGCGGCCGGCGGGCGGCCACGGGCACGCCGCGCCGCCGATCCGATCTGCTTCGAGGTTCATTCGCGCGGAGCCCGCCGCCACGCAGGAGCAGCAAGCAAGATCAGGTGCTGGCCAGTTTCTAGCAGTTAGGAAGTATCAGATCAGGTGCTGGCCAGTTTCTAGCAGTCTAGGGAGTATCATGTGCTAGCTTGGGATGCAAGTAGGTGTGTTACTTTTGAGAAATCGCCAATCAATTTCCGTAGAATTTTTTAGACCTGGAGTACTTTCTTATCAATGGCTGCATCTTTCAGTTTAGTTAGTGTATGCATCTGGTTTGATCTATTGACTTATATTCCAAATCTAATGGGGGCATGCATAGCAAGTTAGAAACTGGTAACCGAGTTAATCACTTAAACATCCATCTTTTAAATATAAATTGCATAAGGCCATAAGGTTAATGCTTCCTGAATGTTATAAAGGCATCTCAAACGGGGAGTTGACTGCCATCATCTTAAAGCTGCACCAAGGGTAACTTCTTCAATGAATTATCTGGAGGTTGTCTCTTACTCTTTTTAATGGTATCATATATGCGTATAGGAAACGTATAGATAACACTTCACCTAACTGTGGATACTTGAGTGGGGTTAATTATATTCCCTCCGTTTCACTATGTTTACTCATAAGACCATAACACACTTCGTGCTAAGAAAATTTGAGTTGTTAAGAAAATCCAATGTGAAAATAGATGACGACAAATTACATCAAGGCATGAATACTCAAAGCTGACAAGGAGCTTTTGTTTCCTAGAACAAAGGGATAACTCCATGCAGGATCAACTAACAATTTTCGGAATCTACTGCACATCTCAGAACAGTTTTACTCACTGGCCAGTTCAGAGTGAGTTCAGAGAACTGCCATCCAACGCTACTTTTTGGAGCAATGTGTTCCATTGGCCATGGGGTATGTATGTGGGGGCATGGACATGCTTTTTGTGTACTACGTACTATGTATACTTTTGACTTCCCTGCTGGTCAGCTCCCACAACCCGAAAGGCAAATAAAGCCATGGGCGCGCATTGGGATCTTTTTGGCTCCTTTACCCCTTGCTAAACCATCTTTTTATCCAGAGATATTTGACGTTTAGCATAAGCTAATTACTTCAAAAATAAATCAATTAATCTGGTCTGAATATCACATGTTTAAAAATTAATCTGGTCTAAATATCAAATGTTTAAACTAATTATCTTGTAATATATACTACCTTCGGTTTTATTTAATTAACGTTAGGAAAATCAGTTTTATAGTTTAAAAATAAACTGATTGGGTTGTCTGAATGCCAAATATTCAAAAACGGAGGTAATATAAGATTTAAAACCTAGGAAAATTCGACTTAATTCTCCTCCTAATTGCATATCGGTCACAACGCTAGAGTAATTAGTAGCTTCCGTGCTCGGTGCATCCTAAGTTCTACTCAGATTCGAATACTTTGTAAACCCCGCTCGGTCCAAATGTGTGTGAGAGAGAGGGATCGAATTCGATCATCGAACGTGTATAAAATTTCAGCCATCGTTATTGACACAACAAATATCCTTTCATGGAAATCCCGCGTCTCCATCTCCATCACGCCGCTAAATCCAACCGATCAGGATTAGCGCGTGCATGACCGGACGCTCGCTGACAGCGGGCCCCAGATACGAGATACCCGGGGGTCGGGGGATAATCTTCGGCACCAAGCGATCGTCCGATCGACCAGCTTTTACAGTTAGTAGGCAGCCGATCGACCGGCCCCTTCCTCCTTTTCCACGACGCGCTCCGATCGCACCCCCTCGCTCTCTCTACTCCAGGGTCGATCGATCGCCGCCGCGCGCAGCGGCCGGCGGGCGGCCACGGGCACGCCGCGCCGCCGATCCGATCTGCTTCGAGGTTCATTCGCGCGGAGCCCGCCGCCACGCAGGAGCAGCAAGCACACGCGGAAAGCAAGCACTCTTGGTCTGGTACGCACACGAGAAAACCCTCTTCTGCGTGGCGTCATGCATGCGCGTAGTCTGTAAATAAAGCCGCCGATCTTGATGGGAGTCTGCGGGTTCGAAAGAGTTCATCACGGCGAGTGAGTCGGCGTGGTTGGCGCCGGTGGCCGGTGGCCGCGCTGAGCGCAGATGGCGCTCCGCCTGTGTGCAGATTGGCGTGCTCGACCAGTGCACGCCAAGCCGCCAAGTCTCCTCTGCTCTGACGACATGCCTGCAAGGATTGCCCTTCCGGCCTCCGCTCTGGTTCTACGGCGTGATCCCGATGGGAATTCAGTTCAGGGAACTTCGTCTGCCCGTTGTTATTGGTGAATGTAGGTTGTAGGGGGGCGTTCCTGTCGCGAATCCGTAGGTGCGCTCGTGCAGCGCGTTCCAGGTGCTTGATGATATGCCTGCAAGGAGTTTCTCATCCCTTCTCTCTGCCCTCTTTCCCAGCCTATTTAATTGCACCGGTCTCTGAGTCAGATGTCACCATTGCGTTGCTTCTTTTGTTGCATCTCTAGTGTAATCTTTTTTTCCTTTGATGTTAAGAACCGTGCTCACTCGTTGAATTTCCTTGGAGCAGAGACCTCCGCTGGGCGTTGTTCACTTCAACTGAGAGGGCAACACAGCTACTGCAATGCTGGACCTAATTTACAAGTTAGCTTGTGATTTGGCGCTGGCCGAGGATCCTCATGCTGAAGATGTTCTCTGGTCCTCAACTCACCCAGAAAGGTTCTGTGCCGTTTGCAAATTGGTGATCCCATCGCCAGAAGCATCATGGAAACCTGATAAATGTGACCACGTCATCTACATTGCCTGCTTCTGGCAGTATGCACCTGAGGCAGAGGCCACCGGGCTGCCCAGGTGTGCGGTGACATCTTGTGAATCTTCGTGCAAGCCAGAGATACATCCAGGGGTCAATGTGGGTGGGAACACTTTGATCTCAATGGAAGAAGTGGACACCGGCAAAGGGGATGTTATGATTCAGGAGCTAGGCCAATGCTCTCGTGATGCAAATGAGATGGCCAGCAGTGAGTTCTACTGCGCCATGTGCATGGAGATGGTTCACGTCAGAGAGCTCTTCCCCATTCCTGGGTGCACACACATGTTCTGTGTCAACTGTCTGAGTCAGTACATCACCGTGAAGGTCGAGGATAACATGTTGTCCATTGGCTGCCCTGAACCCGGATGCAAGGATGGTACACTATATCCGGAAGCTTGCCAGGATGTGATCCCACTGGAGCTGTTCCAGAGGTGGGGCGATGCACTCTATGACTCGGCACTGGGTGCATTCAAGTTCTATTGCCCCTTCAAGGACTGCTCGATGCTGTTGGTCGATGAACGTGGCCCTCACGAGGCAGCAATGAGGAAAGCTGAGTGCCCACACTGCTCCCGGATGTTTTGTGTGCAATGCAAGGTGACATGGCACTACGATGTTACCTGTGAAGATTTCCAGAGGCTCCGAAATGATGAGTGGAGGCTAGATGACTTGCTACCGGTGAAGGCCTCGCAGGACAGCATGGCAGAACCAGATTCCGTGGGTTCATGTGAATCTTTGCACGAGCCAGAGACACAAAAGGGGGTCAATGTGGGTCATACTACCTTGATATCAATCGAGGACATGGACAGGAGCAAGGGGAAAAATCCATGTGATGCTATGCTTCACGTACTAGGCCAATGTTCTCGTGGTTCCAATGTGATGGCTAGCAGCGAGTTCTACTGCACCATATGCATGGAGACAGTACACGTCAGAGACCTCATCCCCATTTCCGGGTGCACACATCTCTTCTGTGTTGGCTGCATGAACCAGTACGTCACTGCAAAGGTCGAGGATAATGCGTTTCCCATTGGATGCCCTGAACCGGGATGCAAGGATGGTTTAGTGGACCCAGAGGCGTGCCGTGACATGATCCCACCGCAGCTGTTCCAGAGGTGGGGCACTGCACTCTGTGACTCAACACCGGGGGCATTCAAGTTCTATTGTCCCTTCAAGGACTGCTCAGCATTGCTGATTGACAGACATGGCTCTAACGATTCAGCAATAAGAAAAGTTGAGTGCCCACACTGCTCCCGGATGTTTTGTGCGCAGTGCAAGGTGGCATGGCACTATAGGGTCACCTGTGAAGATTTCCAGCAGCTCAGGAATGACAAACAGGAGCAAGATGACCAGCTGATGAAGGTTGTGCAGGAGACTAAGTGGAAGAGGTGCTTCCGGCGTCTGGTGGCTACATGTCAATCTTTGTGCAAGTCAAGAGCACACCGGAGGATTAATTTGAGTCATAGCACCTTGATCTCAACTGAAGACAAGGACAGTGAGAAACATCCATGGTATGATATGCTTCAGGACCCAGGGAAATGCCCTCCTGGTTCAAATGCGATGGCTAGCTACGAGTTCTACTGCACCATATGCATGGAGACACTGCATGTCAGAGAGCTCTTTCCAGTTTCTGGGTGCACACACCTCTTCTGTGTCAGCTGCGTGAGCCAGTACATCACGGCCAAAGTCGAGGATAACGTGTTGTCAATTGGCTGCCCTGATCCAGGATGCAAGTATGGTGCATTGGACCCAGAGGCGTGCCGCGACATGATCCCGCCACAGTTGTTCCAGAGGTGGGGTGCTGCGCTCTGTGACTCGGCGCTGGGGGCATTCAAGTTCTACTGCCCCTTCAACAACTGCTCGGCATTGCTTGTCGACGAGCGCGGCCACGGCGAGGCAGCGGTAACAAAAACTGAGTGCCCACACTGCCGCCGTATGTTCTGTGCGCAGTGCAAGGTGCCGTGGCATGATGGCATCGCCTGCACGGAGTTCCAGCGGCTCGGGAAGGATGAGCGGAGTAGGAATGACAAACTGCTGATGAAGATCGCGCGGGAGAGCAGGTGGCAGAGGTGCCCCAAGTGCAAGATGTACGTGGAGAGGTCCGAGGGCTGCGTGTACATGGTCTGCAGGTACTGCTTCACCGCTTGCTGTTCAAAACTACATGTCTAACGAGAACATATGACCAGGTTCTTCGTTGTTCCAATTTGCAGGTGCAAGCATCGGTTCTGCTATCTCTGTGCATCCCCAATGGCCAAGGGTATACATCATTGCAGCAGGTGCAAGAGGACCTGGTGAATGAAACTTCTACGTACATGACGTAAGGAAGTCTCGAACTCTGTATAAAGCCGTTCAATTGCTGGTACGATAGCTTTGGTTAGTATTGGCTCGTGCAGACGTGGTTGGTCAAATCATTAGCAGAAGTAGCACTACTGGATCGCTTTTACCAAACATCACAAAGTATTTATTGTTTAGGAAAAGACATGGCAGGAACGAGACTTCAGGTCTTTGAGCCAAATGTAGGGACTTACGATAGAGATAGAGTTTTTCTTATCAAGAAAGGCAGAAAGCATAAGGTAGTATCTTGAAAACAAAAGGGAACTAGATGTGTCCCTTTAATGGCATCACTGAGGATGTGAATGGAATATACGTATGAACGTACTTATGGAGTTATGGTACTATATCTGGTTCTATGTGAATTGCATTTCTAGACGCAATTGATTTCTTCGTCGTGCAAGGGTAGTTCTTGGAATCAAACAATTGATTATAATGCTTGTGAAAAGAGGAGAAACAGGTCAATTGTACCGTGAACTTTCTTTGCTACTGCCATTAGTCAGCTTTACACGGAATACTTAACCATGGATTTCGTTTAACCTGTACCATCAGCAGACTGAGACGTGCTGCTGGCTTTCCTCGTTTGCTTGGTGTCTATGATTCAATTTGCTTGGTGTGTTTTTTATTCCATTTCCTTGTCAGTAGATTGCTGTTGCTGTGCAGTTCCATTGTTTGCTTGGTGTGTGTTTGATCCAATGTGCTTGATGTTTTCATATTATCAACCATCCAAACAACATTTGGCATTTAATTGTAAGAAAAACTTTCTATGTAGATCCAAACAAGAAAAAAAGAATTGAATCAAATTCTATCAATTTCATATTAAATTTAATTGCTGGAATCTGATTCATGGAATGACTTTTAATTCTAGGGATTTAAATAGACCTAGTAATCATTGCCAAAAATTATTTAGGAAAGGGACTTGGTCTCCTAAGCTTTTGTAATTGTTTCTTCGTTAGGAAGTATCAGGTACTAACGAAGAAGGCAGCTAGGTGTGTTCCTTTTCTGAAATCACCGAGTTTGTGAATGAAATTTTCAGTGAACTTCCAGAAAGCTTTTTGATAGATAGATTCTCAGTTTGATTTGTGTATGTGTCTGATTAGTCAATTGGTATTTAAATCCAATGGCTGGGCCTGCGTGATAAGTTAGAAAAAACTTCCATCCTATATACTGTAATTTTCAATAGGATGAATCGGATGCCGATAATTGTTTCCTAAGTGTGTTTTATAACAAAGCTGTGATTCTGATGAGATGACCTTACAATCGAGCCAAGCGTCCCATGGCTATACTTTTCCATGTAATTACTATTCAACTTGAGCACTCACGGCATAAGTGTTTCAAATCTGCACTGATACTTTTGTCCACTATATGTTATTCTGCTGAAAGGAGAAAAGTCGGCTCATTAATCGCAGTTTCTTTGCTGCTGCGGTACCATTGCAGTAAAACTTCAACAAGTCGCGTCAAGACATCGACAGGCAACATTATGTATATGTACATAATCTTCCATGCAAACAACCTTCTGTCTTCAATTTGACAGTAAAATATTATTTCAGGAGGTTGATTTGTAATCAGAAGTCTGAGCCTAGCAACTGCAAACGATAGAAAGAACATCTGATTCCATCTGCACATTACGCGTCAACAAGTTGAGTCAAGACAGACATTGCGCGCCAATGTTCCCGTAGACGAGTTTCCCTTCTTTTTTGTAGAGTCCAGGAGTTTGATCCCCTGATCAGCATGTATAAAACATCATATCACTTCCAAGTTCCAGCATGAAACAACCACACCAAGGGATGGAGAGGGAAGAGTCCAGCCCCATGATCATCGACAAAGATGACGATGCTGGGATGGTGTCGCGGAGCCTGTTTCCTGATGACAATGCGCTGGCCGAGGAATTACAGCTGCAGGAGGTCCTTCTGTTCTCAGCCTTACAAGAAACGGCCATAGAAGACGCATCAGTTTATCCCCTGCTCAACGATCTGTTCCGGCAAGACCACGCAGAATCATCAAACGAACCCTCTGTCGATCCTGGGCAATCGTCGATTCCATCGCCCGGCGACGAATTCTACTGCCCCATTTGCATGGAAAGCGTGCCCGGCACCCGCAAGTTCAGCGTCAGCTCATGCGGCCACGCCTTCTGCCTGAGCTGCGTGGGCCAGTACATCGCTGCCAAGATCGGCGAGAACGCCGTCCATGTCAGGTGCCCGGAGCCCAGCTGCGGCGGCGCCGCGGCGGCGCCGTCGAGCCGGAGGACTGCCGCGGCATCATCCCGCCGGAGCTGTTCAACAAGTGGGGCCTCGCTCTGTGCGAGTCGGCGCTCGGCAAGCACAGGCCCTACTGCCCGTTCAGCGACTGCTCGGTCGGTCTTCTCGCCGGGGACGACGACGACGGCGGCGGCGAGGGGGCCGTCGCCGAAGCGGAGTGCCCGCACTGCCACCGGCTGTTCTGCGCCCGGTGCATGGTGCCGTGGCACGACGGCGTCGGCTGCGAGGAGTTCCAGGAGCTCGGGGATGACGAGCGGAGCCGGGACCGGGAGGACGTGATGGTGAGGCGGCTCGCCGGAGAGCAGCGCTGGCAGCGGTGTCCCCAGTGCAGGATGTACGTGGAGAAGTCTGAGGGGTATGTTTATGAAGTGCAGGTTATGTGTGTGCAGGCCTTTCCTCTTTCTGAAAATGGTGGTTTTCTCTCTGCTCGTGGATTCAGACATACGAAATGCTGTGCATTATTGGATATTTGGATTTGTAGGTGTGGGTATTGCTTCTGCTACTCATGTGCGTCCCCAATGTCCAAGGAACTCCACTACTGCAGAATATGCAAGCGATAATCGTCTGGCTCGTGCATATCTCTGCAAAATTCTTCATCGATGTTAAGCAAATTTCTGTTTTTTTCTCCTGCCTGATCACGCGAGAAGCAACGGTATTTCTAGACCTGAACCGTAACTGCCACTACTGAATGGCTAATGCATGTGAGTTTATTGTGTGGCATACTGGATGTAAGTGAGAATTGAGAAAGAAATAATTTTAAAATTTTAATTGCACGGAATAAATTTTGAATCTTGTGATGTATCGATGAAAATTTTACTGATGTGCGTGTGTCTTCTAGCTCAATATTTTCTCAGACCGTTTATATGAATCATTGAATCAAATAACCTATCCACCAATAAAGGATTTAAACAATGGAGTAGATCACAACTTCAACCATTTAAATCAGACCTCAAGACAAAACGTTCAAGCAGATGTATTTTTTTCAAAAAAAAAGCATATGTAGTTTTAAACCAAACCATTCTACACCATGGAACAATGCAAATAGCAACCATTAGCAGTTTCAGCATCGGGGCATGAAGTATAAAATTTAGAGAACCATTTGCATCCACAGCTGAAGGCAACCATGTCGATGTCATCCAGTTCAGCACCCTCGTGCACTTTATCTCCGTCAACAAACGAATCCAGTAGATGGAAGTCGTGTTGACGCAAAATCGGCTTCTCACGCCAAGCACACAGCAAGTCGAATCAGCTGGCTTCACACGTGCCCGATCGTCTGAATCCTGTAAGCGTGCCAGTCAATTTTCCCTGAAACTGACAAAGGAAGAAAAAATATTTAGATATAAAACCTGGAACATGCCGGATGATACAAGACAGTTCCATCTCTACGGCTTGCAAGGCCAATCTTGATCGGCATATAGCTATGAAAAAGCTATCTGTCGGCAATACAGGCACTCACAGCATATTCGGCAGAGCGCGTAAGAAAGCATACTGCCGACCGCATGATGAATTCTTCTCCTAGCAAAGTTTTTAGGATGTATGCATGATACCCGGCTCTGTCAAGATCCATACAAAACCAACGAGTTTGAACCCGCGACACGTGGCAATCTAGATTGGTTTGAATTCGGCTATGTAAGGTAACATGGTCATGTCTTGCGATGAATCAAAACCGAACCTAACCAATCTAGACTGGGCAAAAAGGGTGTTATATGAATTAAACATAAAGTAAAACTCAAATAACACAAGGTAACTTAATGAATCTATTAGATCTTTGCCACAATCTAATAGAGCCGATAACTTGCTTCAAGCTAAACCTTAGCCTACCGCATGACTCATGATTTAACAAAGAAGCCTTCTCATACCAAGCTTAAATCCACCGCATGATACTAAGCATGATACAAGGTTGTCGATACTTACGGAGGTCGACGGATCGATGGTTTCTCTCGAAGATTTCGACGACACGACTAAAGGACTCGAAAAGGTGGCGCAAGGCTGGTTTGTTGTATGATTGTTCGATCCCTATTACAATTGTCATGGGTTTATATTTATACCCAGACTTTGACACGATTCCTAGTCGACTACGATTCCAAAACGTTTATTTCCAAAGAAATACGTCGAAGTGCCGTATTCATCTCGCATTCTTGATCAAATCGGCTTCTTCCTTGTATTCGATTCACGTCATCACGCGTCCCTGAATGCTTTCCATAGAGCAACTCCCTTACCGAATCGGCGACGGACTCCCGACCGCAGAATGCCTTTGCCGAATCGTTCTCGAAGATAAGCTTTCTTAGCTGAACGATGTCTATCTTTTTTACCAAATCCGACCCACATGTCAGCCTCTTCCTGGTGTCAATTTTTGGTGTTAACAAGTCGCTACCGTAGAATTGAATGGACTGCATGAGAGCAACTTCAATGAAGTGATTAAAAATGAGTCTTTATATTTCAATTTGAGGACCAGTTTTAAAAATTTAAAACGTCAAATTAGAGGTGGGCTCCAGCCCAACCGATTAAACAGGACCTCTATCCATCTGACATCTAACTAGTGGGACCATATGACTAGCGGTGCGCCGCGGCAGGGGCGGGCTGCACACCGGGCTGCCCTCGCGCGGCCGTGCGTCGCGCACTCGCTCGGTCGCGCCTCCTCCCCTGCACCGAGCTACCGACAGATCCAGGTTCCAGGGAGGCCGCGGGCGCCGCTGGCCGCAAGTGCCCAGGACCACCGCCGTCAGCCCCCGAGGCAAGCCGCCGTCGCCAGGGAGCACCGGAGCAGGCCCTACTGCCTCAAGATCAAGCCCTGTTGCTTCCACTCGAACTGCAATGCGACGACGAGCACGAGCAGGAGGAGGACCAGCACCACCACCCGCGTATTCATCCCCGCTGCACCAACCAGCCGATCCCCCCACCCGGAACCAACCAACCTGCGTAAGAAGCAGTAGCTGCCAGCCACAACACGGACACGGTGAGGAATCGAGAAATGGACTGGGGTGGGGCGGAGGGGGCGGATTGGAGTTGCCGAGGAAAAAGAGCCGGTAAGCTTCTCTTACCATGAAAGAAAGTCCCGGATCTCCGGCAGTTAGAGATGCAGAGCGATACCGGAAGGAGGAAGAGGCGGCGGCGACGCACACCGTGGGGGGAGGGAGGGAGATGGGGAGCGCGTGGACTGCTGGGAGAGGGAGAGAAGACCAAGACGAGTTCTTGGAAAGGAGAAGGAGCGGTGCGGCGACGGGCGAAGCCGGGCAACGACGGCTCCTCCTAACGGTGGCACGGGCGTTAGGGGAAGAGGCCCCACGCCGGCCCCGCGCTCTTCGCCGTGGGGGGCATCAGTGGGCGGGGGGGAGCTCGGTGGCTTTGGTGGCCAGAGAGTCGCGGTAGGAAAAAGAAAGAAAAGAGTGGGTCCAGGATAGATGCGCCTAAATTTGCGGGCTTTGCTCTAAAATTTGATGAGCTATTAATTTTAGTCGCGTGGATAGTCGCCCGTTGGAAAGTAATTTTTGGCCCAGAGCGAATAAAAGGCTGGATAGGAACCTGTTTTTGTCACCGGCTGGAGTTGCTCTGATGAACAACACTAGTCCACTCTGTCAACTCTCTTACGTACACAATAGAAAATATCTTATAATATGAAAGATAAAATCAATAATCAAGAACTTACCAAAACCAGAGCAGTTAATTTGGTGTATCCACGATTTCATTTTTTTTTCCTCAAGAAATGTTCCAAAATCCCCACCATCCAACGATTCCGGCGTCATGGAATCGTGCCCGTCGATGCGTACCGTAATCACCGCAGGAAGCTCTGGCTGCCGAACCGGCCCCACATCGGATTCTCATCTTAACAGAGAGAAGCCGAACTGGCCGCCGCCCTCATCAAGGCTCAAGCAGTAAAGCCCAACCGCTCGCCGGCGGCCATGGAGGCCGCCGCCGACGGCGATCCGTACGTCCCCATCTACATCTCCTCCGACGAGGAGGACGCGCACGCAAACGCCTACGTCATCTCCTCCGACGAGGAGGATGGGCACGCAAACGCCTCCTTCGCCGAGTCGTACAGCCCCGAGGAGATCGAGATCCAGGAAGCCATCCTCCTCTCCCTCGACCCCTCTCGCGCCCGGCCGCCACCGCCTCCTCATCCGCCTTCCCCTCAACCTCTCGCCCCACCGGCGTCTCCAACCCCAGAGAACCCCCTGCCGACCGCAAGGGGAAGCGCCAGATTTCGTCGCCAGGTACCTGTCCACCTCTCGAGTGAATCTTAATTCTTCATTCTTAGATGCCTAGATACGTGCGATTCATTCGGCACTACACTAATCCATCTGATCTGACGCAATGTGGAAGACGGCTCGAGCAACAACAAGAGCAAGAAGCGCGGCCGCTTCAACTGTGCCATCTGCTTTGAGATGGTCGATGTTTCAGAGAAGTTTGCTGTGAGCCACTGCGCCCACGCTTTCTGCAACAGCTGCATCGGCAGGTACGTCGCCGGGAAGATCACCGAGAACGTCGCCGTGATCGGGTGCCCTGACCCCGGGTGCGAGGAGGGCGTGGTGGAGATGGATCTGTGCCGGGACATCGTCCCGCCTGAACTGTTCGACCGGTGGAACGTCGCGCTGTGCGAGAATCTGCTGGGGGACGACAAGCTGTACTGCCCGTTCAAGGATTGCTCGGCGCTGTTGGTCGACGATGGCCCGGTGAAGATCAGGGAAACAGAGTGCCCACACTGTCGCCGGCAGTTCTGCGCCCGGTGCATGGTGCCGTGGCACGACGGCCTCGGCTGCGAGGAGTTCCAGAAGCTCGGGGAAGACGAGCGGAGCCGGGAGGACCTGATGTTGAGGCGGCTCGCCGGAGAGAAGCGCTGGCAGCGGTGTCCCCGGTGCAGGATGTACGTGGAGAAGTCTGAGGGATGCATGTTTATGAGGTGCAGGTATGTGTGGGCAAGCCAGCCTTTCCTCTTTCTTCCTTAAAAAAAATAGTTCCTTCAAAAAGCCTTTCCTCTTTCTGAAAATGGTGGATTTCTCTCTGCTCGTGGACTCAGACATACGAAATGATGTGCATTATTGGATATTTGGATTTGTAGGTGTGGGTATTGCTTCTGCTACTCATGTGGTTCCCCAATTTCCAAGCAACACTACTGCAGAAAATGCAAGCGATAATCGTCTGGCTCGTGCATATCTGCAAAATTCTTCATCGTTGTTGGCCAAGTTTCTGTTTTTTTTTTCTGCCTGATCACGCGAGAAGCAACAGTATTTGTAGACCTGAACCATAACCGCCACTACTGAATGGCTAATGCATGTGAGTTTATTGTGTAGCATACCGGATGGAATTGAAAATTGAGAAAGAAATAGTTTATAAATTTCAATTGCGCTGAATAATATTGAATCTTGCGATGTATGTTAGGTTTAGTCCCACGTCATGGGGAGTACAGCATATAAGCCGTTGGCAGCCCTCATCTATTAGACTGTCTTTTAGGTTAAGTTAGAGTTGAGCCTTGGTTGGTTATTGCTCCCTTGGACATAGGTCTGTTGGGGCGCCGGCTCGTGCGTATACTTTTCGGGTCGAATTTCGTTACGCACCTCTAACAATGTAATTGTTGGGGCACCGACTCGCGGGTATACTTTTCGGGTCGAATTCCGCTGCGCACCTCTAACAATGTATATATCAATAAAAAATTTCACTTATGTGCGCGTGTTTTCTAGCTCAATATTTTTCCCAGCCCGTTTATATGAATCATTGAATCAAATAACATATCCACCATTAAAGGATTTAAACAATGGAGTAGATCGCAAACCTCAAGCATTTAAACCAGACCTCAAGACAAAACGTTCAAGCAGATTTTTTATGCATCAGTAGATTTAAACCAAATCATTCTACACAGTGGAATAATGCAAATAGCAACCATTAACAGTTTCAGCATCCGTCATGAAGTATAAAATTTAGAGAAGTGTTTGCGTTCACGGGTGAAGACAACTGTTCGCTTGGTTTATCAACTACCAGCCATCAGTGTTTTTCTCTAAGCAAAAACCAGCGCCAGCCAAACCATGTCGATTTCATCTGTCAGCGCCTCGTGCACCTTAGCTCGGTCAACATATGAATGAAGTAAATGGAAGTCGCTACCGAAGAATTGAATGGACTGTGACGAACACCACTAGTCCACTACTGTCAACTCTTACGTACACAATAGAAAATATCTTATAATATAAAAGATAAAATCAATAATTAGGAACTTAAAAAAAACAGAGTAGTTAATTTGGCCAGATCTCTTGTTTTTTTTTCCTTCAAGAAATCCTCCCAAAACACCCACCATCCAACGATCCTGCCTCTTCTCCCCTCTCGCGTCATGGAATCGTGCCCGTCCACGCGTCCCGCAGTCACCGCACGAAGCACTGGCTGACGAACCGGCCCCACATCAGATTCTCATCTTAACAGAGAGAGTAAGCCGCACTGCCCGCCGCCCTCATCAAGGCTCAAGCCCAACCGCTCGCCGGCCATGGAGGCCGCCGCCGCCGCCGACGGCGATCCGTACGTCCCCATCTACATCTCCTCCGACGAGGAGGACGGACACGCAAACGCCTACTTCGCCGAGTCGTACAGCCCCGAGGAGATCGAGATCCAGGAGGCCATCCTCCTCTCCCTCGACCCCTCTCGCGCCCCGGCCGCCACCGCCTTCTCATCCGCCTCCCCCTCAACCTCTCGCCCCACCGGCGTCTCCAACCCCAGAGAATCCCGTGCCGACCGCAAGGGGAAGCGCCAGATTTCGTCGGAAGGTACCTGTCCACCTCTCGAATGGATCTCAATTTTTCATACTTAGATGCCTACATGCGTGCGATTCATTCCGTACTACACTAATCCTTCTGATCTGACGCAATGTGGAAGACGGCTCGAGCGACAACAAGAGGAAGAAGCCCTCCAAGCGCGGCCGTTTTAACTGTGCCATCTGCTTTGAGATGGTCGATGTTTCAGAGAAGTTTGCTGTGAGCCACTGCGCCCACGCGTTCTGCAACAGCTGCATCGGCAGGTACGTCGCCGGGAAGATCGCCGAGAACGTAGCCGTGATCGGGTGCCCTGACCCTGGGTGCGAGGAGGGCGTGGTGGAGATGGATCTGTGCCGGGATATCGTCCCGCCTGAACTGTTTGACCGGTGGAACGTCGCACTGTGCGAGAATCTGCTGGGCGATGATAAGCTGTACTGCCCGTTCAAGGATTGCTCGGCGCTATTGGTTGATGATGGCTCAGTGAAGATCAGGGAAACAGAGTGCCCACACTGTCACCGGCTGTTCTGCGCTCGCTGCCGTGTGCCTTGGCATGATGGGATCAAATGCAAGGAGTTCAGGAAGCTTGGGGATGATGAGAAGGGGGAAGATGATCTGTCACTCAAGAAGCTCGCTAACAAGAAAAAGTGGCAGAGGTGCCCCAAGTGCAAGATGTATGTCTCCAGAAAGTCAGGGTGTTTGCTTATAAAATGCAGGTAATTTACTTTATCTAATCATATCTTTGTTGCACTTCATATATCATTTCTCTGACTAGTGAATACAGTAATGTAGTATGGAATTAGGATGAAAAGGCAGAGTAGGGGTACAAGTTGCCAAACATTGTTTTGCTATTTATGTACAAAAAAAAAGGAGATCACGGAGTCTAAGTGCTCTTCATGATAAGAAAGGACCGAAACAAATTACCACTCTTATGGACACGTCAAATCTAACTTTTTGGAACATCTTCCATTTTTCCTTATTCATCTCATGGTAGTGACACCCTTTAGCTGATGTTATGTACTTAGTGAAGGATGGCCATAATTACACGGTCTCAAAATTGTGTAGTGCTTTTCAGGCAACATGCAGCTAGGAGCTTTATTGTTTGTGCAGTACAATGACAAAGCCAGGTGCTGATTTGATTGGTGATCTTTTCCACAAACAGCATATCTTGCTTATACTTTTGATAGCTGCTCACATAGGAAACTATTGAACTTGTGATTGTAAGTCAACAAGATTTTTTGTCCATCACTTTAGAGAATGACATCGGAAAATGGTTAAAACTATCCCCTTATGTATATTTGTAAATTTGTACAGTCATGAATGCTGAAAATGAGGAAAGCCAAATGATGTTATAATCTTATTATAGGAAAAACATCGTTAGCTTGTATTCACGCGCATTATTTTGCTGTAAAATTTACAAAGAACATTCCTCATTATTATGTATGAAAGGGAATATTTGACTGCTTCTCATTTGTCATGTTTCCAAGTGCCCTGAGTAGGTAACTTAAGTGAAACTATAGGTTGTCTTTGTCATGAAAACCAACTTCTAACAGCAAGTAGCCTGTCAAATGCTGTGAGGATCTGGGTTGGGTAAAGTGTTATTTCCTATCAAGTTATGGAATTGTACCACCTTCTAGCGAGTATTTTGATTTTGTTGGCTGGTTCAAATTAGGAACTGCATCAATTTTACATTGTAGGTTCTCAATACACCAGCAATGTTAAATGTTGTTGCTGGTATTCATTTAATCTCCTTCATGTCACTAATACATACTTTGTTCTGTTTTTGAAGGTGTAAGCAGTACTTCTGTTACAATTGTGCGGCCCCAATGGATAAGAATATTCACTATTGCAAGAATTGTGAGCGCTAGAGAAAGGTCTAGCATACCGTGCAAACCCTGTACATAGCTTTAGGTAATATCTAAGTAGCCTGTCATCTCCTTGGCAGTGCAAGCAACTACCACCTTCCATCCTTCATGATCTTGCTGAACTGCAAGATTTCAAGTGCTGAAGTGATCCTTATAATCCTGCTGTCTTTGATACTGATTGATCCACAGGAAAGCTTTTGTGGTATATTCTCATGTTAATATTATCATATTATGTAGTTTTTCTAATTCCATGATAGTGCAATTCAGTACATCACAAAAAGCTTGGAAAAAACATTCCAGTTCAGTTGATTCAGCCACAAGACATGGCAGCTTTGGTCGATTATTAAAAGATTGGTGGTCCTGAAGTGATATTGTGACTTGGAGTTCATGTGGAATAGTGAATCCATCCTTGTGACCATGCGAATAACAGGTTCATCTTGCTTCACCTTGTCTGAAAAAATCTTACTTGACTGAAAAGTATGGTTTTGTTTGATTTTGCACTGTCAGCATACAAAAAAGAACGTTGTTTGCATATGCTCCAAATTTAGCCATGAGAGTAAGCATATTGTTTTCTTCGACGCATGCTTTCTCCTGCTTTTGATTCTCTGTATTTCATATGACCTACAAGAAATGCGCCCAGCTACTACTGCAATAATAACTGGATCACAAGGACGGCTTGGGGCTACTCATTATGTGAAATATAATTACAACATGATTACAGTATAATTGTATAGCATCAATATGTAAAATACATTTCTTCATTTTTTTTTGGGTATTGACCATCAAGTACTAATGCTTGAGCAGTATGCAGGCACAAAGGTATCATTGTACGCCTGTTTGTAAGGATGCATGAGTTATTGATGCATTGCTTGTCGCAAAACAGAAAGAAAAATTAATGTAGCTGAAACTCTTCAGCCGGTACGTATTGGTAGCGTCAGCGCGCACACTTTTGGCAAACAAACTTTGCTTGCACATGACCGGTTAATAGTACCCCATTCCATCTGGCGTACGATTCTTTCTAATATCCTGATGGATTGAGAGTATTAAGCATCTTTCATCTCCCAAAGATCCCAGCAGTAAGCTTCAGCTTCCTGCCTTCGTGCAAGAAATCCATTTAGTATTTGCTCCCTACAAATACCAAAGCTTTACTGCTCCATGTCGCATCTCACATCCAGTAATCAAGCAAGAGTCATCAGGACCGCTCACGCAGCAACCGAAAGCAGCTGCTGCGAATTTGCAATGGCTGCTTCTTCCCCTGCTCTGAAGCTGGCCGCCGCCTGCGTGCTGCTCCTGTGCGTCGG
>OAMR01000113.1:1720140-1788194 GCA_900205405.1 Echinochloa crus-galli
CGTTTAGTAGTACTTGAGATGTGTATAAGAGACAGAGCATACCGTGCAAACCCTGTACATAGCTTTAGGTAATATTTAAGTAGACTGTCATCTCCTTGGCAGTGCAAGCAACTACTACCTTCCATCCTTCATGATCTTGCTGAACTGCAAGAGTTCAAGTGCTGAAGTGATCCTTATAATCTTGCGTCTTTGATAATGATTGATTCACAGGAAAGCTTTTATGGTATATTCTCATGTTAATATTATCATATTATGTAGTTTTTCTAATTCCATGATAGTGCAATTCAGTACATCACAAAAAGCTTGGAAAAAACATTCCAGTTCAGTTGATTCAGCCACAAGACATGGCAGCTTTGGTCGATTATTAAAAGATTGGTGGTCCTGAAGTGATATTGTGACTTGGAGTTCATGTGGAATAGTGAATCCATCCTTGTGACCATGCGAATAACAGGTTCATCTTGCTTCACCTTGTCTGAAAAAATCTTACTTGACTGAAAAGTATGGTTTTGTTTGATTTTGCACTGTCAGCATACAAAAAAGAACGTTGTTTGCATATGCTCCAAATTTAGCCATGAGAGTAAGCATATTGTTTTCTTCGACGCATGCTTTCTCCTGCTTTTGATTCTCTGTATTTCATATGACCTACAAGAAATGCGCCCAGCTGCTACTGCAATAATAACTGGAACGCCCCCAATGTATGTATTATTTCATAATTACAGTTTCAGGGTCACAAGGACGGCTTGGGGCATATTCAATATGTGAAATATAATTACAACATGATTACAGTATAATTGTATAGCATCAATATGTAAAATACATATCTTCTTTTTTTGGGTATTGACCAACAAGTACTAATGCTTGAGCAGTATGCAGACACAAGAGTATCATTGTACGCCTGTTTGTAAGGATGCATGAGTTATTGATGCATTGCTTGTCGCAAAACAGAAAGAAAAATTAATGTAGCTGAAACTCTTCAGCCGGTACGTATTGGTAGCGTCAGCGCGCACACTTTTGGCAAACAAACTTTACTTTGCTTGCACATGACCGGTTATTAGTACCCGCGACGATAGACTTGTACCAGATGGATTTAATTTCATCTGGCGTACGATTCTTTCTAATGTCCTGATCGATTGAGAGTGGCAATTTGCCAGAGGTGGGATTAATAAGCATCTTTCATGTACCAAAGATCCCAGCAGCAAGCTTCAGCTTCCTGCCTTCGTGCAAGAAATCCATTTAGTATTTGCTCCCTATAAATACCAAAGCCTTACTGCTCCATGTCGCATCTCACATCCAGTAATCAAGCAAGAGTCACCAGCACCGCCCACGCAGCAACCGAAAGCAGCTGCTGCGAATTTACAATGGCGGCTTCTTCCCCTGCTCTGAAGCTGGCCCTGGCCACCGCCTGCGTGCTGCTCCTGTGCGTCAGCTCGAACATGGCGCGGTCGCCGCTGGTCCTCGCGTCGTCGCCGTGGGATGACCAGCAGGAGCGGGCCACGGCCGGCGAGTAGCTGCTGCGGGAGCTCGTGGAGCACGACGACCTCGCCGAGGAGCTGGGCCTCCCGGCGGGGCAGCGCGGCGGCAATGTGGGGGACATCTGCCCGGCGGCGTGCCAGACCTGCCTGGTCGCGTGCGCGGTCAAGTGCGTGCTCATCAAGGAGCCCGTCGCCTGCTTCGCCAACTGCACCGTGTCAGGCTCCTGCTTCGGCAAGTCCGTGGCACCGTTACCCGCGGCGCGGGCTTGAACGCCCGGACGAAGGCATCCTGTCTGGGTGTCTCACCGTGCTGTCTTCTTAAATTTCCGCTTCATCAGCTGCTCTCTGTGTGTGTCAGTGTGTGTGCTGTCTGTGCTGTTTCAAGTCTCAATTCTCAAATGACACATGAACCAAATTATGGCACAGAAATCAAATGAATTGCCTCTGGTAGGCAGTAACTTTAATAAACAGAACATATTCATAGGTATTCCAATAGCAAACACGGAGCAATTGTTACAATGAGCTCAGTTGAAAAACTATTGAACCAACCTAACATGGCTTGAGCTAGTTAACACTAAGGTAAACAGATCTTTCAACATTGAATACAAAGGAACTTAGCCCACTGGGAAAGACCAGTTGTATGCGAGCTTCCATGCATGCCGCTCCAAGTTGCTCTCACGTTAAGAGTACGTAATGCCAAAATGTTTGAACATAAAACAAGGAACAGCCAAAACACTAGTACATTTAGTTAGAAGGTATAAGTTATCTCCGGACAGTTATGCCTTAATTTATGATCATTGAGAAAAAAGGAACTTCATTAAGCAAGTGGCATAAATGGGACAGAAAAAGGAACTTCCTCCCTGATACATAACATGGACAGAAATTTCGAATTGAAAAAAATAATTCAGGATTCGAAACAGTGCAAGAAACATACATGAGATGCATATTTGACATGTTTAAGCAGGCAAATGAAGTCGCAAAATAATCTATATAATCACTTACGTACTAACAGAAACAACCGCCGTTCGGTTTTCACCCCCTGCAAAGCTGACTTGACTCATATAACAGGAATATCTATCCAGCTACTACATGTAATGGTTCAAGCAGTATCCTAGATAACGTGGCAATATATGATTCAATGTTTCTTTTATAAATTATAATTTCCTAGGAACTTGTAAGAGAAACGAGGCAGAAACTTGACTGCATAGATCTGCTTGTCGCATTCAAGATACAAGCTGGAATGTAGCAAGAAGATGTTAGTACTACGTGCTCATTCCTATAGTGCTAGCAATACCTCACAAGGCCTGTATATTAACTCAGAGATGCTATTTTGCCAAAATGTTTCTGCAAAAGGAAATCAATGGAAAGGATGCCTCAAAAATGGCATGCACTACATTTCTGAATCTTCCTGATAGCAATGGACATCAAGAGGATACTCGCAAAAAAAAATGGACATCAAGAGGGAATGGAAAATTATACAGTATGAATACAAATATAATACTGACCTTGACAAACAGCGGATGAAGCTTAAGAGGTCATGGATCACCTACCGTATACTGAAAAGCAACCTGTACAAAAAACGATATTTTAGACCATGATTACGCAGCTTGGATGAAACAAGACACGTAACTACAGAAAATCTATCCTTCTTGCGAGAGGTATACACATGCATAGGATTAAACCAATGGCAATTTAGATCTGAAGAAACAAAGAAAAAGGAGACCCATGCCATGATTTAAAAAAAACAAATTGCAGTCTAAGTTTTCCGATGAAGATTATTAGTTTGGTCACTGTGATCGTTCATGATAATTATTAATTAATATGATTAAGGTTTCACAAAAAAAATGATTATATGAATCTATTGAGACCCCACTAGAGGACAAGAAGCACAGCAGATGGTTGATCAATGCGGTGAGGTATTCAGGGTTAACAGGACTCTCTTGAGGCTCTAGAGCATGCCGAGTGCTGTTTATTCATGTTTTCATGAGGGTTCTACGGTTCCCTCAAAGGGGAAAACATTGAAGTGGGAAATGCCACTTTATTTCCAATTGGTAATTCAGAAAGCGGCTTCTTTATTATGTAATGTAAATGGATGAGTAATGTAGTATCAGTATCACCTTGTGTGGTGAGGGTGACTGCTTGCCCATGGTGGTTGAACAACTTTGGTATATACCAGCTGCCAGCACAATATATTACTTTGGTATTGCTACTTAGGTTTCAGTTCCCGTAAATTAACGTGCAGTCATGTCTCATGTGTTGGCAGCTGGTTCCTATGTAAGGTTTAGAACGAGGAAACATAAACATTGAGCGATGCATCACCTACCAATATATATCGGATTTTGAGCTCCTACGTATTAGGCCGCGGCCGGCGCGCTGGTGCGGGAGCTCCTGGAGCACGAGCTCTCGCCGAGGAGTTGGGACTCCTTGCTGGTGGGCGGCAGCACGGCGACGTCGGCGCCGTGTGCACGCCGGCGTGCCAGAACTGCCTGATAATCTGCGCCATCACGTGCGTGCTCAACACGGACCCGGCCGCCTGCTTCGCCAACTGCACCGTCACCAACGACTGCTTCAGCAAGCCGCTCCTGGTCGCATAATTAAGGGTCTCGATCGGCATACATATATGCCATGTAAACTCTGCATACATTGCATGTCTTGGTCGTCTCGTCCTGCGTACTGCCTTGTTGGATTGACTAGTGTACGTGTGATCATGTCGCGTGTACACTACCAGAATCGATGACATCCGCACCGGGTGGGAAAGGACTTTAGCACCGGGTTTCCCACCCGGTGCCACTAATCCGAGGCTAAAGGGGTAACCCTTTAGCACCGGTTGCAGCCAGCAACCGGTGCTAAAGGACCTGCCCCCGCAACTCTTCGGCGGAGGAGACGGAGACCTCTTTGGCGGAGGAGACGGGCTTGCATCAGGAGCTCCCGGAGAATCGTCATGATCCTGTGGATCTCTTGGAGGTGACGGGGGCTTGTTGGTAGCCGCAGGTGTATCGGGTATAACGATGTCTGCCTTGCTCCATAGAATGATGCAGTGAGAACACTGACCGAGTTTTGTTTCTCCGTCACCTCCGGGGATGTCAAGTTCCAAGTCTTCCCAGCTGGTGACGACTTGCTCCACCTCAACAGGTACGTAACCATGTGGAATGTCATTGCAGTGCCATTTTTGCCCTTCTTCCACACGTTTGGTCATACCGTATGCGACCTGATAAGTTAGTAGTCACAAAGAAAGTTAGTAAATGAATGGTATTTACGGTGAAATGTATGCAGTATGAACTAAGGTCGCATACGTACCACCACAGCTAAGTTCTTCTGCCTGACGACAAGCTCGCACGCGGTCCGTTGAGTTATTTCATCCACGGGGTAACGGACCGGTTTGGCGGCCTGTGTGGAAGCGTGACTGCTTTGATATTGCTGTGGAGGGCTAATAAGGGCCGCATCTTGGAGAGGTGCATGCTCTGTGGAACCGGTCCCGCCTGGTGCATGCTCTGTGGAACCGGTCCCGCCTGGTGCATGCTCTGTGGAACCGGTCCCGCCTGGTGCATGCTCTGTGGAACCGGTCCCGCCTGGTGCATGCTCTGTGGAACCGGTCCCGCCTGGTGCATGCTCTGTGGAACCGGTCCCGCCTGGTGCATGCTCTGTGGAACCGGTCCCGCCTGGTGCATGCTCTGTGGAACCGGTCCCGCCTGGTGCATGCTCTGTGGAACCGGTCCCGCCTGTGGCTTGTTGTATCTGCAGCCATGCTACCTTCATCCGTCGCTCCATCTCTGACTCCATTTCTTGGAGCTTTGAGGCCTGGGCGGCAACCGTTTGCTCTAGGTCCCTTACCCTCTGCTCATATCCGGCCTTCTTCCTCGAACGGCTTCTATAGGTGGCGGCGTGCTCTTGGAAACCTTTCTTCCATGAGACGCTTGTGCCTACGCCGCGCGTCCGTCCAGGATGCTCCTTGTTCCCTAAGGCATAGGTTAGCTCATCTCTGTCTCTATCGGCAACAAATTCTCCCCTATCAGATGCCCTGATGATATCGAGGAGACGCTGAGCTAGTTCTCGCAAGTCCTCGGGAAAAACTAAGGAGCCGTCGATTGGGCTTAGGGTGCCTCCATGACCATAGTACCAATGCTTGGTCCTTGTGGGCCAGTCATGTGTCGCTGGAGTGATGCCTCTAGCATATAGATCTTCTTCCATCTTCTCCCATTTAGCGATGCTTGCCTTGTAACCTCCCGAACCCATCTTATGGGAGTACTTCTTATTTGCGGCGTTTCCAGCGTTTCTAGCGCTAGCCGTTGCACCCTCTTCGGAGGTTTTGTACTCAATGAATGCTTCCCACTCGTCATTGGTGATCTTCTTATACTTCTCAGGATCCGGGGCCTCTCCGGTTTTGAGCCAATGCGAGTACAACTTCTTCTTAAAATCCTGGAACAGAACTGCCATCTTCTTCATTGTCCAATCCCTCAGTTCTGCTTCACGAGTGCTAGGCCAGTCGAATATTTCCTTTAATTCCGTCCATAGCATCTCTTTCTCTGTATCGGGGAGCACGTACTCCTCAGTGGGGTCCGTGGACTTCCATTTTCTGATACTAATGGGCACATTGTCCCGTACAATTACCCCACACTGAGATACAAATTTCTTGGCCACTTTTGGGGGCTCAACTGGCTCCCCGTCATCCTCCACTCGAGTGATGTGAAACTTGACATCCTTCAGCTTCTTCGTGGTCGCTCGTTTTGATTTCTTAGCTCGACTTGTAGAAGCAGAGGCGGCCTACACAAATTACATATATACGAGATGATATTGAGATGGTATACATAATTGACATGTATAGTACAAATTTATGTTATATATATACACACCTGACTAGACGAGGGCTCGTTACCGGCCCCTTCAATAGTGCTGCCCTGGACACGTTTGCCCTGGACATTGGCGGCCCCTTCAACATTTTCGGGCCTTGCAACATTGTTGCCCTGGATATTGTCGTCCCTTCCAATGATATCCAACACTTGATCCATGGACATTGGTTGGGTTACAATATCAAAAAGTTGATTCGCAAAGAACGTGATTTCGTTGTCCTCTTGCATTTCTGGGACAGGGTTGTTGTTGTCCTCTTGCATGGTGGGACAGGGTTGTTGTTGTCCGCCATCTATAGAATTAAAAATAATTAATAAAAAATATATACAAAGCATACATATTCCCAATATTTCTAACATTTTCGCTAAGGGGGTCGGTGCCTGAAAAACGGATTCGCCAAGGGGTTCGGGTGCGCGGTGTGAATTGATTCGCTAAGGGTTCGGGTACGCGACGCGAAGTGGTTTGTTAAGGGTTCGGGTGCGTGACGAAAGGGTTCGCTAAGGGGTTCGGGTGCGTGACGAACGGGTTCGCTAAGGGGGTCGGTGCGCGAAAAACGGATTCGCTAAGGGGTTCGGGTGCGCGGTGGGTTCGGGTACGCGATAGAATTTCCGATAATAAACATTTTCGATAGTATACATTATACAAACATATAACATTTCCAACAATTTTCAACATATATGCATATACATTTCCAATGAAATAAATTTCCAATATACATTTCCAATACAACGCATTTCTAATATTTCTAATATTTCCAATACAATGCATTTCCAATAAATTAATTTCTAATATTTTCTAATATTTTCAATACATATGAAGCATATATATTTCTAATATTTCAATACAATGCATTTCCAATGTATGGGTATGCGCATGGCCGAACACGTTCGCTAAGCAAATGTGCATGGCCGAACGGCCATGCAACGGGTACCTGCACACACAAACACGTACACACGACACGAAGGCCGGCTCACAAACATTTCACAGAGGCTCACCGTGCAGTGACGGGCGCGGCGGGCGACGGCGGCGAGGGGACGAGCAGCGGCGCGGGGACGACGTGCGGCGCGGGGATGAGGGGCGCCGGCGCGGGGACGACGGGCGCGGGGACCACGGGTGGCGGCGGCGTGAGCGCGGGGACGACGACGGCGGCGGGGACGACGACGACACGCGCGCGCGGGGACGACGACGGCGGCGGGGACGACACGCGCGCGCGGGGACGACGACGGCGGCGGGGACGACACGCGCGCGCGGGGACGACGACGGCGGCGGGGACGACACGCGCGCGCGGGGACGACGACGGCGGCGGGGACGACACGCGCGCGCGGGGACGACGACGGCGGCGGGGACGACACGCGCGCGCGGGGACGACGACGGCGGCGGGGACGACACGCGCGCGCGGGGACGACGACGGCGGCGGGGACGACACGCGCGCGCGGGGACGACGACGGCGGCGGGGACGACACGCGCGCGCGGGGACGACGACGGCGGCGGGGACGACACGCGCGCGCGGGGACGACGACGGCGGCGGGGACGACACGCGCGCGCGGGGACGACGACGGCGGCGGGGACGACACGCGCGCGCGGGGACGACGACGGCGGCGGGGACGACACGCGCGCGCGGGGACGACGACGGCGGCGGGGACGACACGCGCGCGCGGGGACGACGACGGCGGCGGGGACGACACGCGCGCGCGGGGACGACGACGGCGGCGGGGACGACACGCGCGCGCGGGGACGACGACGGCGGCGGGGACGACACGCGCGCGCGGGGACGACGACGGCGGCGGGGACGACACGCGCGCGCGGGGACGACGACGGCGGCGGGGACGACACGCGCGCGCGGGGACGACGACGGCGGCGGGGACGACACGCGCGCGCGGGGACGACGACGGCGGCGGGGACGACACGCGCGCGCGGGGACGACGACGGCGGCGGGGACGACACGCGCGCGCGGGGACGACGACGGCGGCGGGGACGACACGCGCGCGCGGGGACGACGACGGCGGCGGGGACGACACGCGCGCGCGGGGACGACGACGGCGGCGGGGACGACACGCGCGCGCGGGGACGACGACGGCGGCGGGGACGACACGCGCGCGCGGGGACGACGACGGCGGCGGGGACGACACGCGCGCGCGGGGACGACGACGGCGGCGGGGACGACACGCGCGCGCGGGGACGACGACGGCGGCGGGGACGACACGCGCGCGCGGGGACGACGACGGCGGCGGGGACGACACGCGCGCGCGGGGACGACGACGGCGGCGGGGACGACACGCGCGCGCGGGGACGACGACGGCGGCGGGGACGACACGCGCGCGCGGGGACGACGACGGCGGCGGGGACGACACGCGCGCGCGGGGACGACGACGGCGGCGGGGACGACACGCGCGCGCGGGGACGACGACGGCGGCGGGGACGACACGCGCGCGCGGGGACGACGACGGCGGCGGGGACGACACGCGCGCGCGGGGACGACGACGGCGGCGGGGACGACACGCGCGCGCGGGGACGACGACGGCGGCGGGGACGACACGCGCGCGCGGGGACGACGACGGCGGCGGGGACGACACGCGCGCGCGGGGACGACGACGGCGGCGGGGACGACACGCGCGCGCGGGGACGACGACGGCGGCGGGGACGACACGCGCGCGCGGGGACGACGACGGCGGCGGGGACGACACGCGCGCGCGGGGACGACGACGGCGGCGGGGACGACACGCGCGCGCGGGGACGACGACGGCGGCGGGGACGACACGCGCGCGCGGGGACGACGACGGCGGCGGGGACGACACGCGCGCGCGGGGACGACGACGGCGGCGGGGACGACACGCGCGCGCGGGGACGACGACGGCGGCGGGGACGACACGCGCGCGCGGGGACGACGACGGCGGCGGGGACGACACGCGCGCGCGGGGACGACGACGGCGGCGGGGACGACACGCGCGCGCGGGGACGACGACGGCGGCGGGGACGACACGCGCGCGCGGGGACGACGACGGCGGCGGGGACGACACGCGCGCGCGGGGACGACGACGGCGGCGGGGACGACACGCGCGCGCGGGGACGACGACGGCGGCGGGGACGACACGCGCGCGCGGGGACGACGACGGCGGCGGGGACGACACGCGCGCGCGGGGACGACGACGGCGGCGGGGACGACACGCGCGCGCGGGGACGACGACGGCGGCGGGGACGACACGCGCGCGCGGGGACGACGACGGCGGCGGGGACGACACGCGCGCGCGGGGACGACGACGGCGGCGGGGACGACACGCGCGCGCGGGGACGACGACGGCGGCGGGGACGACACGCGCGCGCGGGGACGACGACGGCGGCGGGGACGACACGCGCGCGCGGGGACGACGACGGCGGCGGGGACGACACGCGCGCGCGGGGACGACGACGGCGGCGGGGACGACACGCGCGCGCGGGGACGACGACGGCGGCGGGGACGACACGCGCGCGCGGGGACGACGACGGCGGCGGGGACGACACGCGCGCGCGGGGACGACGACGGCGGCGGGGACGACACGCGCGCGCGGGGACGACGACGGCGGCGGGGACGACACGCGCGCGCGGGGACGACGACGGCGGCGGGGACGACACGCGCGCGCGGGGACGACGACGGCGGCGGGGACGACACGCGCGCGCGGGGACGACGACGGCGGCGGGGACGACACGCGCGCGCGGGGACGACGACGGCGGCGGGGACGACACGCGCGCGCGGGGACGACGACGGCGGCGGGGACGACACGCGCGCGCGGGGACGACGACGGCGGCGGGGACGACACGCGCGCGCGGGGACGACGACGGCGGCGGGGACGACACGCGCGCGCGGGGACGACGACGGCGGCGGGGACGACACGCGCGCGCGGGGACGACGACGGCGGCGGGGACGACACGCGCGCGCGGGGACGACGACGGCGGCGGGGACGACACGCGCGCGCGGGGACGACGACGGCGGCGGGGACGACACGCGCGCGCGGGGACGACGACGGCGGCGGGGACGACACGCGCGCGCGGGGACGACGACGGCGGCGGGGACGACACGCGCGCGCGGGGACGACGACGGCGGCGGGGACGACACGCGCGCGCGGGGACGACGACGGCGGCGGGGACGACACGCGCGCGCGGGGACGACGACGGCGGCGGGGACGACACGCGCGCGCGGGGACGACGACGGCGGCGGGGACGACACGCGCGCGCGGGGACGACGACGGCGGCGGGGACGACACGCGCGCGCGGGGACGACGACGGCGGCGGGGACGACACGCGCGCGCGGGGACGACGACGGCGGCGGGGACGACACGCGCGCGCGGGGACGACGACGGCGGCGGGGACGACACGCGCGCGCGGGGACGACGACGGCGGCGGGGACGACACGCGCGCGCGGGGACGACGACGGCGGCGGGGACGACACGCGCGCGCGGGGACGACGACGGCGGCGGGGACGACACGCGCGCGCGGGGACGACGACGGCGGCGGGGACGACACGCGCGCGCGGGGACGACGACGGCGGCGGGGACGACACGCGCGCGCGGGGACGACGACGGCGGCGGGGACGACACGCGCGCGCGGGGACGACGACGGCGGCGGGGACGACACGCGCGCGCGGGGACGACGACGGCGGCGGGGACGACACGCGCGCGCGGGGACGACGACGGCGGCGGGGACGACACGCGCGCGCGGGGACGACGACGGCGGCGGGGACGACACGCGCGCGCGGGGACGACGACGGCGGCGGGGACGACACGCGCGCGCGGGGACGACGACGGCGGCGGGGACGACACGCGCGCGCGGGGACGACGACGGCGGCGGGGACGACACGCGCGCGCGGGGACGACGACGGCGGCGGGGACGACACGCGCGCGCGGGGACGACGACGGCGGCGGGGACGACACGCGCGCGCGGGGACGACGACGGCGGCGGGGACGACACGCGCGCGCGGGGACGACGACGGCGGCGGGGACGACACGCGCGCGCGGGGACGACGACGGCGGCGGGGACGACACGCGCGCGCGGGGACGACGACGGCGGCGGGGACGACACGCGCGCGCGGGGACGACGACGGCGGCGGGGACGACACGCGCGCGCGGGGACGACGACGGCGGCGGGGACGACACGCGCGCGCGGGGACGACGACGGCGGCGGGGACGACACGCGCGCGCGGGGACGACGACGGCGGCGGGGACGACACGCGCGCGCGGGGACGACGACGGCGGCGGGGACGACACGCGCGCGCGGGGACGACGACGGCGGCGGGGACGACACGCGCGCGCGGGGACGACGACGGCGGCGGGGACGACACGCGCGCGCGGGGACGACGACGGCGGCGGGGACGACACGCGCGCGCGGGGACGCACTACCAGAATCCTTCACATCCGTCCGCCTCCTCCGCCTCGGCCATTTTTGGACCCAGTGCTGATGGGGCTTCAGCCGGTGGTCCAACGGCTAGGAGCGGGGGCGGCGCTGCGGGGTGTCTGGGCGGACACATTAGCACCGGGTCGTGGCACGACCCGGTGCTAATGTTCACCCTTTAGCACCGGGTCTTGCCACGACCCGGTGCTAATGTGCTGCCCCCGCCGCCCCCGTGCGCCGCCCCCGCTCCTAGCCGTTGGACCCGGTGCTGAAGCCCCATCAGCACCGGGTCCAAAAATGGCCGAGGCGGAGGGGGCGGGCGGATGTTGAAGTTTCTGGTAGTGGTACATGCCGTACGTGTTCTATATGTTGCTACAAGTGTCCAATTATTAGAACCTTGGGAGAGGCAGGCCCGGCCCCGTGTGGTGCATTGACGGCCACGGCCTGGGACGTACTAGCTGCCTTTTGGGAGGTGTCGTACGTTGTCGTTGAACTTGGATCGACCATGCGTTCATGCGTCAGGATCCTTGTCTGAAATGTAATATAGGTAAATGTGTGTTCTTGTCCTCGTTGCGGAAAAAAAAATCTGCTCTCGTGCTGCAAATAAACCTGCTGATGGCTTGAACTTGTGTGCAGCCCGGTTTTTATGGTTTGAACTTGTTCAAAGTGGGCTTTGGTGGGAATGGTGGGCTGACAGTAGAATAGTTTGGTTGGGTTTGCTACTTTGATTTTGCAGGAGAAAATGGCTTGGATCGGGCTTAAATGATTCGGTTGCACATGGTTTTCACCCGCAGCCCCGTCCTACTCCTAGCTTATAATTAGCCGTGGGTACCCGAATTACCGCCAAAAAGGTTAAAATACAAAAAGAGCTCACCCCCAAGTTCCTGGAATTTCATTTCCTAAAAAAAATGTTTCTGGAATTTCATATGCCTTCCGTAAGCTGGATAAGAGTTGTATCTTTAAAGTTCAACTAGCAAAAGAACGAATGTGCGACACGCATGTTTAATAAAAAAATACGAATACCGTGCTGGTTACGAACTCGACAATTATATTAGAGCAATTTTGCAAAATTACAACGTATTAAAGGACTGTGGGTTATTTTTCAGGGAAAAGTCCATTTTATTATCTCCAACTATCATAACAGTCTGATTTGCGACCTTGAACTACAAAACCGGATAACAAAGGCCATCCAACTGTCAAAACCGTGCAAATTTAGCCCTTAGTGTGGCTTCAAAGGTGGTTTTTCATTTTTGTTAAAATTTAAAATAGTCAAATTTAAACTAAAAAATTCATAAGTATTTCATTTTAAGTCAAAAAATACAAATTGGTATCAAAAAGTTTTCTAAAAATGTAACCTATCTATTGCCACTATATTTGTCAGTTAATAGAATCCATTTTTTTATGTCCATAGTATTTGGTTGCTCATAGTTATGCCTATTACTTTTGAATAATTAATATTCAAATAGAGCAATAATAGATAGGTTATATTTTTAGAAACTTTTTGATACTGGTTTCATATTTTTCTAATTTAAGATGAATTATTTTTTATTTTTAGATATAATTGGATTTTTTTTATAAAATACAAAACCACCTTCAAAACGACCCTAAGGGCTAAATTTCTACGGTTTTGACGGTTGGATGGCCTTTCTTATCCGGTTTTGTAGTATAAGGTTGAAAATCGGATTGTTGTCATAGTTGGAGGTTGTAAAATTGACTTTTCTCTATTTTTTAAAGTATTAAGGGGTTTTCGTAAATTTACGATGGTTTGATTGATGAAGCGAAAGTTTTGAATCTTTATATTATAATAATAGATATAGATAGATAGATAGACCTATTAAGCTAGCTTAACCCCGACCTCCCATGGCGAACATCATTTAGCATTTTTTACAATAGAGATTCAACAATCTGCAAACCCTAATTTAATATTTTGGATCGCTCGATTCATTCTTTCTGAGGGGATTAGATAAGGTGCAAGCATGCAACTCCCACATCACCCAAGTTTGTCTTGCTACCCACCAATCTTAGCCAATCAACTCTTATAGCACGGATCTCAAACACCGGATGTTTCATAAGAAAAATAAAACTTGCCAAAATTATAAAGGACTTCCCCTAACCCTATACCGCTGCACCAAACAAAGAGTCCACCAAGTCGCCAATCCCACCCAAATTACACAAATTCCCATCTCATACCATCATCTTCGTCCTTCATCTGATGCTGCCAGAATCTTTATCATTGTCTCATCCCCTCCACAGATTTTCGGAACTTGTATTGAAGTTTAGAAAAGAAAAACTGAACAAGAGAATTAAGAGACAAAGTAGGCCATGCCTTCACAGCTTCTTCCTTATCTTGACTTGCTGGCAAAACAGCCGGGCTGGCCCACTACCCATGGTGGCTGAATCTTCTCGCCGATGCTACCATCGGTGAATCTAGTGATTGGGACGAGAGTAGGGTGCCAGCACGACGACGGCGTTGGGTTGTCATCCAGAAGAAAACAATATGGCGATTGGGATGAGAGTAGGGCATTGGCTCGGTAGTGGTGTTGGGCTGTGGTCCAGGAGCAACACACAAGTCAGATGACGACTTGAGCATGTGCCCTCGCTAGCGGCTGTTGGGCATGGAAGAAATAACGACGATGTCCTTAGTTTCCCACTTTCTCGCCCTCGGAGCCAATGACTGGGGACATTGACTATGGAGGGCTAGTGCATGCATGCGGCATGCAAAGCACAACCTAGTACTGTCAGCGAGCAAATGATGTCCACCTAAAAGTCCACCCACGACCCAATGTTGTTGGGAGGTCACTAAGGGCACGTACAACGGGCTGTCGTGACCCGTCGACATGCAGTAGATTTTTGCGTTTAGCCCCCCCGCGACGCGCAGTAACCCCCGAGCCGTCGCTTAGTTCGTCTACGAGCAACGGCCCGTGCTCCGAGGCACGGCGACGGGGAAGGCGACCGTTGTACGGCGCTCTGCGAGGAGAAGACGAGGGCATGGATCCGCTGTGCGCGAAGGAGTTTTCGGTACGCCAAAGGTTCGCGCTGTCCGCAGCTTTCTCCTTCGCCTCCGGCCTCCCACTTCTCTAGCACGGTAATTGTCAGTGATGGCTGCAAGATCTGAAATTCCCATCACAGTGAGGCTCGGATGGGCCAACAGATAGACCATGGAGGTAGCTGCGGAGGTTGCGGTGCCGGGGGCGCGAGGAATCGGCCAGAGATGAGCTGTGGGCATGGAACTTTGGCTGGCTGCAGGGAGCTCCGTGTCTTCAAGTTTTCAACCGTGATGAGAAACGACGGGAGATGGAGATGTACAGGGAAGATGAACAGTACAAGCTAGCAAGCAAGAGACGTTTAGTAGTACTTGTCTGTTCATAATTTGGTGAAATTCATAGTAAAATAAATACATGTCCAAATAATCTCAAATTTGTTTTTTTAATTTTATTTGCCTCTTATGATTTAATTTATATGTATCTTAAAATTTAATATGTTATATATATAAAATTTATGTGAATTATTTGAATGTATTGTGCTTTCTGTCATCTATGCAACAAAGACTACAAAGATCAATGATGCACTACATCATCATAATTTGTGTGTCAAAAAATGAATTAAATACCCTGCAGACAGGCAAACAGACAACTCATTGTACAAGCTGTCTGTTTAAGCTGTCTGTTAGTGTAAAAAGATAGCAAGCTGTCTACACGGTTGTACTTGCCCTAAGGGTCTGTTTGGTAGAGCTCCACCTGATTCTGATTCTCTATGGGAGTTGGTTCTCTGAGAGAAGTGATTCTGTGATGAAAATGATTCTCTTTGATTCTCTATCATAAACTATCAAAATCAGGATGGAGAATCACTTCACAGAATCAGGAGAAGCTATTTTTTCAGCTCTCAGTCTCTTAGTTCATTTCAGAGAATCACTTCACAGAATCAGCAGAGAATCACTTCTCCTGAAAAAACTGTTTGGCAGAGCTCCTTCTGGATTCACCAAAAAATCAGCTCTACCGAATGGGGCCTAACAACCCAAGACTAGCACACCACCACCTCTTCTCCCGTGATGTTGATTTGATTATTTGGCTCCTCTATTGTAAATCCATAGCCACCGATGGTGACCCCTTCTAACAAGTGGAACCCATTGTCTCATCAGCAAAACTACCTATAAAATAACTTTGAAATGGTCAAGGGTAGTTTGACAGGTATTAAAGGTTGAGGTACAATGTGAAAAATTATTGGTTTTTGAGTTAATGGGGATTTACGAATTGATCATAGATCAGTTGGTAAGGTTCCTTGTGGTGGAACCTGCCTACCTGGGTTTGAGTCATTGAGTCGGCATAGGTGTCGCATTTTTCTGGATTTATTTCAGGAATTAATTGGCGCTATTCTTTCAGTGATAGGCGACGTCCTTGTCGACGCGAGGCACCTGTGGTGACTTCGTGAGTTTCAATATTGGGTTTGCAAGTCTAGTCTCTCAGCTACTGATAGGGGCTAACCTATAGGAATAGGGTTAGCATACGTGTATTCATAAGGGTGAATGTGCGTGTGTGTGAGTGTCTGCGTTTGTACTGGTCTTCCTAAAAAGAGTTCAGTTTTTTTTCCAAATTTGAGACAAGTTTACTCTTTTTTCTATGCACTACTTATATTTTTGGCCCACCCCAAGGTATATTCGTCATAAGGTATCAATTAGGTTAGGTGTAGCGTAGATAAGCCTACTTTGTGCTTCCTATGGAGTTTTTATGCATGTTCTCGTTGGAACATTATTCCATCTCACTTATAATCCACCATTGAGTTGAATATTGATCATCGGTAGCATCTTCTCGTTGCAAGTTCTTGCATGGCCGCTGCGCTTAAGGGATCTTCTCGTTGCAAGTTCTTGCATGGCCGCTGCGCTTAAGGGGCTGCCATTAAGCGGATTGCATTTGGAGCTAGGCTACCGGTTCAACCGAAGAATTCGTCTCTGCACCATCACGATTTTCACTAGAATCTCCTAGATTTTGGAGCCAAGTGATCCATGTTGAAATTATAAAATTTTGCAATGGCAAATGAGGAGTAGATTAAATACATAGTTGCATGATTTATTTTATTGTCTTAATAAAAAACACATACAGAGAGAGACGATGTACCGCAACAACGCACCAGATGATCAAGAGGATGATACAGACATTGTGCCGGCGCGGCCGTCCGTCCGTTGTTGGGTAGCACACTTGAACTTCTGCAGTGGAAGGCAGCAAATGGTGTTACTGATAAGGGTTTCGAGGAGCTACTGAAACTCGTAAAGAAGATTCTTCCAGAGGGTAACACATTGCCATCGACAACGTATCAAGCAAAACGTGTTGTTTGCCCTCTCGGTTTGGAGGTGCAGAAGATACATGCGTGTCCTAATGACTGTATCCTCTATCGCGGACAGTACGAACACTTGGATCGTTGTCCGGTTTGCACCTGCGCGCGATACAAGATCAGGCGGGACGACCCTGGTGATGTTGGGGGAGAGCGTTCTAAGAAAAAAATCCCTGCGAAGGTGATGTGGTATTTCCCTCTGATACCCCGTCTGAAGCGTTTGTTCAGGAACAAAACTCGGTCAGTGTTCTCACTGCATCATTCTATGGAGCAAGGCAGACATCGTTATACCCGATACACCTGCGGCTACCAACAAGCCCCCGTCACCTCCAAGATATCCACATCATGACGATTCTCCGGGAGCTCCTGATGCAAGCCCGTCTCCTCCGCCAAAGAGGTCTCCGTCTCCTCCGCCGAAGAGGTCTCCGTCTCCTCCGCCGAAGAGGTCTCCGTCTCCTCCGCCGAAGAGGTCTCCGTCTCCTCCGCCGAAGAGGTCTCCGTCTCCTCCGCCGAAGAGGTCTCCGTCTCCTCCGCCGAAGAGGTCTCCGTCTCCTCCGCCGAAGAGGTCTCCGTCTCCTCCGCCGAAGAGGTCTCCGTCTCCTCCGCCGAAGAGGTCTCCGTCTCCTCCGCCGAAGAGGTCTCCGTCTCCTCCGCCGAAGAGGTCTCCGTCTCCTCCGCCGAAGAGGTCTCCGTCTCCTCCGCCGAAGAGGTCTCCGTCTCCTCCGCCGAAGAGGTCTCCGTCTCCTCCGCCGAAGAGGTCTCCGTCTCCTCCGCCGAAGAGGTCTCCGTCTCCTCCGCCGAAGAGGTCTCCGTCTCCTCCGCCGAAGAGGTCTCCGTCTCCTCCGCCGAAGAGGTCTCCGTCTCCTCCGCCGAAGAGGTCTCCGTCTCCTCCGCCGAAGAGGTCTCCGTCTCCTCCGCCGAAGAGGTCTCCGTCTCCTCCGCCGAAGAGGTCTCCGTCTCCTCCGCCGAAGAGGTCTCCGTCTCCTCCGCCGAAGAGGTCTCCGTCTCCTCCGCCGAAGAGGTCTCCGTCTCCTCCGCCGAAGAGGTCTCCGTCTCCTCCGCCGAAGAGGTCTCCGTCTCCTCCGCCGAAGAGGTCTCCGTCTCCTCCGCCGAAGAGGTCTCCGTCTCCTCCGCCGAAGAGGTCTCCGTCTCCTCCGCCGAAGAGGTCTCCGTCTCCTCCGCCGAAGAGGTCTCCGTCTCCTCCGCCGAAGAGGTCTCCGTCTCCTCCGCCGAAGAGGTCTCCGTCTCCTCCGCCGAAGAGGTCTCCGTCTCCTCCGCCGAAGAGGTCTCCGTCTCCTCCGCCGAAGAGGTCTCCGTCTCCTCCGCCGAAGAGGTCTCCGTCTCCTCCGCCGAAGAGGTCTCCGTCTCCTCCGCCGAAGAGGTCTCCGTCTCCTCCGCCGAAGAGGTCTCCGTCTCCTCCGCCGAAGAGGTCTCCGTCTCCTCCGCCGAAGAGGTCTCCGTCTCCTCCGCCGAAGAGGTCTCCGTCTCCTCCGCCGAAGAGGTCTCCGTCTCCTCCGCCGAAGAGGTCTCCGTCTCCTCCGCCGAAGAGGTCTCCGTCTCCTCCGCCGAAGAGGTCTCCGTCTCCTCCGCCGAAGAGGTCTCCGTCTCCTCCGCCGAAGAGGTCTCCGTCTCCTCCGCCGAAGAGGTCTCCGTCTCCTCCGCCGAAGAGGTCTCCGTCTCCTCCGCCGAAGAGGTCTCCGTCTCCTCCGCCGAAGAGGTCTCCGTCTCCTCCGCCGAAGAGGTCTCCGTCTCCTCCGCCGAAGAGGTCTCCGTCTCCTCCGCCGAAGAGGTCTCCGTCTCCTCCGCCGAAGAGGTCTCCGTCTCCTCCGCCGAAGAGGTCTCCGTCTCCTCCGCCGAAGAGGTCTCCGTCTCCTCCGCCGAAGAGGTCTCCGTCTCCTCCGCCGAAGAGGTCTCCGTCTCCTCCGCCGAAGAGGTCTCCGTCTCCTCCGCCGAAGAGGTCTCCGTCTCCTCCGCCGAAGAGGTCTCCGTCTCCTCCGCCGAAGAGGTCTCCGTCTCCTCCGCCGAAGAGGTCTCCGTCTCCTCCGCCGAAGAGGTCTCCGTCTCCTCCGCCGAAGAGGTCTCCGTCTCCTCCGCCGAAGAGGTCTCCGTCTCCTCCGCCGAAGAGGTCTCCGTCTCCTCCGCCGAAGAGGTCTCCGTCTCCTCCGCCGAAGAGGTCTCCGTCTCCTCCGCCGAAGAGGTCTCCGTCTCCTCCGCCGAAGAGGTCTCCGTCTCCTCCGCCGAAGAGGTCTCCGTCTCCTCCGCCGAAGAGGTCTCCGTCTCCTCCGCCGAAGAGGTCTCCGTCTCCTCCGCCGAAGAGGTCTCCGTCTCCTCCGCCGAAGAGGTCTCCGTCTCCTCCGCCGAAGAGGTCTCCGTCTCCTCCGCCGAAGAGGTCTCCGTCTCCTCCGCCGAAGAGGTCTCCGTCTCCTCCGCCGAAGAGGTCTCCGTCTCCTCCGCCGAAGAGGTCTCCGTCTCCTCCGCCGAAGAGGTCTCCGTCTCCTCCGCCGAAGAGGTCTCCGTCTCCTCCGCCGAAGAGGTCTCCGTCTCCTCCGCCGAAGAGGTCTCCGTCTCCTCCGCCGAAGAGGTCTCCGTCTCCTCCGCCGAAGAGGTCTCCGTCTCCTCCGCCGAAGAGGTCTCCGTCTCCTCCGCCGAAGAGGTCTCCGTCTCCTCCGCCGAAGAGGTCTCCGTCTCCTCCGCCGAAGAGGTCTCCGTCTCCTCCGCCGAAGAGGTCTCCGTCTCCTCCGCCGAAGAGGTCTCCGTCTCCTCCGCCGAAGAGGTCTCCGTCTCCTCCGCCGAAGAGGTCTCCGTCTCCTCCGCCGAAGAGGTCTCCGTCTCCTCCGCCGAAGAGGTCTCCGTCTCCTCCGCCGAAGAGGTCTCCGTCTCCTCCGCCGAAGAGGTCTCCGTCTCCTCCGCCGAAGAGGTCTCCGTCTCCTCCGCCGAAGAGGTCTCCGTCTCCTCCGCCGAAGAGGTCTCCGTCTCCTCCGCCGAAGAGGTCTCCGTCTCCTCCGCCGAAGAGGTCTCCGTCTCCTCCGCCGAAGAGGGGACGCCGCACTAAAGCCTCTGCCCCCACTCCACCAGCGAAGAAGGCGCGAAAAACTAGAGAGAAGCCCGCACCAGAGAAAAGAGCGGGCGAGAAGACTCTAGAGGAGCTCGAAGCCTCGGTAAAAGCAGACACAAAGAGGCAAATGGCCGAGTGGAGGAGAAAACCTGAGCCGGAGCCGAAGCTTGATCCCACCATCGTGAAGTCATTCCTCGGTAATTTGAGCAAGGGTCAACAGAAGGAAGTAATAGTAACAGACTATGACCGCTCATTACTGAAATCTCGCCGGAAACGGAAGGCTGCGGATAAGGAGGCGGGCCCATCCAAAAAGGTTCCTCAGCTCGGCCAGCAACCTCAGCGTCCCTTGGGTCCATTGCCATCTCTGGACGAGCTTAACATTCAACGAGTAATGGCCGAGACTGGACTAACCAGAGCGCAAGTCCTGGGGGAAGAAGAGGTGCCTGTAAACACAACACTGAAGTGGCCGTTTAAGCTTGGCGAGCCTATGGTCCCTCCTGAAATGGAGAGCAACCTACAGACGAAGATGCGCCGATTCCATGACTGGTATTTGGAAGAATCAAGAAGGAATAAACGGCGCATGATAAAAGTAGGCGTGAAGGACCAAGACTTCTACAATGGTGACGCGGATTTTGTCTGGCTCAGGTTTAATGATATATATGAGCTGTACCACCGCGACGCCATGGACGTGGATTTGATCACATGTTGGACACTGTAAGTACTTTGTTGTTGCTTATAATTCACAGTTTGAAAACATTAATTCCAATCTATGCTGACGCGGGCTTTATTTATTGCTTAACATATGCAGAATGGAGATTCAAAAATGTCGCAGATCCGGGATATATGACGTTGGTTTCGTGGATCCTCGAAGGATAAGTGAAGAAATGATATTGATGAATCCTGAGGAAACATATGGAAACCTATACAAATATATTAAGAAACAAAATTACTGCGACTCCATACTAATCCCGTACAACATCGAGTGAGTACATACACAGGCTTCTTCTTCTTATACTGTCTGTGTACTAATTCATTTCTGATTATAATGTATACATGTGCACAGATTCCACTGGTTCCTAATTATATTGTGTCCTGATCGGGGTGTCGTGAACGTCTTTGATTCGTTGCACACTCCAAAAGAAAAACTACAGAACATCATGGACATGATGACAAGGTGATGTATATTTTCCCCAACTTAATTCACCCTTACACTCTCAATGACTTAACTCAATTTTTTTGTTCGCAGGGCCTGGATTCAATTCCGTCAAGAACACCCGATCGACCACGAAGAAGCTGAAGGATGTCAAGTTACACATCACCCGAGTGGAGGATGACGGGGAGCCAGTTGAGCCCCCAAAAGTGGCCAAGAAATTTGTATCTCAGTGCGGGGTAATTGTACGGGACAATGTGCCCATTAGTATCAGAAAATGGAAGTCCACGGACCCCACTGAGGAGTACGTGCTCCCCATAGGTATTAATAACTGAATTAAAACAAGTATTAATAACTATACATTAAAAACTATATTTATAAGATTCCCAAATAGTAGCCCCCGGTGCTAAAGGCCCGTTTGGAAACTGAGCGCCAAACGAAAAGTTGGGGCCTTTAGCACCGGGTTGATCTAAAATCCGGTGCTAAAGGCCTCCAATTTTCGTTTGGCGCCAGTTACGGGGCCTTTAGCACCGGGTGTAGAAGACCCGGTGCTAAAGGGCCTTTCGCACCGGGTCTTCCCACCACCCGGTGCGAAAGGCCCTTTAGCACCGGGTCTTCTACACCCGGTGCTAAAGGCCCCGTAACTGGCGCCAAACGAAAATTGGGGGCCTTTAGCACCGGATTTTAGATCAACCCGGTGCTAAAGGCCCCAACTTTTCGTTTGGCGCCCAGTTTCCAAACGGGCCTTTAGCACCGGGGGCTACTATTTGGGAATCTTATAAATATAGTTTTTAATGTATAGTTATTAATACTTGTTTTAATTCAGTTATTAATACCTATTAAAAATATATATTAAAAAAGAAAATCTTATAAATTACTAGAAAATCTTATAAATTACTAGAAAATCAATATAAAATGCTAGAAAATCTTATAAATTACTAGAAAATCAATATAAAATGCTAGAAAATCTTATAAATTACTAGAAAATCAATATAAAATGCTAGAAAATCTTATAAATTACTAGAAAATCAATATAAAATGCTAGAAAATCTTATAAATTACTAGAAAATCAATATAAAATGCTAGAAAATCTTATAAATTACTAGAAAATCAATATAAAATGCTAGAAAATCTTATAAATTACTAGAAAATCAATATAAAATGCTAGAAAATCTTATAAATTACTAGAAAATCAATATAAAATGCTAGAAAATCTTATAAATTACTAGAAAATCAATATAAAATGCTAGAAAATCTTATAAATTACTAGAAAATCAATATAAAATGCTAGAAAATCTTATAAATTAATAGAAAATCTTATAAATTAATAGAAAATCTTATAAATTAATAGAAAATCTTATAAATTAATAGAAAATCTTATAAATTAATAGAAAATCTTATAAATTAATAGAAAATCTTATAAATTAATAGAAAATCTTATAAATTAATAGAAAATCTTATAAATTAATAGAAAATCTTATAAATTACTAGAAAATCAATATAAAATGCTAGAAAATCTTATAAATTAATAGAAACTCTTATAAATTAATAGAAAATCAATATAAAATGCTAGAAAATCTTATAAATTAATAGAAACTCTTATAAATTAATAGAAAATCAATATAAAATGCTAGAAAATCTTATAAATTAATAGAAACTCTTATAAATTAATAGAAAATCAATATAAAATGCTAGAAAATCTTATAAATTAATAGAAACTCTTATAAATTAATAGAAAATCAATATAAAATGCTAGAAAATCTTATAAATTAATAGAAACTCTTATAAATTAATAGAAAATCAATATAAAATGCTAGAAAATCTTATAAATTAATAGAAACTCTTATAAATTAATAGAAAATCAATATAAAATGCTAGAAAATCTTATAAATTAATAGAAACTCTTATAAATTAATAGAAAATCAATATAAAATGCTAGAAAATCTTATAAATTAATAGAAACTCTTATAAATTAATAGAAAATCAATATAAAATGCTAGAAAATCTTATAAATTAATAGAAACTCTTATAAATTAATAGAAAATCAATATAAAATGCTAGAAAATCTTATAAATTAATAGAAACTCTTATAAATTAATAGAAAATCAATATAAAATGCTAGAAAATCTTATAAATTAATAGAAACTCTTATAAATTAATAGAAAATCAATATAAAATGCTAGAAAATCTTATAAATTAATAGAAACTCTTATAAATTAATAGAAAATCAATATAAAATGCTAGAAAATCTTATAAATTAATAGAAACTCTTATAAATTAATAGAAAATCAATATAAAATGCTAGAAAATCTTATAAATTAATAGAAACTCTTATAAATTAATAGAAAATCAATATAAAATGCTAGAAAATCTTATAAATTAATAGAAACTCTTATAAATTAATAGAAAATCAATATAAAATGCTAGAAAATCTTATAAATTAATAGAAACTCTTATAAATTAATAGAAAATCAATATAAAATGCTAGAAAATCTTATAAATTAATAGAAACTCTTATAAATTAATAGAAAATCAATATAAAATGCTAGAAAATCTTATAAATTAATAGAAACTCTTATAAATTAATAGAAAATCAATATAAAATGCTAGAAAATCTTATAAATTAATAGAAACTCTTATAAATTAATAGAAAATCAATATAAAATGCTAGAAAATCTTATAAATTAATAGAAACTCTTATAAATTAATAGAAAATCAATATAAAATGCTAGAAAATCTTATAAATTAATAGAAACTCTTATAAATTAATAGAAAATCAATATAAAATGCTAGAAAATCTTATAAATTAATAGAAACTCTTATAAATTAATAGAAAATCAATATAAAATGCTAGAAAATCTTATAAATTAATAGAAACTCTTATAAATTAATAGAAAATCAATATAAAATGCTAGAAAATCTTATAAATTAATAGAAACTCTTATAAATTAATAGAAAATCAATATAAAATGCTAGAAAATCTTATAAATTAATAGAAACTCTTATAAATTAATAGAAAATCAATATAAAATGCTAGAAAATCTTATAAATTAATAGAAACTCTTATAAATTAATAGAAAATCAATATAAAATGCTAGAAAATCTTATAAATTAATAGAAACTCTTATAAATTAATAGAAAATCAATATAAAATGCTAGAAAATCTTATAAATTAATAGAAACTCTTATAAATTAATAGAAAATCAATATAAAATGCTAGAAAATCTTATAAATTAATAGAAACTCTTATAAATTAATAGAAAATCAATATAAAATGCTAGAAAATCTTATAAATTAATAGAAACTCTTATAAATTAATAGAAAATCAATATAAAATGCTAGAAAATCTTATAAATTAATAGAAACTCTTATAAATTAATAGAAAATCAATATAAAATGCTAGAAAATCTTATAAATTAATAGAAACTCTTATAAATTAATAGAAAATCAATATAAAATGCTAGAAAATCTTATAAATTAATAGAAACTCTTATAAATTAATAGAAAATCAATATAAAATGCTAGAAAATCTTATAAATTAATAGAAACTCTTATAAATTAATAGAAAATCAATATAAAATGCTAGAAAATCTTATAAATTAATAGAAACTCTTATAAATTAATAGAAAATCAATATAAAATGCTAGAAAATCTTATAAATTAATAGAAACTCTTATAAATTAATAGAAAATCAATATAAAATGCTAGAAAATCTTATAAATTAATAGAAACTCTTATAAATTAATAGAAAATCAATATAAAATGCTAGAAAATCTTATAAATTAATAGAAACTCTTATAAATTAATAGAAAATCAATATAAAATGCTAGAAAATCTTATAAATTAATAGAAACTCTTATAAATTAATAGAAAATCAATATAAAATGCTAGAAAATCTTATAAATTAATAGAAACTCTTATAAATTAATAGAAAATCAATATAAAATGCTAGAAAATCTTATAAATTAATAGAAACTCTTATAAATTAATAGAAAATCAATATAAAATGCTAGAAAATCTTATAAATTAATAGAAACTCTTATAAATTAATAGAAAATCAATATAAAATGCTAGAAAATCTTATAAATTAATAGAAACTCTTATAAATTAATAGAAAATCAATATAAAATGCTAGAAAATCTTATAAATTAATAGAAACTCTTATAAATTAATAGAAAATCAATATAAAATGCTAGAAAATCTTATAAATTAATAGAAACTCTTATAAATTAATAGAAAATCAATATAAAATGCTAGAAAATCTTATAAATTAATAGAAACTCTTATAAATTAATAGAAAATCAATATAAAATGCTAGAAAATCTTATAAATTAATAGAAACTCTTATAAATTAATAGAAAATCAATATAAAATGCTAGAAAATCTTATAAATTAATAGAAACTCTTATAAATTAATAGAAAATCAATATAAAATGCTAGAAAATCTTATAAATTAATAGAAACTCTTATAAATTAATAGAAAATCAATATAAAATGCTAGAAAATCTTATAAATTAATAGAAACTCTTATAAATTAATAGAAAATCAATATAAAATGCTAGAAAATCTTATAAATTAATAGAAACTCTTATAAATTAATAGAAAATCAATATAAAATGCTAGAAAATCTTATAAATTAATAGAAACTCTTATAAATTAATAGAAAATCAATATAAAATGCTAGAAAATCTTATAAATTAATAGAAACTCTTATAAATTAATAGAAAATCAATATAAAATGCTAGAAAATCTTATAAATTAATAGAAACTCTTATAAATTAATAGAAAATCAATATAAAATGCTAGAAAATCTTATAACTGCCCTATTGCTTTGGATCTCTCGTCCCATTTGTTTATTTTACCATGTGAGGTATAATTGACGATCCACTCTCTCGTGTGCTTTCCCTTGTGCGTGCATAAGGACATGTACGACGGTTAGACAGTAGCTGATATTTTTGTTGCCATATAAGTAAAATGATCTGATATGACTATCATTTAATGAGAAAAAAGAGTGTTGATGTCTACTTTTTCGTCTACTATTTTGGCTCGTTCTCTCATGTAAAATAACAATAACCAGAGTACGTATTAATTATCACACAAACAGCTAAATAGACAATCCATTATAGAATTGTCTATTTAGCTATCTCTATATGTTAAATAGACAGCAGCTGTCTAAACTGTTGTGCATGTCTAAGCAAACGATCGATGCTACGTTTACTTGAAATTTCTACTAAAAACTTACGAACCATTAGCGTGGCAAATAAAGATTGGTCTAATCATATATGTTGCTTAAATCACGGAGGGAATGTGGTTTATTTACCACCATGTCGTCAGCTATTGAAGTAAGATTTACGTAAAACTTTCAGTACTCTAGTATTTTCCGATGCAAAGGATTTTATTGTTATTTGATAGTCCCATATGTGTGGGGACGTGTGGTATGGTTACTGTCGACTGATCTGGACGGTTGTTGATAAGGACTGAATTCCTCATATTTTTTCAGCAGCTACAGTGTTGTCTTTCCGGTAAGCAAGTAATTTGTACATGTAGGCATCGACTAATATATTATATGAATTTTACTAGATTTCTTTTGGTCGACAGTGTGCCAAACAGGGGCCGGGAAATAATTTATGTGCATACTATGTTTGCGATTTCATGTGGAATTGGGGACATAAAAAGCTTACACAACACGATATTATGGTACGTAATAATAAACAACATTTCCATTATTATTAAGTGCACAATTATTGTCTCCAACTCGGCGGATTAAATATCTTTCAATTATTTGTAAATTATAGATGTTCAGGCTGAAGGAAGAGTCCCTGGAGCTAGAAAGAATTGACGCAATTGCAGAACAGCTCGTCGGATGGATCTGGGATGAGGTCGTCAATCCCCGAGGAGAATTCCACTCGCCAATACTAGAGGACGTGCTGCGACGTACGTGAGCATCTCACCATGACATGCTAAACAATGTCAGCTAGTATGAATATAGAGTCGGCCGAATACGCATTAGAATACACGTATTAGAATATATACGTATATAGACGTGCACGCATGGCTACTGAAAAAAGCAAAAAAAAAAAGAAATCCGGGGTCTTTAGCACCGGTTTCAGGCAGCAACCGGTGCTAAAGGCAGGCCCTTTAGCACCGGTTATTCGACCCGGTGCTAAAGGGGTACCCCTTTAGCCTCGGATTAGTTGCACCGGGTGGGAAACCCGGTGCTAAAGGGCTTTCCCACCCGGTGCAGATGTCGATCATTCTGGTAGTGGCAGATACCGTGACCATTTCTTGCGCTAATTTGTGCTGTAATTTTTCGTACAAAGCGTTGGTGCGTGACGGACGAATTTGCAGTATATAAATACATAGCCCTTTCGTACATGTTCTTCAAGTCGCAGGACACATCTGCCTAGTGGAGAGAGAGAGAGAGAGAGAGAGAGAGAGAGAGAGAGAGAGAGAGAGAGAGAGAGAGAGAGAGAGAGAGAGAGAGAGAGAGAGAGAGAGAGAGAGAGAGAGAGAGAGAGAGAGAGAGAGAGAGAGAGAGAGAGAGAGAGAGAGAGAGAGAGAGAGAGAGAGAGAGAGAGAGAGAGAGAGAGAGAGAGAGAGAGAGAGAGAGAGAGAGAGAGAGAGAGAGAGAGAGAGAGAGAGAGAGAGAGAGAGAGAGAGAGAGAGAGAGAGAGAGAGAGAGAGAGAGAGAGAGAGAGAGAGAGAGAGAGAGAGAGAGAGAGAGAGAGAGAGAGAGAGAGAGAGAGAGAGAGAGAGAGAGAGAGAGAGAGAGAGAGAGAGAGAGAGAGAGAGAGAGAGAGAGAGAGAGAGAGAGAGAGAGAGAGAGAGAGAGAGAGAGAGAGAGAGAGAGAGAGAGAGAGAGAGAGAGAGAGAGAGAGAGAGAGAGAGAGAGAGAGAGAGAGAGAGAGAGAGAGAGAGAGAGAGAGAGAGAGAGAGAGAGAGAGAGAGAGAGAGAGAGAGAGAGAGAGAGAGAGAGAGAGAGAGAGAGAGAGAGAGAGAGAGAGAGAGAGAGAGAGAGAGAGAGAGAGAGAGAGAGAGAGAGAGAGAGAGAGAGAGAGAGAGAGAGAGAGAGAGAGAGAGAGAGAGAGAGAGAGAGAGAGAGAGAGAGAGAGAGAGAGAGAGAGAGAGAGAGAGAGAGAGAGAGAGAGAGAGAGAGAGAGAGAGAGAGAGAGAGAGAGAGAGAGAGAGAGAGAGAGAGAGAGAGAGAGAGAGAGAGAGAGAGAGAGAGAGAGAGAGAGAGAGAGAGAGAGAGAGAGAGAGAGAGAGAGAGAGAGAGAGAGAGAGAGAGAGAGAGAGAGAGAGAGAGAGAGAGAGAGAGAGAGAGAGAGAGAGAGAGAGAGAGAGAGAGAGAGAGAGAGAGAGAGAGAGAGAGAGAGAGAGAGAGAGAGAGAGAGAGAGAGAGAGAGAGAGAGAGAGAGAGAGAGAGAGAGAGAGAGAGAGAGAGAGAGAGAGAGAGAGAGAGAGAGAGAGAGAGAGAGACTCGCCATGGCTTCTGCCGGTGCGGTGAAGATGGTCGCCATCTGCATGCTTGTGCTGACCCTGGGACAAGCACTGGCCGTGCAGGTGTCCCCTAATCCGGGTGCTACTGGCACGGTGCCACAGCCAGAGCTGGTGCAGCGCCAGCCGATCGCGCGGTACAGGCGCCGCACCCTGCTGCCTGCGACTGCCAGATAAACATACGTTGCTGTTAAAGGTGACCCGTATCTTGTCCCAATCAAGATTGGAAGACGGTTGTCCAAAAATCTTCTTTTCTGATAGGACAAGGATTTATGCCTACACAGCCGAGTTCCCAACAACTCGTGCTGCTAGCTCCAAATAAACGGCATATGAGAAATAGAGCAGCAAGCCTTTGGTTTCAGAGGGCCATCCCGTCTCCTTAGATTTGATTTGCTATGTGCTTAGATAAATATCTCTCGTATGTTGTGCTAAATAAATAATTTGCACTCTCCGTTCACAAAAATGTTTACATATTGTATCTTTTTTTGTTTTTTTACGAGAGAGCGGTATAGACGCAGACATTTATACACAACATATTTATCTCTATGAATATGTACACAAATTCTACCTCTATGAATACATATTATATTTGTTAAATCTTGTATTCAGGGGTGAATCTACATAGAGCTGAATGAGGGCACATACCCTCACACAATTTGTTTGTTTGTTTTTTTGCTACGGTGATCAATAGTTTTTCACCATATTACAGCTTGCTTAATTATATTACGCTACAGGTGTGCCCTCATTCAAGATTTGTTCTATATTCGCCTCTATTTTCCTTTTTTTAGATAATGGATAACGCAAAGGCTACAGCCAAATGTTTTACAACGCAGCACTTCCGTCTACCAACTCACGAATCAATCAAAAGGCCACACAATACCTTTTGATGAAAGAATTAGCATGTAATCCTATTACTTAACCTCCATCCATGGTGGGCAAAAATGCGCATGGCCAAAGCCTCCAACTCTTGGCACGCATCCTTTATTACTTGCTGGTCCTGCTCAAGCCGATGTAGCTGCGCCCAGAATCGAAGCCAGTAGGTTCCTCTCAACAGTACCTGCAAATAAGATTTTTTTGGAGATTTATCAAAAACCACATCATTCCTACTAAGCCATATAGACCAACAAAGAGCTGAAGCACCAGTTAACATTTGTCTCTTTAGCTTTGTATTCAGACTCCCTAGCCAATTAGTAAGCATATAATTGACACTATGAGGTTGATGAATATTAAAAGCAATTTGAACAATTCTCCAGAGAAATTTGACCATATGACAGTCGAAAAAAAGATGTTGGATTGTTTCTTCTCTAGAACAGAAAGAACATATTTTACTTCCATTCCAATTCCTTCTAGCTAAATTATCCTTTGTTAGGATAACATCCCTTTTCAAATACCACATAAAAACCATAATTTTTAGAGGTACCTTCAACTTCCATATCTGCATGTTTTGCGGTACATTACCATTATTAATTAAAGCCATGTACATTGACTTCACAGAGAACAATCCTGACTGGCAATGATTCCATCTAAAGGTGTCTCTATTGTCATTCAGTTGTACATGGCTGATTCTATTGACCAGATTGTGCCATAGATTTAGGTTTGGACCTACCAGTGCTCTTCTAAAAGAAACATTGAGTGGAACCCTAGAGAAAATCGAGGCTACGGTATCATTTTTCTTTCTCACAATTTGGTACAACGATGGATACTGTTGTTTCAGGGTAAAATTACCTAACCACTTGTCCTCCCAGAATCTAATTTGGTTGCCATCATTTAACTGGAAAGTACCGAAGTTGGTAAAGGTTTATTTTACCTTCATCAGACCTGACAAAAAATGAGAATCTCCTGGTTTTTTCTCTACACATGTGAGAGTCTGAGAATGCAGATACTTATTACGTAATAGTTGTTGCCTCGTACCATCCCCATTAATAAGATTAAACAGCCATTTGCTTAACAAACATTGGTTCTGGATTTCCAAATTCTTAATGCCTAAACCGCCCAAATCTTTTGGTAGGCAAAGAATATTCCATTTGGCCAATCTATATTTTCGCTTATGATCATCAGATTGCCAAAAGAATCGAGATCTATAATAGTTAAGTTTCTCCAAAACCCCTTTAGGTACCTCAAAAAAAAAGAAAGCATAAACACCGCTAGGCTAGAGAGGACCGAATTAATTAGCACTAATCTCCCCCCTACGGACATATGCTTTCCTTTCCAACTACACAGCTTCTTCTCAAATTTTTCCTCAATCACCTTCCAATCAGAATTGTTAAGCTTTTTATAATGCATTGGAATGCCAAGATATCTAAATGGGTAAGACCCAAACTGACACCCAAAAAGTTCTCCGTATTGTTGTTCGCGTTCCTTAGCTTGTCCAAAACAAAAGATCTCACTTTTATGAAAATTAATTTTAAGACCTGATAATTGCTCAAATGCACACAGCAGCAACTTCATGTTTGCGGCCTTGGCAAAATCATGGTCCATAAAAAGGATTGTATCATCCACATATTGTAAGATGGATAACCCTCCATCAACTAAATGCAGCACCACCCCAGAGATTTGACCTTCTGACTTTGCTCTATTAATAATAATTGCCAACATATCTACCACAATTAAAAAGAATAGGTGATAGAGGATCCCCCTGTCTAAGGCCCTTCCATGTTTGAAAGTTCTGGCCTACCTAATCGTTGATCTTAATACCAACACGCCACCGCTGTGTAACAGCCTCGATCCATTGTCTCCACTTTTGTGAAAATCCCTTCATCCTCAAAGTTTGAAGGAGAAACGGCCACTTGACCTTATCATAGGCTTTCTCAGAATCAATCTTAAAAATTATCCTGCTTTGATTCTTCCTATGTAATTCATGGATCGTTTCATGGAGGACCACAACTCCTTCCATGATGTTCCTTCCTGGTAAGAAGGTTGTTTGTGTAGGGCTTATAACTTTTTGAGCTACCACTAAGATTCTATTAGTTATCACCTTTGTGAAGATTTTGAAGCTCACATTTAGCAAACATATTGGTCTGTATTGTTGTATCTTGATCGCTTCCTTACATTTTGGTAACAGAATAATTGTCCCAAAATTTAAGATAAATAGAGGCAACTGTCCATTATGGAATTCTTGAAACAGGAGCATCAAGTCCTCCTTTATAAAGTCTCAGGATGCCTGATAGAATTCAATTGGAAAACCATTAGGTCCAGGAGCCTTATTGTGTTCCATTTGGAAAATAGCCTCTTTCACTTCCTGTTCCGAAAACATCGGCACAAGAATCTCGTTTTCCACCGCTGTGACTTGGGGAATATCTTCTATTTGGGTCTCATCAAGTTGGAAATTTCTTCCATCTGGCGGACCAAATAATCCTTTATAATAGGTGGTAATATACTTTTTCAGATCTTCATCACCACTGATCGTTTTGTCCCCATCTTGCAGTCTATATATTCGTGTTTTACGATGTTTCCCATTCGCTACAAGCTGAAAGTATTTGGTGTTAGAATCTCCTTCTAGCAGTTTTTTCGCTTTTGCCCGCTGGTACCACTTAATCTCTTCCTCATGTAGTAAGGACGATAATCTATTGTGAAGGCAATTTTTTAAATCAATCTCCTGTGATGACAAGAGACTAGATTCCGCCTTTTTGTCCAGAGCATCAAGTTTGTCCAGCAGCTGCTTCTTCTCCCGTTTGTATAATCCACTAGTATTCTTTGCCCATCCTCGTAAGTGTTGACGCACCCTTCGGATTTTCGATTGCCATCGCTCCATGGGCGTGTCACCATTATTTACATTGGTCCATACATCTCTTATCATATCCATGAAACCATCCCGAAGCAACCATCCCAGCTCAAATTTAAAAGCTAGTTGGATGCATGCCGAAGACGATTCACCAGTACTAATAAGTAAAGGTGTATGATTTGAAATATCTCGATTCAAGGCAATAACAGTCGATAATGGAAATTTTTGCTCCCATTCCATAGTCATTAAGACACGGTCTAACTTCTCATAAGTCGGGGACTGTAATGAATTAGCCCAAGTGTATTGTCGACCTGACATCTCTAACTCACGCAAATCTAAACCATCAATTACAGCGTTAAAAAGAAACGGCCAACGATGATCAAAATTATCGTTATTTTTTCATTCTAGCTCCAAAGGATATTAAAGTCACCACCTATAAGGATCGGTAGACTTTCATGTGAACACATATGTGCTAACTCAGACAAAAAACCCTCCTTGAGATCAGACTGTGCAGGCCCATAAACAACTACTAATGCCCATTTGTAATCGTCATTTTTATTGCACAAAAGGAATTTTACATAATAGTCTCCTTCGTCAATTGCTCCGATGTGGTAAACATCCAAGTCGATACCCAACAAGATGCCACCGGAACGACCTTTTGGTTCTTTGCAGTGCCAAATATAATTTTTGCCACCATATAAATTTCTCAGGAACGGATCGGAAAAACTCCTCCATCCTGTTTCTGCTACGGCAATGAAACTAAGGTTCTGTTCTTTAGCTAATTCCGATAGAAACCTATGCTTCTTCAAATCCCTAAACCCATTGCTATTCCAAAAAATTCCTTTCATTTAGCCTTTCTTTTAGTTTTCTTTTTTTGTGTGGGAGACTTTTTATTCTTTTTTGATGATGGTGATTTTGTGACTGGGAACATAGTGGTACGATCAGTAGGATCACCACCAGAATCCATCACCTCACCCATTATCTCGTCACATAGATGATTCAAAATAAAGGTATCTATCTCCTCATCCTCTGCCAAATATTTTTCCTCCTTATCAAAAACTTCAATCAATTTATCCACAACCGGCCTATCAGCTAACCTTTTCTATTATGAAGATTTAATAGAACAAATAGACTCCCTAACACTAGAATCATCAGTGCCCAAAATAATTCCTAGGTCACAAAAATTACTAGCAATTAAAGAATCTGAAAGCTATAAAAAAGAAGGTATAAGTTCACCTTTAGTGTCCACCTGCGCGCCAGCCTTGCCAATTCCATGGAATCCTCGACATCATTCCCAGCCCGGCGTTTGCTACGCCGAAGGTTAGGATCCTGGGCTTCCGGGATATCCACTAGCGCTATCTCCACCTCATTTAAATCCTCCACAGCAAGTGCCGGCTGCAAGCTGGATGGCGAAGGCGCCACCAGACTCTCCACCAAGACCCTTGCGGTCTCCTGCTTTGTTGCCGCCCCCAAGCTGTCAACCGCCACTTCCTGATCCATATGTCTCCCTTTGCTAGCAGGCTCCGAACCAGCCCCCGGGCGCTGATTGCCAGCATCTGGCACAGATGGCTGCGGCCGTTTCGCCGCTGATTTTTTCAGAGCCACTTTTAGTGTTGCTGTTCGACCCCTTACCATCCTGTCCTGCTTCTCCATCCTCCTCCCCTCCCTGCTTCATTTTCCTATAATCCTATTCCAACTGAGAGAGAGAGAGAGAGAATGGGTTCAACAGAGAGCGATGGGTAGAGAAAGAGGATAAGTGGAGAAGGTAAACACGAAAGAATAAGAGGTCTTTTACGGTACCCAGTACCACTCTTGGGTGGTATATGATCGTCCCAGCACACCGGCCAGGGCAACCTACCATTATTTAGGTGAGTAAACGTTGATAATGTCAATGGATTAAACTGAGGTGTTGTTCACAGATATCTGAATATGAATATAAATTTATATACAAGCTTTTTATGTGTGTTAGTGTATGGCGTATATCTGATTTCTGAATTTGATATTAAATTTGGGTGGAAGGATATGGCATATATATGAATTGTGAATAAAAAGTTGCAAACTGAAGTCTTGGTTAACAGATGTGGAAGAAACAGTTATGTGCATCTGAATTTATATACAAGTTTCTTTGTTGTTAGGGTATGACATATATCTGCTTTTTATTTTGATAATAAAATAGGGGTTGAAGGATATATCTTTATGGCATATATATGGAATTTGAACTTAAAATGGGCAAGTGTGATATAGTGTCATAGTGTAAGTGAGGCAACTGCAGATGTGGTTAGCCTTTTGGATTCGGTTGTGATGAGGAATGTTGTTTGTTGTTACATAATATGGCATGAAATGGATGTAAACTGATCATTAATTTTTTAGTACTTGCAGATTAATGTAATGGAGAATGAAGGGTACACTAGCCTGGAGGAAATAGAGGAATACAATAGAGTTGCAAATCAGACATTTAAGAGGGAGGAAGAATTCTATGAGTTTTATAATAACTATGCACGCGATAAGGGGTTTAGTGTCAGAAAGGACGATGTGAGATATAAGATTGGCACCAATGAGGTGATTTGGAGATTTGTGTGCTCAAATGAAGGCTACAGATCGATGAAGTACTTTGAAAGGACAGATCAAAAAAGGCAGCCACGTCCCCTCACCCGATGTGGATGTATGGCTAGGCTTGATGTGGAATGGAGTGAAAATAGTGGGAAATGGTTAGTGAAAGATTTTGTGGATGTGCATACGCAGGTACTTTGCTCACTTATGATATCCTACACCAATCTATGTCCAGTCTAATGTTACAGCTAACAACCTTTTCTATTGCTCATGGCCAGACGGATATGAACAATTTTAGGCTCAAGCTTGCAGTGACATTGGCTGACTATGCATGGAACAAAGAGAAAGGAAGTCCAGGGTACCAACCAAGCGACGCTGCGGAGACATACACGCCAGAAGAAAATGAAAAATAAATGTTATGTGCGGCCGTGTCTACGAACACCGCAAGAAGAAGATGGTGACCGCCCAGGCATGAGACGGCTGGACAAGATAGTATCTTAGGTACTAGATTTATTTGCTTTGGTTTGTTAGGATTTGGTTTACGAAGGCACAAGTTGTTGGACTGTTTATTGGCTTCACCGTTTGTTGTTTTAGCTCCGTTTTGCGTGATTTTCGCGCTCATGTGGAGAATTTGAATCTCTCTTTCCAATCCTCAGATTTTATGATAGATAAACGTATGAAATAAATCAATTTTAAGAGATATTAAATTAAAATTTCAGAAAATTTGGATATATTTTACCCTACCGCTCAGGGATTTACCATGCATATTGCTTGGCCAGCAAATGAGAGAGGATCTGCATGCATGATTAGGCCAGGGGATGATACGAGTTCTGGATGACTGGGTGTGACAAGTGTTGTCTCCTCAGCTCCCCTGGTGCACGCCATTCCGCTGTGTAATTGTGAGGAGGGCTGGCCGACGATGTGATTTGGTCCATGGATCATGGATGGCATTGCATGGAGTCGCGCGCGCCATGTGAATTGTGCAGCCTTGCGTACCCCACATATGTAAGGCCTTAGTTTACTCAACGGCCTCGAGCGACTCGGAGTACAGCAGATTGAGAGGAGCCGAAAGGACAGGCGCCAAGTACATTCCAGTCAGATAGTTAGCAACGTTGTCATCAAAGTTCAGGGTGCGGAGCGCTTCACATGGCCATGCATGCATATATGTAGGGGCCGGTGCTGCGCTCGCCCGCGCCACTGTGATTGATTGTGCAGCGTGCCACAGAAATGAAATGACTAAGATTGAAAAGGGAAATGAATAAGATTGAGAGGGAAATGATAAATTTAAATAATCTAATAAAAAATATTTAATTATATTAATTACAGTGATGCCATTTATATTTCTTCCAATAATACTCCTGTACTATCTATATCACTCCTCATATACCACCTATACCACTATCCACGTTATAATGGTATATTTTTTTTCGACTAATCAGAAACTAATCTGAACTTTATATACTACTCATTTTTTACCGGTGGTACTGGGTACCGTCCTCAAGAATAAAGGCACAATACGTGTTTCGACCATGCCATATGAAGCATCCAATCTAATCTTGTTAAGAATTGTGATACAAACGTATCAATATTTTGTTTTCCGAGAAAAGAGGAGTGAACGGATAACTCGTACCTTACAAAAGAAAGACAAAGATGATCATAATAACGAGCCAACTCGCTTGATCCAACGAGGAAGTTCGCCTCAGCTTGTTATTGAGTCACGCGATTCTAGGCAGTGCAGCCCAGCACACGGTGAACGGGCCGAGCACAGAATCAAACGGAGGTGTGGATCAATGGTTCATACTATTTACAACCACGGCAAAATCCTCATATTTATATTATCAAATAAATATTATTAGATTTTTTATCAAATATATTTTTATAGCGCATCTATTTTATGCCATAAATCTGTTGGGATAACCACACTAACGCAGCAGGTTAGTGACAGCGGAAGTAAATAATTTCAGAAATCAGCCCAAGATATCAACCTATTCACGGAAGGGCAACATATGCATCACATATATTATGGAGGAAATGGAAGCAGCAACACATCAACCAAGAGACACCAAATTTAACGTGGAAATCCCAAATCGAGGAAAAACCACGGGACCAAGCCAGCCAAATCTTCTTCCACTATTATGCTTGTGGGAATACAACAAGTTCTTCTCTAGACAGCACTAGATGCTCTCATACATCAAGATATCACCAATCAAGATATCAAGATTTGATGGCTACAGCTCGGAGTACAGAAGGATCTCACCAAAGAGTGGTGGAACAGCAGATTGGAGGCACCAAGAATGTGGATCTGAAGCTTCACAACCTTGTAGACGAATCCCCCTTGCAATCTTGCAAGATCTCCTCTCCAATCACCTTCTTCTCCCTCGCTTCTTCTTCTCCCTTGGAGGCTCTGTTCTGAATTTCGTGGCTCTCTTGCTCTCTGTTTCCAGAGGCTTCTTCCTTATACTGGAAGGCTGCACACTTAGTGCTAAAGCCACCCAAAGGTTGGTCCAGACCTTGGGCTTCTTTCCCTTACATGTGGGGCTACTTACTAGCAGTAATTACTCTCCTCAACTGCACACATCATGAGGAGGATTTCCCAACAAAATCTTCATAATTTTTTCTATAATTTTGATGAAATATGAAACAGATTGACTCTTCAAAAAAAATTCGAAACGTAGGAAGTAGAGGTAACACTAGACGGCTCCTCATGAGAATCATACAAAGATGAATATTGATGCATCTTTTGCGAGCAAAAGTAACATTGGACAGGATGATATGGGGTCTTTGTGCTCGAGATCGCATAGGTGATGTGGTCCTGGCTGGCGCATGAAGGACAACGGAAGCTAAGGAGTTAGGAAGAAGTTTATATAACTCTGCTTCCAAAACTATCAAAAGTAAATACTTCATCCTATGAACTACAAATCTGAATGTTTAACTCTCTCAAGTATATAATATTATTTAAATAACCCCTAGGACCTTGTTAGGTTAATCTTTATGTACGTAGGAGGGAATGGAGGGGATTAGATCCCCAACCGACTTTACGGGAACTAATTCCCCTTAGTCCCCTCCAAGATTGAAGCGGTTTTAGAGGTGGTTTTTGTCACATAGCGGTTGACGTAGAGAAAGTCTACCTAACCACTTAAACTATAAAATTGAACATTTAACACCTAATATCATTATATACTTGAGGGTGTTAAATATCTGATTTTGTAGTTTGGGGGTTGAATTGTTCCACCTTAGATTGTTCGGAGTTATATAGGTTTTTCGCAATGAGCTATGGATGTATGGCTTTCATCATACAAAAATCATGGCATGTGCACGAGGCCTTCAAGCTGCTTGTGCAGCTGTGCTGTGAGGATGACTCTCATCCTGAAGACAGATGCCCCAATGTGGTGAAGCAGGCAATCGAGGGTTCAGCTAATTTCGACCTCTCAGCAGAGCAGCTTCATGTAATTGTAACCTCTTCTCCGATCCGAACTCAAAGCATGTCTGCCATAAACTTTTATTGTTTCAAAGTTTCACCTAGAGACTGTAATAGGATCGCACACTCTTTAGCAGCGTATGGCGCTGGCTGATAATCTTGGCCTGGTCTCCAATTTGATAGTAGTCGAAGCAAGGAATATCTGACTGTATCTGTGTACTGGTCGCCGGCGAGTTGAATAATATGATTGTTTGCTCCTCACTTTGCCCTCATGATTGGTAGCATCATTTGCTTCGTCGTCGCCGATTGGTGCAACTCCAAGTTGAAGAATGCGGCCAAACCGTGCTCTTGCCCGTGTTTATTTTCCATGCTTTCCCTTTGCAGTCTAAAGCATTGAGAACGACAACACAACGACTCGACTTTAATCACGACGTTCAACATATTTTTAATCTCTCTCTCCACTTTCGTGTCACATCTCAAATCGTATACAAAGCCGAAGGAAGAGACTTTTTCATATATTTTTTTTTCTTTTTATCGGTTAGAGAACAATCTTTGCATCTTTACAAGATCTGTGCCGGCTCCACCACTCCTTTAGTTTTAATAACATGTATAATATGAACTGAAACTTCTTGTCCTACCTACATATCTTTTCAACACCCCTCAACTCAAGCAAACCCATTTCTCAAACCTCACATCAGCAACTTAACCATGTACACCTCGCTCATCAAACACGGCCAATACATATCTACACATGCATGCAGGGGGGGCACAATTAAGTGGAATCAACCAATAACTCTCCTAATCCCTACTCATTCGTCATCAGAAAATCACCTGGTAACTGCAGTTCTGGTCGACTGCATGCTATGAGATGCTGATCACCGTGGCGGCTCTCGACGGCGGCTCCAGGCCGGCGACGCACTGCACCAGCCCACAGAGCATGCTCACCTCCTGCTCGCTCACCGCCGCCGCCGCCGCCGGCGGCTTGAAGTTGTCGCAGCACTCCTCGAAGCGGTAGCAGGTGACGAGGTGGTCGTTGGCCATGCCGACGGCCTGCATGAAGGCGTAGACCACGGTCGGGCCGACGCCGAGGAAGCCCCGGCGCATCAGGTCCTGGCTGATGGCGTCGGCCTTCGCCGTCCGCAGCGGCACCTCCCGCGTGTGCCGGTACCTGCCAACCATCGGCTTGTTGCTCAGGAAGCTCCAGCAGTAGCTGTCGAACGATCCAAACTCCTCTATCACCTATATGATCGAACAGCAACAGCAACAGCAACACAAATAATGGTCAAACACAGAAACAAACAAACAAACGCCATAATGCGTTACGGATGGACGAGTATATATTAATTATTGCCAATAATGTCCGGCTCATCAAGATTTAGGTGCAGCTAGGCAGATGGATAGAGGCATGGAGCGTGACATGATCAGCTTACCTTGAGCAGCTCACGTGCGTTCTCGATGATTATGCGCAGCCTGTGTTCCGACAGCAGGGAGGTAGCAGGGCCGCTTGGCGCCAAGAATTTCTTCTCGTTCAGCTTCGCCACCAGGACGGGGTCAAAGCCCATGAACACTTCTCTGAAGGCGTCCCTCTTGCTGAGAATCGCAGGCCATGCCATCTCAGCCAGTGCGCCGGACAGAGTAAGCATTTCGAACAGTTTCCTGCAGTTTGGCACTAAACATTGTAACTTTACAATCTATTGCTGATCGTAGGCCTCAGGAGAAGATTAGCTGGTCCGATTGGGTTTAGAGCATACTTGTCGTCATGTACTGGCACTCCCCACTCATCGTCATGGAAAGCAGCGTAGCAGGGATCTGTTGCAAGGTCAAATCAATGAATTCCTTACAGTCAGCTGAAAGCAACTGGTCATTCATGGAGAAGGCTGAATAACTTTAAGGGTTGCCAAACTAGAAGCCTTTAGATTTGAGCATTATATAACAATATCAAGATTTTTGTTAATCCAATAAAGATCACTGTATATGAAGCATTTTTTTTATTCGTCCAAAAAGGAACAATAATAAGCATTTGACCTTATTGTTCACACTGTTGTAGGCCTCATGAGTCTAAGGCCTTTTTTTTAGATGGCACTGTTTTAGGGTACGAGCCTAATAGGCTATTAGGTGCGTCATCAAAGGTAGTAGGTAGGACTGACTGATGAGTAGGAATAATAATCGAAAGAGACTGAGCAGATTCGTGCATGGGTGAGAAAAAGGGAAGACTGACTAAACAGTGAACCTCCTACTTCATACCTCCTTCCTATTCTGAAGTTAATGGCAAATCAAAGCGATATTCTACAGTTCTCTGACGGTATGTCAAACAGAAAGACGTCATGCATCACTGCCACAACTAAAGCAAAAACTGCAAAGAACTAGTACTCCATAGAGGAGCCGCAAGCATAGCACTACATAAATTATCTATAGTAATGAGCATGGCTTCCAGCTACTACGTTCACGAAAATCATGGCTTCCAGCTGCTAACTGTACTACAGAAAATATGCAAAGCGAAGCTGTGCTTAAACTAAGAGAACAACAATGATTAAGCATATATCCTTGTAAAGGAAAGACCATGATCTGGGTCGCTATAATGCTTTCCGTGGAGAGTTAGTTTCACTTTTGTGGCAATGCTTTTATTAGGTGGAATTGGAATGGCGTATGGAAATTGGAATGGCGTCGGGCGCCTAAAATTGGTTTTATATTGCAGTAGTCAGTTTACATTAGTAGAATAATCACTCTGGTTAATTGCAATTGCAAAGGCACTATTGCAACTTTAGTTCTGTCGAGACGTTTAATTTGAACAGTTGTAAATTTAAGAGGCTGAATGAACTGTGTTTTCATAAATATAGTACTTCCATCATGTAGTTAGTGTGTAATGGAATCCCTTTGGAAGATAAAAATTGACAAGTGGCTCGACAACTGACAGCCCACCAAACATTTTATTAGTACTCTTGCCTTTTTATTTTATCTTATATGCCACCAAACGTTAGTGATGTCATCTCATCTAACCATCATCGACTAATAGCCGATGGTCGAAGCATCATCACATATATGCATGGTCACAAAAGATACTTCATTTTCTTTATATTATATAAAAGTAAAATGCTGATATTATTTGGAACAAATGCTGATATTAATTTGAACGCAACTAAGTCTTCTATCTCAAGGCGCTGTGCTAGAGACTACTATTAACTTGGAAGCTTATGGTAATGAAGCCATGGCTTAACTATACATGACACTTGGAGGTTTGGAGCCCAATTTACACTTGGGAAAGAAGCAAGGAAATGTCTAGCTAGTTTGTCTAAATTCGGAAAATATGGGATTTTCAAGAGGAAATGTGCTGTAGCAGGGGGGAAATAATATTCATTTTTCCTATGTATGAGAAGACAAGGATATAAAGCTTCCTAAAAAAAAGACAAGATATGGACTTTTTGGTTTAAAATCTGATCTTCTCAACAAAATGGAATATGCACTCTAATATCCACGTTTTAGCCAGCAAGTGTCAATTCCAAATGAAAAGCTCTGTGGCAACGAACAACTTAGTCTTAAAGCCTCATAATACCCGAGATAATGATATTCTTAGCAAACATCGCACAAGTCGCAACCACTCATTATCCAGCTTCCGATTAAGAACGCTATCTGGGCGGAGTGGTTTTAGCTTCCCATGCGTAATAGGTAGAATCTTTTGAGAAATGGAGTCATAATTTCATGAAAACGACTTATAGATTTATCTAAACTTTAATCTAGCTAGTATGATATAGGAAGTAGTCTTCTGCTTTAAGACCTCCGGCCAATATCATAGACTAGCAGGAATCAAATATAGGTGTTGCTCGGTCTGTCACCGAGCATCTCTCTATTTTAAGAAGCAAGGAGAAATAGCAGGAACCTAATCTAGTCCTAGCTCCTTAAAAAAACATAAATTTTAATATTTTCAATTTCCATGCAGCGTCTGACGGATAAATCAACGAGAGGGAATGGCTGTGAAGAAGATGACATGGATGCTAGTCTCCTGTAATTTTCTTCTTTTTTAGAGATTTTTTCCCAGCCTACTAGCTAGGAATTTAACCTTTTTGTTTTGTTTAATACAAATTAGGGTTTTTTCCCTCCTTAAAAAGAAAACATACATGCCCCTGTTTTTACAGTATTTGAAAAAAATATTGGGACAACTGAAATTTTGAAATTGGAGAAATCATAGTAAACGCGCGCCCTTATTAAAATTTACTCTAATTATAACCTATAATGACCATTCAGGTGCCGCTGGTCATATATGCAAAACTGTTTTTTTTTGGGAAAGTGCATCTTTTCATTATGCATGCCAAAGGTGGAAACAAGTCTAAGGTTTGCAGTATGCTATGCATATAGCTATGCAACTGTATAAGCTAGCACTTAATCCGTCGACGCGCGGCTGCAGAAGGACTCCGTGGACGCCTCCGACGCGCAGGAGACGCAGAGCGAGGACGACGGGTGCACGTGGCTGCTCCCCCGCCCGCCGGCCGCGCGGCGCAGCAGCATGGACGCCGCGGCGCCCCTCGCTGCCGAGGCCGGCGACGACGACGACGGCAGCAGCCGCCTCCTGGGCATGGTGGGCTTGTCGGCGGCGTCCTCGCGCGAGGCCGGCGGGGGAGGCTCCTTGTCCCTGGCGCCGGGCGGCTTCGGAGACTGGGACAGCCGCCGGGCGGCGCCGCCGCCAGACACACGGGAAGCCACCGCCGCCGACATGCCGGGCGCGCGCCGCGGTGCGGTGGAGCTAGCTAGCTAGCTACGACGAGACCGGCACCCTAGCTGCGCGCGCGAGGCTAGCTTGCTTCTCCGGCCTTGGTTCCTCCTCTCGCGTAAAGCTAAGCTAGCTAGCTAGTGATCGAGCTTGTGACGACGACGGCGGCGTGGGCGAAAGGGAGAGGCGACCGGAATCGGTGCGAGAGCAGGTGATGAGCCGCTTAAGTAGCAGCAGAGTGGGCGCTGGCTCGTATTGTAGAGTGTACGAGCTGAGCCTGAGCGTACGCGCGGGCAGGCGGGGCGGTGGGTGGCGAGTGCAGCCGGAGGGAAAGGAGTCAGGGGTGGTGATGCGGACGCGCGCGCGGGCGGGGCGGGGGGGCTCGTTTCTTTCGTTCGCGCGCCGCGCCGCGCGGGCGGGCGCCGGGGCGGGAGCGCGAGCGAGCGGTTGGTGCCGCGTCGTCCAAACCGTCGTGGTCACGGGGAGCTAGAGAGAAAACCTTTGCTGCAATCATGGGACCTGCCTGCTGCACCGGCCGGGTCCGCGCGCGGGCGATCAGCAGAGACGACGGGGCGTGCGTGCATACTGCATAGAGATACTCCGGCCGCGCCGGCCGTGCGCGGCGGGCGCCACGAAAGCGACGAGACGCGCCGTGGTCGCCCGTGTCCGCCGGGTGCAATGATGTCGATCATCCGGTGAGGTTTGTGACACCGACCGGTACGGTGGTGCACGTACGACCAGAGACGAGAACTCATCAGGCCTGCCTGAATGCCTGATCAATGTTGGTGTTTTGCGAGACCCGGACGGACACTACTGATCGATCGGGCTGTGCGGCATGGTCTTAATAACGGTGTTGGTGAAAGATCGATGACCGAATTAGCTGTTGATGCAGCTCTGACGATAGTACGATCGATACTCCTTGCCATAGATATATGACTCCCTTCTTTCCTGATTTCTTAGAAAATGATCATACTTTAGCTTTGGACACCTTTGGTGATATATGATGGTTGCTCTCACGGCTCTAGCTAGACTAGACCAGCTACAAGAAGGTGCCAAATAACGAAGAGACTTCTATCGGATTAGGTGCTGCTTCATTTTTATGTACACATTCTATATGACACGGTGGGCCCAAATTATGGAGCACCATTCGAAAAGAACAGCCTTTTTTCCTTTGTTGTATTCTCTTAGGCCAGTCTCAGTGGGGGTTTTATGGAAGTTTCATGGTATTTAATGTGCTGATGTGGCAGAGAAGAGAGAGTAGAGAGTTTCATAGGATGTGAGAGGAGTTCCATTACCATGAAACTCATCTGGCACAGTTACCTAGTTTCTGGTCTAGGTAACTGTGCGATGAAACGCTGCACTGAGACTGGCCTTACTAGTATTAATTTTGTATCACAACAATATCTTGGCGGGGCCGTACTCGTAATCATGAGCACAAGTTGTTGCACAAAACTCTTTTGTGGATCCTCCATCCCCTCAGCTTTTTCCATGGAACAGGGAGGGTTCTTTTTAATTAAGTCCTCGCGTGAGGCTCATGCAGAGCTGCCATGAAACTCGGAGCTCCTACATCCAACAGTACCGAACCGTAAAAGTAGCTGTGACTGTGAACAGACGAAGCATCCGTTGCTACAGTATAGTGGGTACGTAGCGACACATATGAGCAACATGAGAAATGCTGAGCGCAACACGTCATGGATTCTTCGCCGTCACGCTGAATGACGAATGAGTGAATGATATGTTATTCACCGAGCACAGCAGAGGAGATCCCACCTCCTAGGTGGTGTGGTCCAAAAGCACCCATGAGAGACCAACAAAAGAGATGGATCCACAGACATACTGACATTTATTATCGTGCAAGCTATGAGAAAGCATTGTGTGAACAGTAGCAGGTTCATATTGTTATTAACGGCATGATTTCTCTGTTTTATTTCAGCTTGTATAAACTTTTCTTCAAATCCATAATTTGCACAATTGCAAATAATAGTGTGATGTTTTTTTTCATAAGGGAAACTTCATTAATCTTAGCCAATTACATCGAAAAGATACAATTACAATAAGATCATTTTCGGCTTCTGCATAGCTAAGATGCACATAATCTAAAAGAGAATAAAAAAGAAGACATACAAAATTATATCGAATACGACTTAACCTTCAGTTTCATACACCAATAAAGCAGCATATGGACTACGAGAAAGGCTCTCTAAAAACAACGCCTCCAATAAGGAAACAGCACGCACATGCGCACGAGCCATCGTTGCCATGATCCAACCAGTTAAGATCAGATCATCGATTTTCACCATAGAGAGGAATCCATCGAGCTCCAAATAATGCTTCAGCAATACCATTGTCAGGTACAAACAACTAAGGACAGTCCTAAGGATTTCTTCCTAGAGTCGAGAAATCAGAAAAAAAAAGATATCACCAATTTGAAGCCCGTCAATACTACTTCCACCCTCTTACCGAGCCAATATCCTCCATACTGATGTATTAATAATTTTCTTTCAACATTCTACACTTCTAGGTGGTTTTTACACGCCGGAGCACCAGGCCACTAATGGCAACTATTTTAGTAAGTCTAATAGGCAGTATAATGTAATGACACGTAATCTTGAGACGACTTATCAGGTATAATGGTGGAGAAGTTGTCTCATAGTCCTCAAATTTGGCTCAAACAACAACCTCCTTCTCTCACCTTACTCTCCGCATCAGTAAAAAAATACTATATGTAGCACTGTATGAGACGATCCAACAAACTCCTTACATGTAGTAATGTACCTGTCCTAATGGGCTGGGAGCACACCAAATAGTAATGTACCTGTCCTAATGTACGTGTCTCATTATTTGTCAGATTTCTATATGGGAACGGGCGCTATAGATGATCTGTACACGGAAAATTGTGCAAAAGCTTGCTGCTTTGATCAGAGGTGGTATCTAAAGTCAAGGAAATAGAGCCAGTCTTGAAGATAAACATGCTGCATTCCGGAGAAAACTATTTAACAGCAAGCCAAAAAAATGACCCATAATGCTACGGGGCAGAGAGATATTTGAAATTAGAAACTTACTCTTATAAGTGTGTGTATATATATAGGCAACGTATCATGTGAAAACCAACCTCTCTATGCAAACTTTGCACGGAGAGATTGGTTTATACGGGATATGTCCCCATATATATAAGGAGGTGTGAGATGCAATTTAACGATTTTCCCTTTTTAGATTGTACGAGATTTTGGGACGTAGGAACCCACCGCATGCTTTTCGTGAAATTTCTGCGTTCCTTGTAGAGGGGAACTAAGGAAGCATGATAACGGCCTCCGCCTCAGGCGTGAAAACGAAGCTTCAGAGGAACGTGTGTTCCTAGCAACAGTACTAGTCAAAGCACAGTACTCGTAATCATGAGCACAAGTTGTTACACAAAACTCTTTTTGTGGATCCTGCTCCCCTCAGCTTTTTCCATGGAACAGGGAGGGTTCTTTAATTAGTCCTCGCCTGAAGCTCATGCAGAGCTGCCATGAAACTCGGAGCTCCTGCATCCAACAGTGCCGAACCGTAAAAGTAGCTGTGATTGTGAACGGCCAACGCATCCGTTGCTACAGTCAAGTGGGTTCGTAGCTATGAGCAACATGAGAAATGCTGAGCGTAACGTGTGTCATGGATTATTCGCCTTCACGCTGAATGATATGTTATTCACCGAGCACAGCAGAGGAGATCCCACCTCCTAGGTGGTGTGGTCCAAAAGCACCCATGAGAGCCCAACAAAAGAGATGGATCCATAGACATTCTACACTTCTAGGTGATCTTTACACGCGGGAGCACCAGGCCAGTAATGGCAAGTACATTGGAATTATCTAATAGACGGTCTCATACATGCAGACACGTAATCTTAAGATGACTTATCATACAACCTATATAATATTTTGTTGTTTTAGTTATCTTGTAGTAATATAATATCTCTTAATTTGTGGAAAATAAAAAATATTATTAGTTGCATGACAACAAAATTCGTACAATGGTGGTGGAGTTATCTCATAGTCCTCAAATTTAGTTCATGAGGCACTTGTTTCGCGAAGCAACGACCTCATTCTCTCACCTTGCTCTCTCCCTCCACATTAGCAAAAATCCTACGTTACACTGTACGAGACGACCTACCAAATTGTTTATGTGTAGTGAGCACCAAATAGTCGTTTCTCGTTATTTATTAGATTTCTAAATGGGAAAATTGTAACAACAAAAAAAAAGACAAAAGAAACATTTACATGTCAACAGCGGGTTTTTATATACTTGCTGCATGGCTGCATCTCAATTCCTTGGTCTAATTGAGAAACACCTGCTAGTTTAATGTGTTTTTGATACCCCTTATATAAAAGTGTTGGCCCGTTGATATAGTTGTTTGGTCTCAAGATTTGCTCGGCTCTATAGATGCTCTGTTCACGGAAAATTGTGCAAAAGCTTGCTTTGATCAGAGATGGTACCTAAGGTCAAGGAAATATACGGAGAAAACTATTTAACAGTATAAGCCAAAAAAATAACCCATAATGCTACGGGGCAACGAGATATTTGAAGTTGAAAACTTACTCGTGTTATAAGTATATATACAAGGAGGTGAGATGCAATTTAAAGATTGTCCCTTTCTAAATTGTACGAGATTTTGGAACGTAGGAACCCACCGCATGCTTTTCGTGAAATTTGTGCGTTGCTTGTAGAGGGGAACTGGGGAAGTATGATAACGGCCTCGGGCGTGAAAACGAAGCTTCAGAGGAACGTGTGTTCCTAGCAACAGTACTAGTCAAAGCACAAACCTCTTGTTTTCTAGGAGCAGAATCAAGTAGGCTAACTTTTCCCATCAGTTAGTTCATCCGTCTTAAATTTCGGCTTAATTTAACCCTGTACATGTGTTTAATAATAGGGAATCTACACACCATCATGTCACAACATCGTAGCCGTACAGATGCCATGGATTTTGTATCAAATTTTCAGGCGGACGGTTGTTGGTGCAAATCATTGATATATCCAAGTTGGGTGCGGTTCATGGCCTGCGCAATTTCGTCCATTTTGTGAGACAATTAGTACTCAATTGGGGAGGGATATACGTATATAAGTAGAAAGCTGCCGGCATGCTGCTCCTCTCGCTTTTCAAGCATTACACGTATAAAATAGCAAGCAACCGTCATGTTCTTTCTCTGATTGGCCATTCTGTGTTTTATAAGACGCGGAGAGCAGGTGAAGCGTAATGCCTTTCAAAGACTAACAAATGGCTGTGTTTTCTTTTTTTCCCTTTCTGTCCCTACTCCACGCGTTAGCGCCGCCGTGTCCTTTTAGACGAGCAAAAACTTTGTTTGACTTCATACTTATGCATTATCAAACGTGATAAAACATATCCGAGCAGAAGGAAAAATAGGTGACAGCAACGGTTCTCTAATCAAGGTTGCTAATTGATCCGAAATTGCGGAACATGCAAGCTCCTTGCACAACCACAAATAAGATAATTCAATGTTATTTGGCCCATAAGCATTATGCTCAGCATTAAGAAAAAAAAACCTTTTGAGGCACCTCAAGGAGTCAAGGTCGTGCTCGGAAGAGGATTGTTGAAGTTTATAACGCTTTCAACTCTGTGCGTTATTTGCAAACAAGATAGAAATACCAATAACGTACAAAGAAAACATATTAACCATGGCAGCCAATACATCTGTATGTTTTAAGCACCCCACAAGTAAAAATAAGTATCGCATTCAGCTTTCTGTAAGGTACACACTTACAGTCAATGGGTTCAATCTCGAGCTAAAATGTCATTAATAGATGCTGAGCCGTCCACAAGAGCGAACATTATTGGCTGAAGAAGGCGGACTCTTCATACCATTCGGAAATGGGAGCTGCAAGAACGAGACACCAACTTGGAGTTAACAAACTTATCAGCAAGAGAACGAGAAGGATCTGGTAGCTTGTCTGCGAGTAAACAAATAAACTTGCCGGCTACAAATCATTTGCTTTGATTCCAGGTGCTAGGCCATTGGCATTAGATGCAGAAAATAAGTACAATAAAACAAACAAAGAGCAGACATGAAAGTGGCCGCTCTACTACTAATCAGTGGTCTAATGCAGTGCCGCCCATCTATGGATGAAAGCTTGCACACCATAATAAGTAAATAAAAGATCCAAGCCACATTATTCACGCGCATTTTACAAACCACATATACAAGCAATTTGTCATCCAATGCTCAAAAAAGGAAATTAGTTTATAACTTGGCATGATTTTTTTCCAAGATAAGCACATATCTTTGTCAATCAAATCTTACAGCATTACAAATAATTATTTCTTTGCTTATAAAAAGATAATGGTAAAAAAAATATTTCTAAACTTGCGTAACATGCATTCATTGTTCATCCTTCTAGGAATCCACTCTATTAGCTTCTTTCACAATTGCAGGTTATAGATCCGAAATACAGGATAAGACTTGGAGGACTACTGAGGTGTTCCCACAAGAAAAAAGTCATTCAGACTGGCAATAGAATTGAGGACAACACTTCCCTGCGGTTTGTTACATCTTTTCCATTTCTAGGGTTACCCTACCTGATTCTCTCCACAAGTATTAAGGAGCTAACCAAACAACTTCCTCTACAACGGAAACTGTAGACAGATAACCACTCTACAGTGCACTACAGCTGGGCATGTCATGCTTGGGAGATTGAGATGTAACATTTATATCGTAACAACTTCCTGACATGGATTTCTAAAACATGTGGATATCAACAACGGGAAGAATCAAAGCAATCCAATAAACACAGCCAAAGCTAAACGGCCCACATCCACAAAGTTCTTAAAAAGGCATGCTCATCAATGAAACTTTTTATATTGACTAGAGAGATACTTTAGATATGACACCAAGATATAGTAAAACATACCCCAGAAGTCCTCTTCCATTCCACCTTCTTGGTGTAATTGTTAAATTCATTGCTGATCCCTGACGGATGATGGCTACAGATACTTGTCTGTCCTCATTGGAAATAGCTTCAGACATCAGCCTTTCCTGCAATCTATCGCCAGCTTCCACGTTCCCAAACTTTACTATCTCATCTCCAAGTTGCAAACCATCAACAGCAGCAGGAGAACCATCTGTGACTTCATCAATCAAAGCAAAAGGAAGTTTGGTGACGGGATCCTCTTCCATTGGTTCACTTTGAGATGACCCAATGCGCGGTGAAGCTGTTGTATCTGCATGAAATCAAATATCATATAGATGCGCAACTCTAACTCCTCAAGTGTAAAAATGCCTTTGGGTCTTTTTCAATGCATGTCTCAAGATTTAATGCTTTACCAATTACCGTAATGCAAGAACGGCGATTCTAATATCAGAAAATTAATATTATTATTAACATTTGATGATTATGCATTTATATCCGTTCCCCTTAAAAAACATTCTCGGACTCTTAAAACTCCTTTATAACTGAGGATATTACAGATGGAAGGACTATTAACTAGGCATGTCGAAATTACAAGATTATAGATTTTTATTCAGGCTATATAATGTTCAGTGGAAAAACAATCAAGTTGAGGTAAGAAACTCCCTCCAATCATGAAACTTACTGTATTTGCAAATCTGCAAAGCATAAATCATTAAATATAATATCTACTCACATTATTTTCAATGTTTCAAATCTAGATTCTTGATATTTAAAAAGATAAAACTGGTCAAATATCTAACAGACACACAGTTCCAATAAATATGGTTTTCATTTGATGATATGTTTGGAGACTTACCAGACCCCCTTGAGGTTGATTGCTCATTCCTTGACAACTTCGATGAGTGTAAAATCTCCAGATTCTTATCAATTTTGTTAGTAATATCCTTGTGATAATTTCTCAACTCTGCAATAAATCTTAAAGGGTGTAAGTGCTGAACTTAATGTAATGAGAGAGAAAAAATGTATTTGAAGCATATATAAGGAATAAACATAGCGACTATCAGACAACCAAAGACACCAATTCACATTATTAATCTAGTCGACAGAAAGATGGTTTATTTTCCTATACACTGTAAGGCCAATCAGTCCAGAACTCCCTATCCTTTATCCCAACAGTCCAACAGACAACAGTGTACCATAGCCCACCCTTTGTTCCTACATGTGGTTCGTATCAGTATATCACTAGTGACCTCATAAGCCAGGAAACCATGGTTGCCTCTAGTAAAAGTAAAGGTGTTGGTGAACAAGGGAAGATATTTCAGATATCAGAAAGTAAAACATGTGGTAGGGATGCATGTAGGTCAATAAATGGGTACTCGTTGACCAACCCTGGTCAGCAAAACTCAAGCACAAATGAACAAGCAACTAGGTCAAAAGTGCATTTTTAGTTGGGTGGAGTGAGTTTTGAGGTCATCACTGCTGATGCCAAAACCTAGAAAAGAGGCATACCAACATAAAGTTTCCTGATCGCTTGGCAGGGTTAAGGGTTTAGGAGAAAATATATATAATTGGAAAGAGAAATTTCCTAAAAGCATCAAGCTAGAAAATATCTAAAATTTCAGCTTTGGAGTTTGAACATCAACAAGAGCCTCATGCTGCATACTATGTACAAGAGCCTCGATCATCAGGCAGCCTAGTCACCTATTAATAAGAACGCATCATTGCAGCAACTCAATATACAGAATACAAACATAACACCGGCACTAGACAAACCCATTGAGCTACCCTAGCATGCCCCTTCCTGCCACCCCAAAAGTGCCTACATTCTACTTGTAACATGAGCCAAATACAGTAGATCAATAGGATATCATTCAATCCTCGATGCACATCAGAATGGGAAACAAAATAATCAATTGTTTGAAGGAAACATTAGCTAGCTAAACGGTAACAAATCACAATCTCAACCAAATTCAAGGTTACCCATACCAGCGAGTCTCTTGCGTTGGGCGAGGACGTTCGGGATGTCGATGTCGGACCGGGGGAAACCCTTGGGAAGTCCAACCAAACGAACAACGTTCAGCACATAAAAACTGCGAAACGGGTCGAGATTGTCGGGTTTATGCTAGGGTTTTGGGGATCTGAGTGGGACGTACCTCGGCGTCGACGAGGCCCCCGGTGATGCCCGGCCCGCCGGGCGCGGTGAGGCGGGCGATGATGCCGTCCATCTCCGCCTCCAGCGCCCCCCGCCGATCCATCAGCTTCATCGTCTCCGCCTTCACGTCCGGTTCTGTCTCTCTCTCTCTCTCTCTCTCTCTCTCTCTCTCTCTGCAGCGCCGCGAGGAAGGGGACGGGGTTCGCGAGTCGTACTCCGCTGTCTCTGAAGTCGTGTCCAAGCAAAGTCCAAGGACGGCTCGGTCCAACGACTGCAGACCGTTTGATCTGAAGCGGACGGCCCAGATCGGAGGGTCCCGAAATGGGCGAGGCGGTCTCGCCTTTATTTGGTTCCACGCCGGCACGCCGCCCCATCTCCTCTAGAACCCTCTTCGCCTGCGGCGGCGCGACGACCCCTTGCCTCTCTCTCCGGCTTCGCGAGATTGTTCTGGAGTCAGATCCGGACCGCGGATTCGAGTTTGCACCGGCGCTTCTGGTCTCCAAGGACTCCTATTCGGTAACCCTAGCTCCTCTCTCTCTCTCCAGTCCATTGCGAGCACCAAGCACGTCTGTGATTAGTAGACTAGCAGAAGGGTGAAGGGTTTAAGATTTGGTTTGCTTTTCAAGTTGTCAGTGGTCGGTTTCGATTCTGTGTTCGGGATTCTGCTGGGGGATAGCAAGTTCTTCCTGTTGACTGTGGTGAAATTGATTTTAAGTCTGAAGGGTACGGATTGCCAATTGAAGCTGAATTTCAGCATCCGAATGCTGTGCGAGATTGCGAATCAAATGTCTAGAGACTTAGGCTAGATTGTGCTTAGGAATTCGGAAAGGCACCCTTGCCGACCAAACACATGTTGACTCATATTTGAATTACGAGCACAAATAACCAAACTGTAGGAATTCCTGTCTCCTGAGCGTGTATGAGGGTTTCTCGTCGTTTTTAAGCAGCCAAATCATAGGAAGTTATTATTTATAACTATGCAATGAACAAGCTCTACTGAGCTCCATCGAAGCCTATTCTTCCTCCAATTCTGAGGATGTGGACAATAGCACAAGCAGGTCAAAAGTATCTGGAATTCAGTGTACTGTGCGTCAAAAGACCTTCCTGAGCGAATTGTAATTGGATGTGAACGTTTTATTTTTATTAGTATTAGTTTGTCTTCTTTGGCTGGTTACTTAAATTGCCATCGGTTTCTTACTTTGTAAGTTTTATTTAGTAGTACTTTTCACATGACTCTTCTAGTTCATAATATCAACAGCTTGAGTTGTGTGGCCACTGTTGAGGTACATAGCCAATTTAGATCCATTTTACCAGTGTCCCTGTTTTGGTGACCATTTGTGTTGCTTCAGAAAAGTCTTTTCTCGATCAAGAACCATGTTCTGTATTTGGTTGGTTCTGATATATGAATACTGTATGCACTAGAGTAGTCATATAAAAGTTCTCTAGATATTTCAATTCTGTAAAACATGTATGACATGAAGCTTCTACTTTATCAAAATCTCATGCTGTAGACAACCCAACCATTGGTCTTCCTGTCCTATTCAACACTGATCCAATGCTGTTTCAATTCATTTCAGAGATGGGGAACACTGCATCTGTGAAAACTGAGGCTTCAGATTCAGTGGAGCAACCTGCCACTACAGCTCCTGCACCCGAGACAAAGCCGAAAAAGATCTGCTGTGCTTGCCCAGATACGAAGAAGCTGAGAGATGATTGCATCGTGCAGAATGGCGAGGATGCCTGCGGAAAGTTCATTGAAGCCCACCTGCAATGCCTGAGAGCTGAAGGGTTCAATGTCTGACGCCTAGTTCTGTCATGGCAACTCCACACCCGTTTTTGCGATAGTCTGATTTTCATCATAAACAGCATGATGAATGAAAACTTTTGGTAGAGTGATGGGAAGAACTCACTGTTTCATTCCTAGACTGCAAAAAAACGCCTCTGAGCATTCCAGTTTGCAATAGGGTACTTATGTGTCTATTTCAAAGGCATTCTGCACCCTACATATATGCAATTCTTGATGATGTTTTATGGAACATTGTATATGGAAATTGCTTGTTTTGGTTCACTTGGCTGGAGATTCTGCACTACACTGTTCAGAACAATGGTCGCCAGTTTGCTACTAGCTTGAGTTTCAAATCGTTTGATCTGCTCATGTATCTATGAAGAAGATATTACACTATTACACCGTTGCAACTTTTTTGCCAGTGGATGTTACCTTCATTGCTCCCGGTTACCAGCACCACACAGTTTGCTGGTGACTGGCCGTGTTTCTTTGCATGGTGACAATTTTTTTTTTTTTTGCCAAAAGAATCTTGCATGCAAAATCTTTTTAGGGATGGATGTAACTTTGAGCTAATTAGTCCCTGATTTACTACAGTAATGCTAGGAACCATCCTCAAGGCCTCATTAGATTTACTAACAGTAACCGTCATCGTAGTTTTGTAAACTGACTTTGATATCCTTAATTATTATTAGTTAAAGGGGCTGGTAAAATTTTGCCATCCCGAAAGAAACACGGCCACTGGTGCCATACATGATGCACTGGTGGCTGATGCTCTGGTGCCGATGCTCTGATCGTGTGGATGCCGTTGGTCCTGCACGCAAATGCCTTTCTCTTCTTCCCTTCTTTTATTTTTTCAGGGTTGCGTGGAATGTAAGCGCCAACTTTGTCGCGAATCTGCAGCCGGTAGCTCTCTTTTTCTGGTCTCTTTTATTTTCCAAATAATTTGTGGTGGTGGTAGCAGGCAGGTGCTCTGTTATTTTACGATGGTAGGAGTGCATAAACATCTCATCATCAAGTGATCATTGATGATCATATCTATCAGAACAAAAAGAATGCAATGATCAGCTCATTCCGTCTATTTATCACTGATTTTTCAATTATCATGTTCTCTTTCGTTATCTGGTTCAAAGGCCTGTCTTCCATAGCAAGGCATTATGATCCAAACTCTTGTATCGTGCTCAGTTCTCCCCATATGATCGTCGTCAGAGTCCTCCAGTGGGAGCTCATTATATACTAAGGGGTAAAAGAATGGAATATTTGTATGCAAATGCAACTAATGTTAATTTGGCACTTGATTTATATGTGACAAGTGACCCACCTATATGAAGCTAGGCATGTCATTGGAGATAATATACCATGTTGGATACTTCGGCAGTTCTATACGTGCTCGAATTTGTTGGGCTTTCGTAGAAAGGAGATGCTCAGCTATTGTTTAAGGGAAGTCCGACTATCAATTCGGTCGCGTTGCCCTAAAAAAAAAAACGGTCGCGTCATCCACCAGCGTTTGTGGCTGCTGGTCATCTTCAAGTGCTAATGTGCTATACTGCTACTTGTTGATCGGTCGAATGAAGGATTCATAGACTTCCAAGACAATGTAAAATGCTTTAATAAAAATTGATGGAGTTGATACATATAACAGCTACTTGTTCATGCAGTTTTGAGCTATATGCTGAGTTTTTTATTGTGTGTTTGTTTCTTCGTTCTTTTTTGTGATCCCCTTTTGTTTCTTCTTTTTGTTATTGTTGGGTTTATTAGCTTGCTGCGGAAAATAAGACATCTTAATAAAAAAATTGTCTCACAGTGCTACCTATAACCAATTTAACAATGACTCAGGAATTGGTGCGGTAGGTCTTGCTATCCGCAGCATGCAAAAGCACTTGGGGGGTAACAAGCTACTCTGAGGCTCTTTGGAGCAAGGAAAACCATAGTGATTTGAAGGATTTCAATCCTATAATTTTTTTTTCTATATTATCGTTTGAAACAAAATTCCTTGTGAGGAAGGCCGGTCAGAAATAGAGAAAGTAACAATTAATGAATGGCCTCCATATTTATCTCTCTATCTCACTTTCATATATAATTCCATATCCAGCAGCAATACAGTGCTCTAACATACCAGTCGAATCACACCTATAACCTATATATATATGCTTCATTATTCTTTAAAATTTAAATAGATATACAAAGTTACTTCCGAGCTCAGTATTTATTCCCATAATAAATATTTGTGAAGATATAATTATATACTATATATCTCATAAAAAATCGTTAGAATCCAACTCGAGTCGAAGTGGTGGAGCACCCGGTCACGCCGCCGCCAACCCCCTATAAATCCGCCCAGCCCAAGTTGAAAACTCAGAAAAGAAGAATTTTTTTGGTTGTTCTTCCGCTTCGTTCTCACGCAATTCGATTTCGGCGCCCAGTCCAGTCTCGTGACCCTAGCGCGAGGGAGGAAGAGGCGAAGAGAAGATGCAGATCTTCGTGAAGACCCTGACGGGGAAGACCATCACCCTCGAGGTGGAGAGCAGCGACACCATCGACAACGTCAAGGCCAAAATCCAGGTGCGTGCGGCCCCCTTCCGGTTGTTGCAAGCTGCTTGGCTGTGACCTCTTTTCCCCGACGAGTCAAGGGTTCGATCGATCTATCCGCACTGCTCTCGGTGATTTAAGGTTACCTTAGCTGTTATATGTATCATTTTACGTTATCTATAATGATATAAACCAAGGCTTGTTGGCCGTGCGTGATCAGAGTCTCGCAGCCCCGTCGGCGTAGCATTGTTTAATTCACACGGTCAAGGAATGTAGGGGCGCTTGGGCAGGAGGGAGCCTATTTGTGCGGTAGTACTATTGGCAATACGAGCTGCAGCTCGCTGGTGAGGCCTCGTTGCCGAAGATTTTTATTTTTTTAGAGCAATTGCCGAAGATTTTTATTTTTTTAGAGCAATTGCCGAAGATTTTTATTTTTTTAGAGCAATTGCCGAAGATTTTTATTTTTTTAGAGCAATTGCCGAAGATTTTTATTTTTTTAGAGCAATTGCCGAAGATTTTTATTTTTTTAGAGCAATTGCCGAAGATTTTTATTTTTTTAGAGCAATTGCCGAAGATTTTTATTTTTTTAGAGCAATTGCCGAAGATTTTTATTTTTTTAGAGCAATTGCCGAAGATTTTTATTTTTTTAGAGCAATTGCCGAAGATTTTTATTTTTTTAGAGCAATTGCCGAAGATTTTTATTTTTTTAGAGCAATTGCCGAAGATTTTTATTTTTTTAGAGCAATTGCCGAAGATTTTTATTTTTTTAGAGCAATTGCCGAAGATTTTTATTTTTTTAGAGCAATTGCCGAAGATTTTTATTTTTTTAGAGCAATTGCCGAAGATTTTTATTTTTTTAGAGCAATTGCCGAAGATTTTTATTTTTTTAGAGCAATTGCCGAAGATTAACTTTAAAAGCATGAGAGGAATGTAGGCAGTGGCAGCTAGCAACGGACGGCTAGCCAGCCATCATTCCTGAGGTAGATTCTCTCTTTACAGGTGTTTCAAATTCTCATTTGTACTCGTAGCTTTGAAGAAAAATTTTCTGGGAATGTTTACTACCGGCGGCCCAAGCGATGCAGCCCAGACAAGGGTGAGCTTTAGATTGGCCATATCCTCAGGCCCATTTAGTTACTTGTCGTCAGGCACGCGTTCAACTTCTTTTGCTAGGCCTTTTGATGAAGGAATTCTCCAGTAGCAGTATATGGGCCGTAATAGGTAGAGACAGAAGAGATCGAAGGAGAACCGTTGACGTATATGGGTTTCGTAGGGGTCACTCCAGAGCAATTTATCACTTCCTTTCTTATTCGTGTTGGTTTCGCGGCGGGCAAGTCAAGTCACCTCCCCCCTGTACGTATAAAAGCTTCGGTCACGTTCATGGATTCATTTCATAACCTCTCGTTCCGCCACCAAACCAAAACTGCCATTGTGCGAAGTCGACCAAAGCCGAGAAGATGCAGATCTTCGTGAAGACCCTGACGGGGAAGACCATCACCCTCGAGGTGGAGAGCAGCGACACCATCGACAACGTCAAGGCCAAAATCCAGGTGCGTGCGGCCCCCTTCCGGTTGTTGCTCGCTGCTCGTCGTTGCTCCCGCCGGCAAGTCGGTAACTAGGCTGTGACCTCTTTCCCCGACGAGTCGAGGGTTCGATCGATCTATCCGCACTGCTCTCGGTGATTTAAGTTTACCATAGCTGTTATATGTATCAATTCGACCCTGCCTAGTTCATCCGGCGTTTCCTGGATTGATCTATCAGATTTGATTTTGGGGATCACCGAGATATTTTGGATTGCTGGGAGGAAGAGATTGAGCAAATATAGCATAGCCGTTCAGATTGTGTGTTTGGCTGCTTGAGCAATATTATGTTTAGTTCCATATATGTATTTTTTTATTTTAAGTAAAATTGTGCCTTATTTTAACTTTTTAAGTACAATTGTGCCTAAAATTGGATCGGCTTCCGTTAAGTCCTGCTAGAGTTATGCTGAAACAATTATGGTAATCACTCCTCAAATTGAGATTCATCATTCAATAGAGTTTGGAACATGTTGTATAGTGAGTAATTCAATTCCTTGTGCTTAGTGCTCACAGCAATTCTTATCAAGTATTCAAGTCCATGACGACAATAGGAAGAATATATTCTCTTGTTTTATTGTCATTTAGATTTTGAATTAGCCCTCTGATCTGAAAGGTATAAACGACTCCACTAATTTCATGCATAGAGATAGAGTGGCCGTCTTGATGCCTGCCTATTGTATAGATCAATATTTCAAAGCATAATGGTCAAATGTAAATGCCTGTTTCTTTTTCCTGGCTTATTATGTATCCTTTACTTTGTTCCCCAAGAAATTTTCTGCATCTTTGCTTTTTTTCCATGTTGAGTGGTCTGTTTTTAAAGATAAGGTCTCTGTAAATGTACTCATTGTCCAATCATTACATATACGAAAAAATCATGTGGAATTGTTGTCTCAGCTTTGAAAATTAGATCATTGGTTTATATAATTTGTTCCTAGTTCGATCCAAGCCATGGACCTGATTTTGCATGGGGAAATAGCAATAAACTCGATTAGTTGTCGCTACAGGCTGCAATTGGACTAAAGAGCTGCCATGTTATTTTGTTCACTGTCGCAGGACAAGGAAGGTATTCCTCCGGATCAACAGCGACTGATATTCGGTGGCAAGCAGCTGGAGGATGGACGCACGCTGGCTGACTGGGAAAGAGATTGAGATCGACATTGAACCCACTGACACGATCGACAGGATCAAGGAGCGTGTTGAAGAGAAGGAAGGCATTCCTCCTGTGCAGCAAAGGTAAGCATTCGGATAAGTTTTGAATTGATGCTACTGCTTTCATTTGCTCTTCCAAATGCATTTTTTGTTCTTAAAGACAGTTATCCTTTCCTGATATGATGCTAATGAAGCAATTTTCGTCTCCCCTGCAGGCTCATCTATGCTGGTAAGCAGCTTGCTGATGATAAGACTGCAAAGGACTACAACATCGAAGGTGGCTCTGTCCTCCATCTTGTCCTTGCTCTGAGGGGTGGTTACTAAAATTCATGAACTAGCCAGATAGACCAGTTAAGGTCCGCTGCGAAATTTGCAGACCTAGGGGCGTGGAACTTGCAATGAGATAATAACATACCAGCTTTGCACCTTTGCTTAATGGAAGGGGTTGTCTTCCATGTTATTATCTGATACATGATTTTGACTTCCTGGTTTATCTGCCGCGGCTTTTAACAAGTGCCACTATCTGGATCTCTTGTGGAGTAAATAATTTTCAAAGCTCGGATGTGATCTAGACAGAAGTATATGTGCTAACATTAATCCCGTGTCCCTTTTCACCCCAGTTCAGTGATTCTTTAGAAACATTTCCAAGGGCGAAGGCCCTGGTAAATCTTTGCTCTCCAGTTGGCTACAGTAAAAGCTACAGCGTGATCACACAGAGAACAGCAGTTTTATCTGCTTACAAAAAGGACGAGCAGCAGCTGATTAGCTTCCTTCTTCTGTACAACCTCCTAACCCAGAGCTAACCTAGAAGGAGAGCCAAAAAAAACCCTATGAAACAGAGTACCTCCTGTTCCTAAGAGGTGGAAGAGGGGAGGGCTTCACTTCAGTGGGCTTTGCTGATAATGGCGGGCTCTGTGAGCTGCCAGACGTCTCTGAGCCTTTGCCACCGTGCTCGCCCTGCCCCTTGCTGCTCCACAGCTTGTCGAAGATCCTCCTGGACCTCGACTGCAGCAGGAGGCCTCCCAGCTGGTCCTTGAAGCTGTTCCTGCTGCCCCTGTGCTCGCTGATCCGGTGGTGCTCGCTTTCTCTTGCGCTCAGGCTTGTCACCTGCTTATTCAGTGTGTTTGGATGCTTCGGTATCCGCCTTTCACATGGGTCACATTGATCTGGCATAGGCCGTATGCACGCGAGTGCTGTGTTGTCGGTCAGGGCGAGTTCTTTGCTTGAGCCAGCCCTTAGCTGCTGGAAGAAGAGGACCTGCACCACCAACCGGAGCGGCAGGCGGTCGTTTTGCGTGGCATGCATGGATGCATCTGTGGAGAGCTTCTTGACATCCACCAGGCTGCAAATCTTCTTCTTGTCAGCTTTACTTACGTCTGGGTGCTCCTGATTAGAAAAAAAATGCAAATTTATCATTCATAACATCAACAACCAAGTGATGTAAACCATTGGCAAGAATGTAGGTGCATGAAGTGTTTGTATCTTGAACGTACCTTCAGATATGCATCGACCGCGTAGTACAGGCTGTCATGAACAGGTCTAGCTGCTTCTGGCACGGCTGTTGCTAGCTCAACAAATTCAGACAATGAAAGGTCTGGATCTGAAGCTACTTCAGATAGATAGCCATCAACAAGCTCTCCTACCGACAAAGTTGACTCTTGCTCAAAGTTGAGCTCAATCATCTTTTCATCAGACTTCTCAACGAAACCACCATTATGAGACAATGCAGTTCTTGCGACAAATCTCTGGACAAGATTATGGACCAACTGAACGTCATATGTACCATCATTAGGCAAAGCAGCAGGTAATAACAGATCCTTAACAGTAGCTTTGTGCAACTGGAAACTGATCCTTCTCATAAGCTCTTCCTTCACATGCTCCCCGGCTCCAACTAATATAGCAACTTTCAACAGTTTCAAGAGAAATCTGCAAGAACATCCAGAGCTCTTATCAGACGGCAACAACCATATTATTGTCTCGACTAGACATTGATTCCTTCTCATGTAGTCCTCCGCAACCAAAGCATCATAGGAGTCTGGCAGCCATCTAACTGCATAGGCTTTGAGGGCCTCTCCTATCAGTTCGGGTGACATTCTCCCCTTTGACTTGATAGCAACCATAACTCTCTTGTAGAGGTCAACATCCAATTCACACAAGTCCTCAACCCACCAGTCTTTGGGAGCTAGTGATGCCTTTCCTGTCGACTCAACTATTTCAGCACAAGCTACTCCTTTCTTGCTATTATGACTGTATGACCATGTTACATTGGCTGGATCCACAGACGTCTTCGAAGCGATGGCATCAATACATCTACCCACAACCTTCAGCTCTTCAGACCAAGGTAACATTGCCTTTGTGCTCTGCAGAACAATGATGGAATCCTTCCAGCTACGAAGGATGCTAGAATTGATAAAGACCTCGATTTTAAATATCAGGTTCCCTTTTTCCATATCTTCAGTCATTTCAAGGAACTCAGCTGCACATCTTGCTGCGACAACATTGTGTGGACTGAGGGTGACGACCATCCCATAGCAGAACTTTGCACATATTTCAAATGTTTTCGCTCCCCCAGGAAGGTCATCTATGCGAACCTCATCAGTCCCCTCCTCACTGGCCTTAAGAACTAATCTTTGAAGCTTGGTGCTCTTTGACAGAAGGGGAAACTGCATATAACAACAAAATCAAATGTAAATGTTCCAGAACTTAGTCATCTCTGTAATAAAAATCAATCGTGACTCATATATTCTTTTCTACATGAATCGTATCTAGCATGAAAGTAAAAAATATTTGAATTTAAAATGTAAGTGAAATGCAGACAAGATGCAGTAATTTGTGGCTGGACTATTTAGTCCCACAATAACAGGATTTTCCATCAGTAGAGTTTTTCAGTTTAACTATTGCCACATAATGAAATAATTGAAATGTGAATGAAAAGAACATCTGAAAATCTGGTAGATAAAGGAAAGAGACAGCCGAACAACAACCACATAAACGTGAGGATGTCCTGTTATTAGAGTATGACTGATAACCCCTCAAATTTGGATTCTAGGCCAGTAGGCCTCAGGAGATGAACAGATATGTACTTAGACAACCTTCATCATTATTCTAAAAATATATAGTTATACATCAGCACAATAGTGGAAAATTCTGGACATTTTACCTTGTGTAAGTAAAATTTCACTTCGCCAATATGCACCACAACATCTGTTGCAAGATCAGAGACCACATACCTGCATGAATCAGCGACAAATTTTAAGCAAAGCATATTACGGAATGATACACATGTGTGTTTCTCTTAATAGTAAGGACTAAATAAACATTCTAGTAAGACAATAGGCAGCGTAGTTTCTCTTACTGTTTATCATCTAATGGAGAGTCCACTTTCCAATTACTCATATTTGTTGCTGACAACCTAAGATCTATACAAAATCGTATGGGCCTAAGAGGCACCAGAGACTAAGACTCCAAGTCAATTGCATGGCCGACCAATGTATGCCTTTTCATACATCATCAGTTGCCACGCATATCGACAGCAACATACGCATCAAGCTTATCTTAGGTTCTGAAGATCCGTCAAAGACCGTGGCCAATAATGGAGGCAAACATGCGGCAGCTGTTTACTAGACTGTATAACTTGCTTTCCAGTTATTCCAGTTCAACTAAGAAAAGCAACCCAGAGGCACCACTCGAGTTGTTAAACGGCACAGGTATGATGGGGTAGCCACTAAGATCCAAAATAACCCATGTTCGCTTGAGCTTAACACCATCCCTTTCTCCCTTTCAAGGAGCATCTGGATGTCTCAAACTCAGATTGCTTGTGATTTCTTCATGTGGTTAACCAACTTCAAAAGCGTATCACCACAAGATCCCATATCACATTCTAAGCTTTATGCCACTTACCACTGGCACTTTGCACTCATCAGTGGTACAGGAATACTACTGGATTATTTCAAAAGACAAGTGGTGACGAAGCAACTTGCGGCGGATTCTTTAACTGAAGGAAAAGTGAACACTGATCAATGATTAGGAAGATGGTGAGACAACCATCGTTTTCTACTTCCCTTAACAATAAACTAACCTAGCTAACTTTACTGAGCTCCCCAAATCAAACAGGAAGACGTAGTGATTAGGAAGGCGGTGAGATGACCATCGTTTTCTACTTTCCTTATTAATAAACTAACTCAGCTAACTTTACCAAGTTGCCCAAATCAAACAGCAAGGCGTAGTGGTATCTACCATATAATAATACTACAGTAAAGCATAATGCTCCTACCTTTCAGATCTGACCTGCACTAGCCACGAAAGAGCAGAGAGAAAGCAAGTACAAATTCAGATCAAAAAGCCTACAACAAAGCTCTCTTTTCTAGCCATGAAATAAATTACAACAATCCAATTTCAAACGCAAGCACAGCACTAACGGATACCAAGAAACCCAGGATAAACAAGAACACTGGAAATTAAACTAGGGTTCAGCTGAATGACCCAATGATGAACCGCATCTCGGCAAGAGTAATTTTTTAATCAGATTGCCCATCGCTGTAAAATAGAAACGTTGAACAGCTAGCAAGTAGTGTGGCGACAAGGGAATGGACACAAACAACTAATCCCAAGGAAAACAAGGAATGCCAGCTTGAAAGATCAGAGGAGAGAGATTAAAAAAAAGAAGGATTGATTTTTTGATGGATCTAGCTCAGAAAACTGCAGCATGGAACAGATTGAGCAGAATGCGGAAAATACTCAAGACCCGTTAAAAAAAGCAGAAACTGGTAGGGAAAAAGAAAATAACACAGTCTGACAGTCAACTCAAACGGCGACTCACAGCGAGTTGAGATGGAAAAGGTCCATATTTTGGAAGAAACGGAAGGTACGAACAAATTTGGTGGTGTTGGCAATCAAAATGGAGCTTACACATAGGAAAAGAAAAATTCCAAGTACAATGTCACGTCGAAATCAAGGGACGAGGCACGAAAGGACAAAAGAGTCGGTTATTCTGAAACCAAAGCAGGACAGTCCAAACAAGAACATGGTGATGCAAGCAGCGCTGGTCTCAAACCAAACCCCATGTTTTAGCGTTAGCGCCCGCCACCTTCACCGCTGTCCAAGGAAACTTTCCGGACACGGATTAACCTAGCTCCTTGCAAGCAATCCCTCAAAACTCGAAGATGGAAAAAAAGATGAGATTTTGACGGCACCTCCCAATGGAGGGGAACACTGTTGCATCATTCGCCCGCACCGGGAGAGTCCAAGCAAGACACGCTCACACGCGAGCGTCCAGTAAAGAAAAGCACGGGCTATATATTTCGCAAGATCAAGAAGCGGCGATCCTACGGAGCAGCGCCGGATAGATGACAAAGATCACGGCAGGCACCGAGACTGAGCCGGAAGAGAGAAGGGTGGGGGAACTAGAGAAGGGAGGCGTGTGCTCACCGGGCGTCGGCGCCGTCGGACTGGAAGGCGTCGGGCTTGGAGCCCAGCTTCATGAACTTCATCCTCCTCCCCCGTTCCTCTTCGCTCCCCGGCCGCGGCCGGCCCCCGCCTCTGTCTCCTCGTCCTTTTCCTCTCCCTCAGGGCCGTGCTCCCATGCACCGCCACGAGAAAGCAGTGCGGCGCTGCTCGATCGCCCTCCACCGAAGAAGCGGTTGGTGAGCGGGGATTGAATCGAACGCGGCAATTAAGGGGAGAGCAGTGTGCTGTGCTGTGGAGGAGGAGGAAGGGACGGCGACGAGCAGGAGGAAGGAGAGGGAAGGCGAGGCGAGGCGAGCCAATGATGCCGTGGCGTGTGAGTGATGGGATATTATTAACTTCCCTCCCTGCACTGCACCCAACACCCTCTCCCTTCTCTCGCTCTGCTGCTCTCTGGCCTCCGCCTGCCAAAGCCGCCCTTCTCGTTGCTTGACGGTGGTGTCTGTTCTCTCTCCCCCTAGACTGTGGCGTAGTAGTACTCCGTAGCCTTTTTCGCCCTCCCTATACGGCTGCTCTGTTGCTGCCTGCCTGCGCTGTGCGCCTCTTTTTCTTCCCTCCGACGCGCTGCTCTGAGAACAGGACCCCATTCCGGCCGTGGGACCATGGTGGTGTTTAGTTCCAAAAAGTTCCCAAAAGCAACTCCCAAATACACTATGCAAAAAGAAGATTCCCTATCACATCAAAATATCATAACATGCATGGAGTACTAAATATAGATGAAATCAAAAACTAATTGTACAGTTATGTTATACTATGCGAGACGAACATTTTGAGCCTAATTAATCAATTTTTGGACAATTTTTCGCACATACAAACGAAAATGCTACAGTGTCGCAATGATTACAAAGTAACATCTACCTCCCAAATTCACCCTCCCAAATTTGCATCTAAACAGGCCCTATACTATACTACTGTAGTGTGCCGCAGTGCTTGCTTACTCCACGATTAATTAGCCGGGCTAATTGCGCGCTTGTTAGTTTTGCCTTTAGCGTCACCTTCGGCTTTTGTTAATTGTTAGCATTTTTCAGGGTGCGCCAGGTGGTGGTGCGTCTGGCGTCATCCGTCGTGACTCTGTGGGTGTGCAGCGCAGTGTGTGATGGCCTTGGCGTTTCACAGTTCACGCAGCATAGCACGGGTCCTTTTTGCGTGTGCGGCCGCGCGCTCCAGGGCTGCGAGGAGGAGGAGGGAGGGCCATGTTTTCTCTGGAGAAACTTTCAGGCGGCAGCTACAGGCATAAACGAGGCAGTGACGTCGTATAGCAGTCTCTCTCTCTCTCTCTCTCTCTCTCTCTCTTCTACGGAGTAGAAGGCTCGTCCAAGACGTCCAAGAAGTTCTGAACTCCTCCACATTGCCGATCATCATCCGGAAAAGATGAGAAATCTTTCTCCTTTTCAGTTCAGAGATTTCTTCGAGACCATTTTCTCACCTTTCTTACTTTCAAAAAAAAAATTCTCACCTTTCAGACGGCGCCTGACGTTTAAAAAAACAAAAGAAACACCGCGAGTTTCTCGCAAATCCGCCTCGTTGTCAAAATCTCAGGTTTCCCTTGACGAAACCCGCTAATGGAGTTGGTTGGTGAGGTGTGATATCCGGAGTGATCGAGCAGACACCGCATCAGCTAGTGGGCAGCCATGCATGTCAAACTGACGACCAGATTTACAAAGCCATTGCATATATAGTGTATAATAATATGCGCACGTCACTCCCGCGGGCGAACTCCTTCTGAAACGCTCTGATATCCATTATTTTCGATCGTACTAGACGTACGCGAGTGTGCATTTGAAAACAGAGATGTTCGCTGGAAACTGAACAAAGAAATTCGTACTACGCTCAGTGATGAGATACAGTAGATCGAGCGAGCGATCGTTTGTTTATTGTTATAAGGTTTTGCCTACTTGTACAGCCAAAGAAAAACTAACAGACTTGTAAAACCAGTTTGTTGACCATGCATGTGCCGCGGAGTCAGAGACGTTCTCAGCCTTTTGCCTCTCCTTGGACGATAAAGTTCTGATGACACGTAAAAGGGATCATCCCCATCCCTTTCTTTCGACCTTTATTACCTTTGAATGAAGACCGGTAATTATATTGATGCATTGTCATTGTGCATGTTAACTACCGCCACCTTTAGTAGCTTGTTGAAACCACTGTACTCCATATTCTAGAATTCACCCCGTATCCTCAGGCACCAACTGAAAAAGCCCTTCTTGTGAGTCTATGCCCTAGCAGAGGTAGTAGAGCTTGCAGCAGGTTAATCAACCGGAGCCACCGGCAGGTGCATTTCACCTTTCACGGAGAAGCTCGCTTGGCTCTCGCCGCGCTGGAGGAGGGCACGTCGCCCTCCAGGGGGGGATGTCCGGATGGGCTCTGATAGCGAGCGAGGGAGGAGAGGATCGTGTGAAAACAATAGGTTAACCCAAAGAAAAAAAGATCAGCCGCAGAAAGGCCGCGTGATCCGCGATTAATTCTATTCTCTTTGCATCTCGGCCGACCTCTAATTAGTTAGGCCCATGGCAATTAAGCCGCCCGGCCGACCTCCACCGGCATCTCACGCGGCCCTCCGATCCATCGCCACCTTTCCGCGACACCTTTCTCGCCGCCGCGCGCATCGATCACGCCACGCGCGTGCTGCCGACGCCCACACCCAACCCAACACGTCCCAACGCCACAGACAGGAGCGGCCAGCCGCTCGCTCCGCCGGTGCCCTGTGGCCACGCGCGCGCGACGGCGATCCGGCCATGCGGCCGCCGCGGCAAGCAGCTCACGTCGATGGTCCAGGCCGGGAGCGCGCCCGGCCGGCCGTAGGTGGCGGTGGCCGATGGCTCTCTGTTTTTGTCTTGTTTTCCTCCAATGCACGGGCATGATGACGGACGGATCGCGCGACGCGAGTGAGATTTTGCGCGTGGCCACAATCTCATCAATACGGTTGGTGACACGTACGGGATCGGATCGTGCATCCATACGAGACCGTGCATGATCGACGGGCGCGCGGCGTCATCGCTGACTATATATCCATCCGGCGCGCGCACGCGTGACTGCGTGAGCGCTCGTTCGAGGCGGCCGGCCGGGGGCTTTGTTTGTTTGTTAATTCGATCGGTGGCCGCGCGCCCGGTGGGGATAGATGGAGAATCTGGCCGGGTCAAACGAAACGACGGGGCCGGTGAGCTTTGAGGGTACCTATACGGCTGCTCTGTTGCTGCCTGCCTGCGCTGTGCGCCTCTTTTTCTTCCCTCCGACGCGCTGCTCTGAGAACAGGACCCCATTCCGGCCGTGGGACCATGGTGGTGTTTAGTTCCAAAAAGTTCCCAAAAGCAACTCCCAAATACACTATGCAAAAAGAAGATTCCCTATCACATCAAAATATCATAACATGCATGGAGTACTAAATATAGATGAAATCAAAAACTAATT
>OAMR01000113.1:1796697-1878916 GCA_900205405.1 Echinochloa crus-galli
TAGAGGATGGTTACTGTAGCATTACTGTAGTAAAACATTGATTAATTATGCTCATTAGATTCATCGCGCAAAGTTGCACTCATCTGTAAAAAGGTTTTACAAATAGACTTCATTTAGTACTTCATGCATGGAAGATTTCTTTCTCAAAAAATTTTTTGAGAGCCATCTAAACACGGCTCTAGTCCACACCACCTGCGCACACTCCATTGAATTATGATTAGCTGAGCTAAACCTCACCTACCCCACCCTCCTCCCCAGCTCCCTTCAACGAAAAGGAAAAAGAGACATACTTGCTGAACTAGGACATGGAACCGCAGCGTTTTTATTATATTCTGTGGTTCCTTTCCGCTGCAGATCGAACATACGGAGTATATGCATGTTCTCACTCAATCTGTACTGTGCACCTGCATGTCAGCATGTGTAGTACACTAATTGTATACAATTATTTGAAGAATTTCCTGCTATATACGTATAGTGATATATGACTATATTGTTGGACTGTATGAGAACATGCATGATGTCCATGTTTGTCTGCGCCGTTAGCCTCTGAACCTCAGTTTCTCTAATGCATGGAACACTAAACGTGGGTAAATAAAAAAGCTAATTGCATGGTTTTGATGTACACGACGAGACGAATCTTTTGAGCCTAGTTAGGTCATGATAGGACAATATTTACCACGAACAAACGAAAGGTGCTACAGTACGCTACAGTGTCCGATATGATATTTTTTCCAAACTTTCTCTTACATTTTTTGGAACTAAACACAGCCTTTGGTCCGTAGTGGAAGCGTGGCCGCGTCGGTTGGGCGGGCGGTCACTCGCGCACGCAAACGCAAACGCAACGCGCGCGGCCGATCCGATGGCGCGCTGAGCTGAGCTCACCTCCCCGCAGACTCTGTGGCTGCCTGCCTCTGGCTGGCCTCCCTATTTCGTAGGGCTTGTTTAGATCCAAAATTTATTATACAAAAGGAAAATTTTCCGTCATATTAAAATGTCATAACATGCATAGAGTACTAAATACAGATTAAATTAAAAACTAATTGCACAGTTTTATCGTGCTTTGCGAGACGAATATTTTAAGCCTAATTAATTAATTTTTGGATAACTTTTTATAAATACAAACGAAATACTACAGTGACATAATGATTACGAAGTGACATCATACTTCCAAATCCAACCACCCAATTTCAACATAGCAGAGGACCGTACTCTCCTTGCCACCCCAAAGCAGAGGTGTCTGACGTTTTCTCCCGCGATGGCCGAGGCCGAGTCGTCGAGTCTGTCTCTGGGTTCCATCGTCATCCATCCAAGCGCCGCGCGTGCGCCTGCCTGCTGCGGTCTGGTAGCGCGCGCGGGCACACGTGGGCTCGGGGCCTGGGCTTTGGGCTGTTGCGGTACTGGCAGCCCGTATAGGCGGAACCGAGTTGTGAATATGACTGTAGTACGAGTACATTTCGTCGTGTACCACGACGAGAACTACTCCCTCCGATCAAGGTGGAGATGGCAATGCGAGTGTAGGCTTGCCAACCATCAGCGTCGTTCCAGTTCAATTATTAGTAGTTTTCGTGTTTCTATAGACCGAGTATTGCTAGTTATTTACATAAATAAATTTATACAACTGGTAGCTTAAAATGATATGACAGTACTAACTTTTCAAAAAAAAAAAGAACTACTCACCCCCTTTGGCTTTTAGCATCTCCAAAAGTGTCCAATGTTTGTCAATAATTAATTTTGAAAACGAAAGTGAAGAAACAAGGGTCTAACTATTGTCTAATATTTCTAACTGCTCAATAACAAACCCATCATGAGCTCAATTTACTCTCCTCTCTACGCTCTCAATCCAAAATGACAAACAAAAAAATACGGCCTTACAAAAAGTGTAGGGCCCACAAATGGATGATTTGACAGCAAATACATCTTCGTGGGAGCAAATTTTTCCAATAGTTTTTCTGCGAGGCCCAAAACTAGTTTTTAGGGACTTTTGATTTTTAGATATTTTTAGAGATACTCTAATATAGTATCTTTATTATGGTTGTGTTCACTTCCAAAAATTCCCCTAAACTTTCTCTCTCCAAACTTCACTATTCACTATCACATCAAATCTCTCTCCTCATGTATGGAGCACTAAACGTAGGTAAATAAAAAAAATAATTGTATAGTTTTGATTAAGATCAATACTAAGCATTTGCTCCCCCTGACGAAAACATCCGTTGAAGCATTTACTATAACATGTTGTTCAAGATATGTGTTATTCTTCTAGAATAACGAGAAGGAAAATTGGGATGTCATATTTCCATCTCTATCATAAGCCACAATATATTGAATACAATATTTATCCAGGATTTAATCAATTGTAGCTCTGAAACGGCGTAACAAAAGGGCAAAGGTCCATCAGAGACCATCTATAGTCCTTCAATATTCCTAACCGATCATGTACACCTTTTCAGTCTGTCATACTGGCGCAATGGGGATATAATTACCAGAACACCATACCTTCTGGGTTTCTACCTTCAGGGTATTAGAGTTAGAGGATACCGCCATTCCAAATCTCCTGGTGGAATATATCAGGAGATACACACATACCAAGTGAAACTCAAAAATAAAACTCCTGAAATACATATATAACTATATGGCACTCTTCTCATCTTTTGGTTCCTCCTTTCATACTTTTTCGGGTCTTATATGGGTCTTAGTACTTCTATAAGAATTATCAAATTTTGGTGTTTAACTCAGACTTGTTTTATTTTTCTTCAAGAAAATTTCTTCAGGGAAATATTCTCTCAACAGGGAGGTATTCTCTCTGCATAGAGTAATTTTTATTCAAGAAGATAAACTTCTTTGGAAATGTAATATTGGTATGAGATTTCAATGTTGCTTATTTACCGTTCAAGATTCTGAGTCCTACTGGGATCTCATGATGGATTTTCAGAATCCTATTAACAGTGCGCTACAGTGTGCTACAGTGTGCGATGTGACATTTTCACCAAACTTTCACCCCTCTTTTCAGTAAGTGAACACCCCCTGTATGTAAAATAATGTATAATTTAACATGGAAGCAATACATAAGCTAGTTTAGTCTGAAAACGCTGCATCTTTATTACCGTGAGTAGAGTTCGTTTTAGTCCCAATTTGGAACAGGGAGAAATTTTCTCCGAGTCACGCGAAAGAAGTTGCTGGGTGCATGCGTGAATGCACACTGTGCGCGCGTATCGTGTTTCGAAACAGATAGATTTGCACGATGAACGTGGTACTCTTTTTGCAGCACTGCACGGCTCCCTAACTGCACCTCACGTCTCCATCATCTTCGCTCCCGTCTCGACCGAATCTTGGGGTGGCACATCAGGCCAGCTGCAAGGTGGCGAACCTACCATGCATAAAAGGTGCCGTGTCTCAGACATGGCGACCTAACCCTCTACTACTAGAGAGTAGAGACCTCCTGCTGCAGCGCTCCTCGTGTAGGCCGAGAGAGCGACCTCACCGAGCACTTTGCCCAGTAAACGGCCTCCTCATCCTATTGCTATCCCACACACATCGATGTGCTCCTATATGCTAAAGCTGGCCGCCGGCTCGTGTCCGTGTGTGTACGAGCGGGATGGTTGGAGTTTACGAGCGGGACAACCGGAAGCCGACGTTGTTTGGTGGTCACCCTCCTGGACGGGAAGGAACTGTTGGCTAATGGAGACGATCGACGTGACGCGACGCCTGATCTCGAGCGCCGGCAAGCCGGCCGGCCGGGGACCTCAGCAGGCTGCCCACCTATCTGGCCGGCCTCTAGAATCTAGGCTCGGATACGGACGACGGCGCAACAGAATGTTGCCCCACACGCACTGTACGAACATCATCGAGCGGCAGCTAGCTGATCGTCATTTTCGCTTTAAGTGCAGGCACAGGGGCGTCCTGTTCTCTCTCTATCTCTTTCCGAACCGAATTTGTCTCTGCATAATTTTAGAGGGGATCTCTAAAACCCAAACATATTGCACATTCTTTCACAAAACCGTGGCCGCAGCACAGCACGTACAGATCGAGCCACGGCGTCGGCGATCGTCTCTCGGCGCCCGTTTCGCGTTGGTGCAGGACGGACACCAGAGTGACCAGGCACTCCTCCGATCCGCTCTAAAGTTTCAGGGTACTGCGCGCATGCAGCTGGGCCGTCCACAGCTAAAGCGATCGACGTGATGGATGGATGAACGAACAAGCCACTTTGCCTACCGTCCTCCCTCCCCAGGTCGGCCGATCGATCCCAACCACTGCCACGCAACCACACGTGTGGCTGGCGTCCTTGCGGCTGTCCGCGTCGGCGACCCGTCACGACGGCTAGCTGGCCCTGGCCGGCCGGCCGGAGAGCCGGGGGCCCCGGGCCCCATGCGCGGCCGTGGCCCGGAGGCGCCGGCCGTGGCGGGTGGGAGGTTGGCCGTCAAAGGCGCTGTGCTCGCTCGTGCGGTGGGGGCTCAACCGTGTCGTCGGGCGGCGATCGATAGACCGACTTGCTCGGCCGCGCGCGTCACGGATATATCCACGGGGCACGCCCACACTGTGAGTCTACAGCCGGCGTCGGAGCCCGATCGGCGTGTGCGCGTTGTACGCGAGAGTTTGGAGCGCGCGTGTGTCCCTACGGGATGGATCGATCGGAGCCACACGAGTCAGAGCATACGTAGCCTTTTCGGGACGGGACAGGCCACCAAACCGGAGTCCGGCCGGGTCCATGCATCATATCCCGTTGGACGCCACCCCAGCTCGCCTCGATCTGCAGCTTGCTCGCATGATGCGGTCTTGCCTCGGGAACGTACGGGCCGGACGGTCCATCACCACGGACCAGGACCAGCCGTGGCACGCGCGGCGGACGTAACTCAGCTCCGGCAATCATTGCCGGCGCGAAATGTGATGCACGCAGTATGCTCCTCGCCGGGGTCCGGCTGGCACGGTCAAGGACTCGAGGTAGGTAGCTCTCTGTGCTGCGTCGAACTCGACGCCGGATCGATCGATTGGTCCTGGCTCGGGCTCCCAGCGTTCCATGATGATCGGCGTCTGCCGCGTTCCATATGATGGACGGATCCTTGGGTTGCTGAAAGATGATCGAGGCCGGGGCTCGCTCGTCTGCCGCTGCCTGCGGCTGCCGGCCGCGCGCGGGGCGCGGCATCATGCGCAATCATGCGCGCGGCGTCGCGGCAGCTCCGATCCGATCGCCGCCGTGTGATCCCGCGAAATTTCCCTGCACCATTGATTCGGTCACCATAGGGGCCGCCTTAACCCCGGCACGTGATTGGTTTTAATCTCAGCTGCTGTAGGTGTGCCGGCTGCAGGCTCGGTAGGGACGACGCTAGCTACTGTTGCTACAAGACCCCGCCTAGTGCCTACCACTGCAGGCACCACTGCATCAGCAAGCAAGCAGTCCGAGAGCTCACGTGCGGATTGGGTACGCCGGTGCAGACACCCGGGCCCGGCAGGCAAGACGAGGAGGGCCCGCGTGTCAACCTCATCCGGGCCGTGCAAGATCACCCCGCACAGAATCTTCTCGTACGCGCGATCATGAAGCTTGCTGGTGCACGGGACCAGGCAGAGTTTTTGCCTCAGTGATGTCACCTGCGAAGGCCGGGGCGTGGCGCTGAACAGGACGCACTTGGCGTTCATGTCCGCCGGAGGAGCGGTTGCGCTGACGGGACGTTTCTGGTCCGGAGACACCGAAGATGCCGATGCGGACGATGAAGACCGGGGAGTTGTCGAGCCCAGGCGACCCGCACTGCAAGTTTCTTCATCTTCCACAAGTCCGATCGTGGTCCATCGAGAGAAGTCTCAGATTCCAAAGGCTCCCAGGTCTGGTGGTTCCCCCGGCCCTGGAATTCGATGGCCATGGATGAAACCTTGGCGAGGTCCCCTGCCCAGGCTGGAGAAATCATCAGCTACGCTGGGGGATTTTCTACTTCCAGGCTGGAGCCGCAGCAGCTCGCCGGAGATCTCCACCGCCGTTGGAGCTTGCCCTGTCCCACGGCGCGATCCGGTTTCCACGCGAAATTCAAAATCGCCCACGAAGCAGGCAGCTAGGACCGTTCGTGGGCCAGGCCCGGCCCAGTCAGGCGTGAGATGGATACGTCGCCAACTAAACCCTAAGTTTTGGTCTGGCACCGTCGACGGCGATCGCAGATCATACGCGGAGGCGACCATGGCTGGGACTTCGGGCGAGCAAGGTGGTGCTGGCCAGACAGGAAGGGGCCTCGCCCAACTCAATGCTCGGGCGCGCGGTGGTCGGTATGGCCGCCGCGATCGCGATCGGGGCCGCGGCAGACACCACGGCGCGGGCAGAGCTGAAGGGAGAGACGGCCAGGCTTCTCGCGGGGGCCATGGCGGTACGAAGCGAGCCGGCGGAGGTCCCGGTCGCGGAGCCGGGGGCTCTGCGCACGCTGGGGAGGCCAGCCGTGGAGCAGCGCATGGAGGAGATGTCAACCATATGTCTTTCTTTGAGATACCAAAAGGAGTTCTTAAAGAGGGAGGAAATTTTTCAGTCGGCCCTCGACCACTGCGGTGGAGATACAAAAGAGGACCGCCTAGATCAGGACTTGGATTATATTCTAAATGATCTGAGTCCTGCTCCGGGAAAGAAAAAGTCAAAATCAACCTCCATGGAGAAGATGAAACATGGCGTACCTGATTTGGATCTCCCAGCAGCTAAGAAGAAGAAAGGTTTGCGCTGTAGTATTTGTTCTGATGATCATTTCACTAATCAATGCCCTCTACTCCGTGCACCCAAACCGCAGGCAACATTCTGTGGTTTGGCAGGTGATGGTCTGGGTTTTTTCCACATACCGACTGAGGGAATTATGAGTGCTCCTCTGCCAGAAAAAATTGCAGCTACTGCGTTGATTCGGATTGTGGAGGGAGATGTTTCAGCGGAGTTACTGAAGGCCGAATTAGCAAGGATCCTTCCTATCAAATGGGATTGGGAAGTCCGTGTACATGGCCCAAAGGAATTCATTGTGCCCTTCCCTAGTCCAGTGGAGCTGAAGACCCTAGTCGCAATTAAAAGGATACCAACAGATAACAATGAAGGCGTACTTTTTTTCGAAGAATGGACACAGGAGATCAAACCCAAGCGAAAATTGCATCAGGTCTGGGTTTTGGTTTATGGTGTTCCTTATGAGATCCGCTCCTTCCTACCACTTTGGGCAGTTGGCACTACTCTTGGTGCTACAGAAAAGGTGGACATGACCTATCTGAGGAAACATGGAGTGGTGCGTTTGTTGGTGAATGTTCTGGATGCTAATAAAATTCCAGCGGACACCGACATTGTGGTGAAGGGATTTATGTATCCAATTTATTTCAAAGTCGACGAGATAGTGAGCACAGATGAGGAATTTTTTGATGATGATGACCTGCTAGATGAGGACAATGGTCAGGAAGATCATGAGATGAAGGATGCAGAACACCCAAAAGAGGATCCCCGGGATGAGTCGGGGAATAATAACACTGACGGTAGTCTTGGGGATAAACAGAAGGCCCCCTCATCAGCTGATCAGTTAAGGATGGTGAATGAGGCGATTGATATTGCAGTTAATGACATACTTGATGAGATCAGCCTAAAGGTAGCTCTTGAAAAGGATGACATGGAAGAGATGGTGGTAGGAGAGCTCACCAGTGCCTCTAACACGGTAGTGCAGCTGGCCCCCATTGCAGTGCATGAAGTGGGGATGGCTGAAGGCCAGACGCTATCTCAAGCGGCAGCGGCCGGACAGCAGGTGGAGGCAGCGGGGGAGCACACAGAGGGGCAATTTCAGGAGTCGCCGAACGAGTGCATGCCACAGGAGCTGGTGGTGGCTGCTGAGTTGAATGCAGAATCCGAACAGCCGACTGCGATGGTGGTCACGCAGCCAGCGGAGATGACGCTACTATCTGAGCAGCAAGCAGGGACGGCATTGCTCCCCGAGCAGCCAGAGATGGTGCTGCCCACTGAGCAGCCAGCCGCGGCGGCGCTGCTACCTGAGCAGCCAGCGGTGGAGATGCTGCCCACTGAACTGCCAGCGGCGGCGGCACTGCATATTGAGCAGCCTGCTGCGCTGAAGGTTGTTGCAGGGTCCCAGCTCCCTGCAAATATAAAAGGCAAAATCAAAGGCAAGAAGACCTCTGATCCGGTCAAACCGGAGACCACACTAAGGCGCAGCAACAGGTCTTCATCGAAAGATGACGATCACACCCTGACGAAGACCACGCGCATGGCAGCAGTTCGACACTTGGAGATGCCAGGTAATTCCAAATCGTTCTCTGCCTTTCCAGATTCTCGTATTTCTTCCAATTTGAATGCTATTGGTATTTCGCTTGGTAGAGATGATAATGTAGTTAGATCTTCCACTTTAGCTATTAAAAACGTAGAAGTTGATAGATTGCCAATGTCAACAAGGAAGAAACAAGAAATTAAAAAGGGAAAAAAAGACATATGTTTTACCCATAACATCACAAATTCTAGTGATGAAGAGAGGGAGGAAATTTTTCAGTCGGCCCTCGACCACTGCGGTGGAGATACATGAATGCACACTGTGCGCGCGTATCGTGTTTCGAAACAGATAGATTTGCACGATGAACGTGGTACTCTTTTTGCAGCACTGCACGGCTCCCTAACTGCACCTCACGTCTCCATCATCTTCGCTCCCGTCTCGACCGAATCTTGGGGTGGCACATCAGGCCAGCTGCAAGGTGGCGAACCTACCATGCATAAAAGGTGCCGTGTCTCAGACATGGCGACCTAACCCTCTACTACTAGAGAGTAGAGACCTCCTGCTGCAGCGCTCCTCGTGTAGGCCGAGAGAGCGACCTCACCGAGCACTTTGCCCAGTAAACGGCCTCCTCATCCTATTGCTATCCCACACACATCGATGTGCTCCTATATGCTAAAGCTGGCCGCCGGCTCGTGTCCGTGTGTGTAGCCACACAGCAAAGCAAACACACGCTAGGTTAGGTGGTTGGAGTTTACGAGCGGGACAAGCGGAAGCCAACGTTGTTTGGTGGTCACCTCTCTTGGACGGGCGGCTCAGGCTCTATCGAATATCGATGGGGGAAGAAACTGTTGGCTAATGGAGGCGACGTGACGCGACGCTTGATCTCGATCGCCGGCAAGCCGGCCGGCCGGGGACCTCACCAGCAGAGGTTGCCCACCTATCTGGCCTCTAGAATCTAGGCTCGGATACGGACGACGGCGCAACAGAATGTTGCCCCACACGCACTGTACGAACATCATCGAGCGGCAGCTAGCTGATCGTCATTTTCGCTTTAAGTGCAGGCACAGGGGCGTCCTGTTCTCTCTCTATCTCTTTCCGAACCGAATTTGTCTCTGCATAATTTTAGAGGGGATCTCTAAAACCCAAACATATTGCACATTCTTTCACAAAACCGTGGCCGCAGCACAGCACGTACAGATCGAGCCACGGCGTCGGCGATCGTCTCTCGGCGCCCGTTTCGCGTTGGGCCCCATGGTTGCATGTATGGAGATCTCAAACATGCCATGAACCAGCATAAAAAACAAAAGATCAAACATATAATGCAGAAATGGGATGGGATACTAGCAGATCAAAACATCCCACCACTCCCCCCACATTTCCCCCAAAAACTGGGCTGTTCTAGGTTTGTAAACCTAATCCAATCATCTATTCCAGAACTCGCGCGGGACTAAACCAATGCATAAGATCCCCATACTGCCAGGTATTTTTTTTCTCAAACCCTAGCGCAAACCTACTGAGAACCCCAGCAGCATTCTTGCCCTACTAAACAAGTCTAACCACAATACAATCAAAGACATCTCAGCTTGATTCCACAGACACAAAAGAAACCCTAGGAACACATCAGTTTGCAGGGGGCTGCCACACAGGTATCTGCCGTCATCATCCACTGCACTGATCTGTTGGGGATAGATAGTTCCCTGCAACCTCCCACACGAATCACCGCGGATCCGCCAACGAGGTTGCCAGATCACCAAGTTCATCGCCGCTTGCCCGCTTGGAGATGACGAAAGAACGAAATGAACAAGGCTGCTCAACCACTCAAGAAACGGGTCTGCACTTGTTAAAACACATTTGCACAAAAATCTGTTGCTACAGACCCGGCTGCTCTATTACACATTGGGCCATAGCAGCCGTCCAACTACGATCGGACGAGCAAGGTTGTCGATTGACAGAAACATAAAAAAACAGTCGAGTGACATGTAGCAAATCTCATATCTTAATAATCTGGGCATGGTCTTAAGTAAACTTCACAAATTAAAACCTAGGGCAAACTATCAAAGAGCACTAATCCATATATCACAAGCATGGTAAGAGCTACTAATGACAAGTAACATTGACTACTGAACAAGCCCGATCGAGCAGTTGCCATCCTAGGCCTCGCCCCCGCAGGCCACACAAATTCGTGATAAAGGAAATTCACCCTCCATCCACGGGCTGCTCAATCCTACCTTGTCCGGCACAGCACAGCACGTTGAGCTGGGCCTTCTCCATCACCAGGCTCGCCATCCGTGTGAAGCAGTAGCTCCCGACAAACTCCAAGCGTTTCAACTAGATTACAAACCATTTGCACCTCCAAACTATACATACATACTGTTATGAAAGATGTATTGCATCTGGTCATTTGCTTTACTATCTCAGCGCAAAAGAACCCTTTTTCCCAGAGATCCTAGATCACTATGTGGTGAGAATTCTTCCAAGTCACCTGCTTTTGTTCATCCACACAGTAAACATGAGTACCTCAATGGATTACATGATACTCTCATTTCTTGCCTGCTGTTCCAATCCACCTTTTGTGTTGTGAAAGCATGTGACTATCCACGCTACTCAAGCAAGTGCTGAAGATGATGAGCACGGAGAGCATATGATCACTTGTTTTAATGGTCACCTATGCCCAGTACTGACAAAATAAACATCTAGTTCATCAGAGAGTTGAACCACACAATCACCCGGTCCTCCATGTCCTCCCTGGTGGGTACTGCTACCTCCAAATGAACAACATTCCATAAACAGGCATACCCTTAGAACAAATGAATGCGCCATTGGAGTAGCATCAAGAGGAACAACCATTTTTTTTAGATAATGGAATTTTATTCCGGCCTCTACGGAACGTACACAGCCTTCAATTATTACAAAATCAGCTATCACCGCTGTTTACCAAAGGGGAGAAAGACGAAAGCGGGGAAACAAATCCAATTCTAAAATTAAATTTCCAACCCTGGTTTGCCATCTGTAAAGCAATGGTCTCCAAAGAAATACTAGTAGCTTTGAAAACCTCCTTCGTCCTGTCGTCACGCTGGAACTGCACCCAAAAACGAAGCCAGTACGCTCCCCTGAAAATAGTCTGCAAAAATGAATGTATCGGACGTTGTCAAAGATAATATCATTCCTGCATCGCCAGATAGGCCCAACATAAGGCAGCACAACCCACCAAGATCAATTGCCTGTCATTTTTATAGCTGATTTTGTAATAATTGAAGGCTGTGTACGTTCCGTAGAGGCCGGAATAAAATTCCATTATCTAAAAAAAAGGCAGAGTTGAGCCGCGCGACCCACCGCCAACACTGTAGTACACCGGCCGCCGACGTCTCGAACTGGACGGCCGAGATCGCGCGGGGGGCCGGGCCGTGCGGCCGCGGCTGCCCCCTGCTTGGCCGGTGGCCTCGCCTCGGCCACCTCGCGTGCGCGTCCATGATTGCGCGCCGCTCGCCGCTGAAAACCTGCCGAGGGTCGAGCGCGAGCGCGGAGCGGGGCGGGCAAGGGCATGCGTGCGTGATTGCGCGAATCATGACCGTCCGCCCCACGCGCGCGGTTACCGACGGCGGGCACAGTGGCACTCCGTGCTCTGTTGCTCTCGCCCTGCATTTTCCCCTTTGTCAGACGGGGATCATTGAGGGCGGAGAGGAGAGGTGATTGGATGAGCGTGGTGACCAGGCGAGTGAGTGCTTCCAACTTCCAAGACTGACAACGGGAGAGAATGGATGGAGAGCGGCAGAGCGCAGTGTCAGCATCGTCCATGAGAAGACGGGTCTGATTCCCGACCAGCATTCTAAGGCCTTCTCTAATCATTGATCGTTAGAGATAGCACGCTAGCTCTAAGCACTTTAAAAGACAACTCCTTCAATGAGCTAGCTCTTAGCACATAGCTCATAATATAAATGACCCCACACGTCATCCTCACATAATCTTAAAATGCGTGTATGAGACTATCTCTTGAACAAGAGATAGCTCATAACTTTTTACACTATTCATGGATTAAAAAATTTATAAGCTAGCCTAAGAGCTTGCCGTTGGAGAAGGCCTAATCCTCCTAGAATACCCAGTCGGCTTAACATTGAACGACGACAGATTTGCTTTGGGTGTCTTTGCTAACGCCGTCCCTCACTCCCTCCTGCAGACAAGAACCACCACGTCCACCCAACAATGCCCAGCCCAGGCTTTCAAATGATCATACTCACCTGCCCAAACCTTTAGCTGCTAGGCCGATAACTCCCTTGGCACTCGCAAACGGATCCGCAATTCTGCCATACAAAATTCCACCCCAAAAATTTACTATACAAAAAGAAAATTCTCATCACATCAAAATATCGGCACATGCATGTAGTACTAAACTAGCAAGTGGCCCCCGCTAATTAGCGCGGGTAGCTAGATTTTTATGCTAATATTTGGGTTCATTTTACTTGAATAAATTTTTTACATGTTTTGTTCCTTTTTTAATTATTATTTGTTTCGTCCACATTTTCCAGACCAATGTATGTCTCTTTTATCATTATATTTCCCACCAGGATCTTATGAATTCGTAACAAAAGAGAATGCATTCCGTAAAAAAAACATATGGGCGAAAAACATATAGGTTTTGCTTTTATCAAAAATAATACTCTGTATAAGCTTTTTCTTATGATGTGAATTTTTTTTAAGAGTTATATTTAAGGTGACAAATTATGCTTATATTTGTAAAATAAAATATATGGGCGAGTTAGATGTTGTTATCTAGTTCTTTGTTGATAACAACAGGAAGTGGGCTCTTTGGTACAGTATAGACCAAGCAAATAGTATGGCTAGATTTCTATTTTAAATAGTTCTTTTAGTGGGGACATTGTAAACTTGCAATCAGTGAGTACAACCAGTCTTTTAATGGATTTATATATAAAATATACTTGCATATGACTTTTTACTATGGAGCTTCGTTTTTATTTGTATTGATAATTCATTATTAGTGTCCAAGGACATATACTGAAATTGGTAGCAAAATATGGAAAAAGAAGATTATGTTTTACTTCAATTTATTTGTACTCCTGCTAACCCTCACTTATGTCACCAGTGTCCCTTACTTTTTCCCACATTTTTTTTGATATATTCTTTTTTCTATTTTTCATCTAAATTTAGCTATCACGAAGTCTATTTTATATGAGTCATTTGTTTTGTTCTCTTTCTTGAAATAACGTATGAAATATATATGCATACTTATTTGTTTAGCTTTACTAAATACATATACATTTATTTATGTATCTATTTGACATAGAATATTATTTGGTTATTTTAATTCTAAAAGCTACATGCTTATCAAATTGTTAATTTTACTCAATTCTATTATCTACTTAGACTCGTAGCCGATGTACACAGCGCTGCTTCCGGTCTCGATGGTAAACACTCGGGCACGGGGAATTATACTGGTTCAGGCAAATGCTCTACGTCCAGTCGAGAGTTGTTCGTGTTCCTCGTGGAGAGTATTTCAGGCTTAAAATGGGAGTATCGTAAATGGTGTGAGTATTGACATGTGTTGTGGGAAAATGGGTTAGCTCGTGTCCTCCTAAGGGACGCCTACTCCCCTTATATATGTTTTTGAGGTAGGTAACAATGCGGGAGATGAGAAAATAGGGACCCTCGGGCCTTGACCTTGCTGGCTTCGTGGTTTCAGTCGTCGGAGTTGTGCGCTCCACCCCAACCCCTCTGTTGGATGTCCGACGCAGTCAGGATCTTTGCTGTCGTACGGTTATTATGTCAGGATTCTGGCTTGGGCCATAGCGCAGCCTCAATCCTGGCATTGAGGACGATTCATGACGTCCATCTGGGTGCAATCCCTTGTTGTGATCTTCTGTGTTGCCGTACCTGTCACCACGTCGTTGGCCATGCATGTATTGCTTCCTGTTGAAAATAGAGTTTGTCGAATCGTTTGTGATCGTCATGCGGTGTGTCACTTTTGCCGGGTTTGAAGTGCCTCTAGAGTCTTAGGGCTCCATCCCACGACATTTGTTGCAGGGTCAGGATGGCGCCACGTGGTGCCTTCGAAGGGTCTTGTCATTGATCTCGCATGCCCCATGGGCCTGGGAGATGGCACTTGGGAGTCTGTCCCATCCGGCGGCCATGATACGGTCAGCGCGGACGTGCATGTCTTGTTGCTGTCTCTAGGTGTGGGCCCTCCTCTAAGGTGGGGCTGAATGTCTTTTCGCCGTGCCTCCGTTCTGGTCAGAGAGGCCAGGGAGCGGTCGGGCGCCTGACTGGTCGAGGCCAGGTCATGCGGCTTTGGTATGGTTGGGGCCTAGCCACGTGGCTCAGGCTCAAGTCGGTCGGGACGTCGCCTATGTAGCCTAGGTCGGTCGGAGCCTTGCCACGTGGCTCAGGTCAGTCGGGACTTTGCCACGTGGCTTAGGTCAGTTGGATGTTTTGAGTGGCCAGAGCAGATCGCGCGACCTTCCTCTGCCCGCTCTACCTTCGGCTGAGTGGCTTGACCCCATGTTCTCTTCATGCCTAGCTTCCTTCCCTGACCCTGAAAATAGATATGGCTGTTTCTCTCTTCAATGTTGTGGACTATCTAGCTCATGGCGAGCTTTCTTTCTTTGATGATGGCGAGGATATAGATTTTTTTCAGCGCTCCATTTGAGCACGTGGATAACCATTGTATCGCAATTATCAAACCTGGTGTTTCCTCCAAGAGAGGCGATGATTCACTAAAAAAAATCTATGATGCTATTTTACCAAATGAACACGTATTTATTTAAGTTATGTGAGAGGCTAGCTTAATTATCAATCACCTATATTGCCATATGTTTATATTATTTTAATCACTAAATCGGCTAGCTGCTCACACAAAAAGATGTGCTTTGGATTAGTGTCGAAACATAGACAATGAACATAATCAGTTGTCACTAACCTCTTCCCGCTTCCCTGCTTGCTTTTTGCGATTGGTTCACGTGGGTTGTTGCCTCCCCATTGTTACCTAGAAAGAAATAAAATTCTTATTTTTAAATTATAAACTTATATGTTTAGTAGTCGTATTTGATACAGACTCTTCGAATAATTCTAGACCGTTAGTTATTCATAAAATCCAATGGTATTTAGATCTGACTTATTGGGTTAATCTTTCACTGACGCCACCACTCCCCCACCATTCTATCTCTCTCCCTCTATCTCCCCCCTTTATATAGTGGTGGTGGCGGCGCGAGGGGTACCAGTCTCCCCGACCGGCAGCCTTCAGCCCCGAAGGCCTCCAGCTGCGCGTGGAGCGGATGGACCCCGAACTCCGAAGGCACGCGAGCGGCTCCCGCGGGGGCGACGGTGGCGGACGGTCGCGCGGCGACAGCGAGTACTCCCGCGACACGGCTCCCGCGGCGGCCGCGGATGGCCGCGCGCCGACCGCGGTGGACGGAATAATATATCTTATATTATTTATTTTTATATATGTATTTATTAATTATATTTGGTCTAGATTATTGGATTAATGTGGATCGTTAGATTTTTATAAAATCCAACGGTATATATTATTTTCTTTTTTTAATTAACGAAATAACATGGACCGTTAGATCTTCATAAAATCCGACGGCATATGTTCCTCTCTTTTTTAGATTAACGTGGGAATTTCTTGACCCTCTCGACGAACGTGGTGGCTCCTTTTAACTCTGTTGTATTAATATAATAGATAAATGTGGATGAAATCAAAAACTAAATTTTTGGATAATTTTTCATAAATACAAACGAAATGTTACACTAGCGCATTTATGACGAAGTGACATCTTTCCTCCAATTTTCCACCCCGAATTTGCATCTAAACAAGACCTGATCCATGCAACATGGGCCTCGAATCTCGGTGCAAGACATCTATCTAGATTGCACGTCTCCAACACTAAATCATTTAGGACACAAGAACATCTATTATTGTTTGCACGTCCAACTCGTTAACCCTGTTCCAAAAAAAAAAAACTCACTTGTTAACCTCTAAAACTCAACATGAAACGTGTAGTTATACATTTTGGAGCAAGCAGAAAAAAGACCGATACATTCTGGGCATGTTTTGACAGAGCAAAATGCGCCCTGTGTTTATATACCCTTACTGGTCAGTAGCCGCTCTGATCCCCAACCGCGTATGCAGCGAAGGGCCCAAAGTGTGCAAACCTTTCTGGGGTTTAAATACCGCGTTCCTTCCGTATGGTCAGTCACATAACTCACATATTTACATTTCTGCTACGCGAGCTGCGCACAAGAAGATGCAATGAATTTACAAACTCAGTTTGATGCGCCCTTTGATTCTTTAAGCATTTCTCTCAACCTCAGGACTTCGCGGCAGCTCTGAGAAAGCTCCTTCTTCAGCTTGGTGGATGCTTCTTGGTATTTGGCGTCCATGGTCTTCATCTCATTCACCGCTTCTTTGAGCCGTCCGCGGTGGGCTTCAAGCTGCGGTTCCAGCGACCGGATCTGCAAGCGAAGCTTTGTCTTCTCTTTGTTATTTGCCACAGCATCCTGTAAAACACAATAATGTCATGCTACATGCACTTCCACCGTTCCACGTAACTGGCCACCTACTGACCCAACAACGTAGAAAACTGTTATCGAAGTTTAGCAAGTTGACACAATTTTTGAAAGGCCAGATGGAAAAAATGATTTAGGTTCCTTCGAAAATTAATGACGTGAAACAAAGAGAAAAACTCCGGTTAAAAAGGGCCCAGTCAAATTATTCAAATTTTGATCCAAAATCAACATCTCCATGTTCAGAACTTCAGGTTGCGCATATCAAAATAGTATTCAAAGATGTGTTCCAAAATACTTGCATACTATCATCAAAATGAAATGAGAGCAATAAAGGTAATAAGCAACCTGCAACCTTTTTCTAAATGAAATTCAAACTCCCAATAACCTTAATCAATAGCATACAACAATGTGATCGTCAGTGCTTACATTTTTCATATTGATTTCCATGCTAGATATCCTAGAGCTCAACTCATCTATTGTAGCTTTGGCATGTATTAACTGCATAAAAGAGCAATAGGAACAAAACAAGTTAGTTTTACTGAGATAACTTGCGGTTAGTAATAAATAAAGCAAACTTGCCTTTCTGTTACAATTCTCTTTCAAAACCTCTGCTTCATTGACGATTAACCTCATCTTCTGTGTCTCAGAAAGTAAACTATTGCGCTCTTCGGTAATCATCAGAAGTTGTTTGTGAAGGTCCTGTTCAAAATGAAATCAATAGAAGACTAGAAAATAAACCTGCCAAAAGTTTGAATTCCCAGGAAAAAATAACTTTACATTTAGTATTAGTAGAAATATCCAATAAGTGACAACACTTCCGGTTGTTATAGCCAACATTATTAGCAAGAAACATTGGCCAATTGCCGCTCACTGGGAAATGCTAAAAGCAAAATAGCTCCTCCAGTTATAGTTTCCCATGCAAGTATTATTATTGAACCATGAGGCCCATGACAATGTGATAAACACATACATTTTATATGGTTTCAGCGCAAGGGTAAGGTGTCTGGTGGATATGGGACTGCGTGTTCAACAAAACAAGCCCCATGTGCAGCGGGTCATCAACCAGATTTAGGAGGAGCGACTGTGGAGCTTGGTTGGAGCAAATTAAAGGATGAAGGCCCTATCTTTAGGATCTTAGGCCCTGTTTGTTTGACTTGTAAATTATATAAGCTGGATTATGAGCTATGGGTAGTATAGTAAAAGAATCACCAATTCACCATGGGACCAATAATCTGAAATAAGCTACAAATGTGTAGCTTATTTCAGATTATTTGTGGTCCTAAGGTGGTTCCAGAATGGCTTTCACCATACTAACCTTGAATTATAAAAAAAAAACCTCGACTATGGTGGAGATTCCCACCAGGCTTTGTTCTAAAAAGGTGCCGTGCTTCAAACCCGGGTTGGAACGGGAACGCTCTAACCGGTCCACCACGAGAAGCTAAGCCTACCCTTGAATTATAATCTACCCTACTCCTCCAGAACTCTTTCCATTATCTAAAAAGAATGCTGTTCCCTACTCCTAACCCCTTTTTCGCTCTTAACACGCAGGAGTGTGCAAAAAAGATTTGGTTTCATAATGTTAAAAAAATTTGGAGCCCAAAGAGAAGTAGAGGACAATAAACAGACACTGCAAGACTTACATTTTCACCTACAGCACCATCAATGGTTCTTCCTTTTTCCACAACTTGGTCAGATCCTTTACAAGCCTCGCTGCTGCATGAGACGTTTCTGCTGTCAGTAGTAAAAAAGCCTATGCAAAGTTGCAAACACATCTTTTGTCTAAAAAACACACTCTTTATACTAGACTCATTATGTTGAACATACCCTTTTTGCCCAGAACCCGTTATTAATTGACTTTGCAAACATATAGTCCCAATGATGGTTTGCCTTCTAAAAGATATCTTGAAATATTTGAAAATATTGCTGAATAATTCAGAGCACGGCACTACAAATTTGCAGTTTTGATGTATAGAATAACCAATCGAATATGTTTTATGTTTGGAAGTGTCCTGCTAACAGTGCTTCTATCTAAACTTGGAAACCTTCCTAGCTTCATGATATAAAGACATTAGAAACAGCACATGTAGAAGCTCATATATATTATGTTAATCCTTCACTAAAACAACACTGAAGCTCATATACAGAGCACAGATGCCTTGTGGCAAAAGGTTCGATGAGAAGACTGACCAGCATTTCGTTCCTTTCTCATTCATGTCACTCTCCAGGGAAAGAGTCAGTTTTTCCTCCAGAGTTCTGCACTGTTCTTTACAACAAACCAGCTCTTGCCTCACCTAGTAGTGTATAATAGCATTTTATTTAATACAAAGTTCTTTGGAGTATCAGTGGTAAAGAGCATGGAATACATATTAAACATAAAGCCCCTCTGTAAACGAAATTGTGCATGTTGCTATTGTTGAAAAATAACATGGAAACCGTCTGGGCAATGTCCAGATAGGCAAAATTGGCATGGTAGATGCATAAATTATGGGAACTAAACATGCAACTCTATCAAAGGTACCTTAATCAAATCCTCTGATAGTTTGCGGTTCTCATCAAGGCAGATATTCAATCTCTGATTAGCTTCTAGATATTCCTTCTCCTTTGCTGTCCAAATTGATCTTTCAGACTCCATGTCCAGAAGGGCATCAGTGAGTTGCTGCATTTCATTTTATACAAAATGAAGAAATTTCACATTTCACATAATAGTTAAATGGATAAAAATTTAGTTCTTTACCATTCCCATATCTTCCTTTTCCCTTGATACAGAATTGAGAGAAGCCTCCAATCTTTTAAGGGTAGACTCGGATGAATTTGACTTTTTGGTCTGCATTGCAAAGGATAGTTTCATGAATGAAAATTTGAGTAGACAACAAGGATAGGTCAAGGGTATTTGCATAAGACATGTTATGTATACCAAAAGTGCAATCTCATCTCTTAAGGAGTTCCTCTCTAATTAGAGCTGAATTCAATTTGTTCGCGAGATCTTCTAGTTCCGATGTCATAAGCTCCACTTTAGACAACGCATCATCCTTTTCAGCGATTGAAGTAGTTAAAGCTTCTTGTAAAGATGAAATTTCCGCCTCCATATCAAAAGCATGCATCTCAAGCTTTTGGTACTCCTCCTGAATACATATTAAAAAAACGAGAAATGAGATTCATGGCCACAAAGCTTCTGAAAGAAAGAGACTTTGTAATACATATAAAGGAACTCAGCTACAGGAGAAGGCCCCTGGCTTAGCCTCAAAGAGAGGGGGTACCAAACCCTTTAGGGAGGTATCCACACAAACGGCAAGAGCACCCAAGTTCGGGCCGAGATGGGCATCCTCTCAACTGGAGGCTCTGCTAGGACTAGAGGTCATCCGAGCTATTGCTCGGTTCTCCAGCAGGTATGATTTCAAAGGGAAAAATGGTCATTTTTAAAGCCAAGGCTTCTAATGTTTATAAGTCTTAAGCACCTGCAGTGATCTATGAAAATGCTAGCTGTAACTGGTAACAATGCAAGACCAGTAACCCCAATGCTTAAGCCAAACCGCTGCAACAACAGTACTTCCTAGAAAATTGTGGTGTTCGCAAAGAATAATGAATACCTGCATTTGGACAGCTTGATCAAAAACTCCAGCAAGTTCCTGTGGCATGGAATTCTGCTCATGCCTTTTGTCAACAGTGACTGAATCACGTTTCCGTAAATCACGTTCAAGCAAAGTTCTCTGGCTTTGCAATTTCTTAATTTCTTTGTGGGCCTCTGCCTTTTCACTCTGGTAAAAGGGCATCAGAAATAGCTGGGCTTTAAGTGGCAATAAATATATAATAACAACGGCAAGTTGATAACTAACCTGAAGTTTTATTTTCTCCTGAATGGAATTCTTAAGTTTGTTCTCAGTTTCTCTCAACTTCGTTTTAGTCCTATCAAGTTCCTTTCGAATAGATTCCTTTTCTTTCATCAAAGAAGATGATGACAAGGTTGATACTTCCTTTTGGAGGTTAAGGAGCTCTGAGAGAATGCCATCCTTCTCCAATTCATGTTGAAGAGTACAATCCTGAGTATAAGCAAAAAAATTTGGGGCACATATAATGAAATTATATGTCTGGAATTAGGAACTAGGAAATTAAATAATTGAAAAGAGCTTAGTGAGTGACAAACTTCTATGGTCTTCTCACAGCTTTCCAGACTGGACTTCAGCTTATCAATTGCATTTTGTTGACCTTGGGATTGTTCCTCTAATAGTTTCTGCATTCGAATCAGAGTTACGTTGGAAAAAAAGAAGTGCTTGGAACTTAAGTGCATTAGGAAAAATAGTTTGAATAAACCTTCTCTGATTTAAGTTTGCAGACTTTTTCCATCAAACAGGTCGAAAGTTTCTCATAATCCCTAACCACAGAATTGAACCGTGTAATATCTTCATGAGCAGAGTGCTTTACTTCCTATGGAAAGAAAAATTACACATCAATTATATGTGTACTAAGATTGAAAGTTGGAAAGTATGTTCAGACGGTTAAAATAAACACAGCACGGAGTAATACACTAAGTTATTAGCATATATAATCTGCATGGAAATTGATAATTAGCATGACTGTTCCAATGATGAGACCTTTTCACCAGATTGCATGTAGGATTTTTCAAAGCTTATAACAGTAATATAGCAATGCATAGGATAGTAGCATATAGGTGAAAAATATGTATAGAGAAAACCAGATTGAATATTTGCATTTTGTAAGCAGACCACTAAGCTAAATGCCTGTGGACAGCCAATGCTGAATATTGAATAACACAGTTGATTTAACTAAATAACAAGATTATTCAAGAAAGTCTAATCTGGACATGCTGTCATACAAAATGAGAAAACCATACAAGAATGCCTTGTGCCATTGTGAAGAGATTCTGAGAGAGTTTGTCATTAAAAGAAAGAGCACTTTCAACTGAGTTTCTCAACTGATCCATCTCCAAATTTATGCCTCGAGTCTCCATCAATGCATTACTGAGGAATCCATACGCTACTTCCTGGAAGTTGTGGAAAAAATGTTTTACACTTGCAGTCATTTAATAAGTCAGGCTATAACATGAAATGGTTGCAGGAAGATGGAAAGAAAATAATCCTAACTAAGATTTGTTTTACAAAAATGGAGTCCAATGCAACTGGAAGAGGGTAAAGTACCTGATTGGACTTTACTGTGGCAGAAAGTGTGGAGAGCTTCTCATTAGCAACTTTTACTTGTTCTTGTGCGGCCAGAGCATTCTGCTGAAGCTGCAAATAGGCAAAGAAGTATAGAATGTAAGAATAGCTTCAAGGTAAAGCACAAAATTCATTGAAAAAATTGTCATGTGATTGTGGAAAGATAAGTTTTTCTTAAGGAATTTTTAGAGTGTGACAACTTGAATCAAATTTTGTATTCACAAGGGACACACACAAGAATAAATTTAATTTCCAAAGTGTAGCATCATTCACCTCTTCATACTTCTCATGGAATGAAGTCTTTTGTTGAGTGGCCAACTCAAGAACGTCATCCAAATTAGTTTGAATAGAATTCTTCTCTGCTTCCAACAACTTGGTCTGCTTAAGATTTATTCAAATACTTAGTTTGTTTTAGGTCGAAGTAGCACAGTACTAGGGGGCGGGGGGGGACTAGCACCTGATCTTGAAGCTGTTTAATGACAAGAATGGCTTCAGACTCTCGAGCAGATAAGCTACTAACGTCATAAGGTGCAGTGCTTTCCTGACTTTGCAGAGTATCATTCCCATCATGAGGGTCCTGGGGTATTAATAGTTCACCTGCTGTCCCCCTGAATTGCTCTTGATCTGATTTCTTCTGGCAAAACCATGTATTCAGCAATCATATATGTAACAAAAAAAGTTGCAAATTACTTTTTATAGAGAGAAATTCAAACTTTATTAGCAATCTTGTATTAATAAAAAGGACAAAACCATAAAAGTAGAATTAGCATGATCAATCACCATTGTATTTGGCCTTCTTCGGTTGGTAACATGCAGCAAAGCATGTGAATCAGGAAGAGAAACATCTTCACTGTCTTTGGACATATCACTAGATGAGCAAGGCTCATCATTACTTGCATGGCTTTCTTGCACTAGCACTTCAAAACGCGGCAGCATTCCCATATTACGTTCATTTCTGATCGTGCTTCCTGTAAGGCCTTCCTCAGCAGGTCCTAAAACCTGGATATAATGTACAGATACTCAGAAGATATTCTTAACACAACATATGCATAAATTTCAATACTCTCACAATTATTTGATATGAAAGGAAACAAGATATGAATATATATATATATGGCATGCACCCTGAAAAATCACCACAGTCCACCACGTATATTATATATTTATCCACATATCCACCCTACAGAAGGATGGAAAGCAAAAACACTCACATAGAAGAACATCTAGACAAATATTCTGGGTGGGACTTTTCTGAATAACATTTCAAGAACGATATGAGATCAATGAACCAACAATGTTGCAGAGCCATCCCAAAACAAAAGACGTGCCTGTAGACTTTCAGAATGTTAAATTGAACACGTTGAAAAGCATAACTTATAATGATACCTCAATACCAAATTGCCTTGCGTTTGGTCCAGGACACCATGTTACCCTTCTTTTGTCCTGTAAAAGGATTTTTTTAAAAGGCCATTAGTAGGCTAACAGAGTAGTGATGCATAGTTTGTCCACTGTTTAAAAGATGCACATGTCATATGGTCATTTCTATGTTAGGTAGGCCTACTGGGTTGTGGGTTCCAGTGCCGCACAGGTCATCCTGGCCATGTGCCTCCCCCTTGGGAATAGATGGGGTAGGTAAAATGGATTAGGCAAGGATCTCCTCATTGGTATTGTTTCTATAAACCAAACCCTAGGAGTTCCTTGCCTATATATGTACACGAACCTTGTCTCTCCATAATCAATCTATTATTCCCTGTGCCATGCTTTCACTAAAGTCTAAACAGATTTTACTTCAAGTAATCAACAGAAAAGAAAGCCATCTATGAAGAAAAAATGGAAGAAGGAACTGATGAGAAACCGTGCGGTTCATATGCCTTGTGCAACGTTACATATTATGTAAATAAATTCTAAAAACTAACCTTACTAAAAGCAGTGCTCCTGTCATCTCTGTCTGAATTTAAATACCAATGAACTAAGATTTTCAATTTTCTTCGCCTGTTCAATTAAGCGCCTGTCACGCTGCTCTTTAGCTTTCTTTTCCTCCTCCAACTCTAAAGCGATTCTTTCCTTTTCCAGTTCACTCTAGAAAAATAATAATCAGATTACTTAATTATTACATAGAACATAGTCATGAATCACGGAATGGAAATAAGAAATGCTTGAAAACCTGCAGTAGTGTGTTCCGCAAATTCAGAATTTCTTCCTCCCAATGATCACTTTGAGAGTTCTAAGGACAGAGTAGTGTAAGTATGCATTTTGAAGCTGTGTAGATTTAATGCTTAAAAACACTCTAATACGTACCCTAAGTTTTGCACGGAGCTCTTCTATTTCTCTCCTTTGGCGTTTTAATAGTGCGGCATCTGTCAAAATCTGCAAATATATAATGTAAGGATTTATGCAATTATAGCACAATGAATAGAAATTATAATTTAGTTGGCATTTGGCAACAGAAACATGTTAATACCTCATTAACGCATGCACAATTTGTTACACGCAATGCTCTACTTGCAAACAGCAAACTGCTTTTTGTCTCATCAGCATGGACCTACAAAATATAAAAGGAATAATTTACCAGGACACAAATAACGAAAGTATTAGTTTTAAGACTATAATATTTGCTCATTGCTGTTGCCTAATCACACGTTGAATAGCAAATTTTGCTTATGTAACAATTGAGTTGATAGACAGAAATTCAGAACACCCACTTTGAGTTGTTAACTGAATATGAAACCTTTACAAAGAAAAGGTAGTGGCAAATTTCAACTTAAGTTCCACAACACAGCATCAATCAGTAAGCAAGATAAGCTCAAATTACAAATATATTTTTTCAAGAAACTCAAATTACAAATATAGTATAATAGAAGATGCTTCAGTAGTTCATACTTCATGATACAATTTCGCAGGAACAAACAAGCAGTATATTTTTCTACTCCCTACATCCAATAGTCCAAACAACACAAGAACTTGATAGTAGCAGATAATGAGATGCAGCATACCTGTGCAAGTGTTATATTACAGATGATAGCTGTGTTAGAATTTCCACCCAAAGCAGGCTGCAATATCCTTGTCAGTTTACTGTCTCGGTATGGAACGTGCCCCCTGAGAATAAAATCCATTACTAAAACTGTAGTGAAAAAATATCAAAACAAGATAGGGTCACTAGTCAAAAAGTCAATAACTTACCCTTGACCTTCGATGCCTTCACTAAGTTTCTTTATAACCGTACCAAGAGTCATGAGACTTTTGTTAATATGAGAACCCTCCTTAAGTCTTACGCCCTCTGCGCCCGTCTTTGCAGCACGTTCTGAGCCAGCTAAGTCGACAAGGTTCTGAAATGTGGATTATTCATAAACGAAAGAAAAAATGAGAAACATGAATCTTATACATCACTAGTTAAATAAGTACTCCCTCCTTTTTTTCGAAACAAATAAGTACTCCCTCCTGTCACAAATAAGTGGCATTTCAGACCATGATCCCTAGAAACAACTTTGCTACTTCAGGTTTTTTACAAAAGTGTTCATTCCAGTAGATGTTGTACCAACTCAAGAATAGACATGACCACATCTTCCAGAATCATTTAGTTTTTTCAACATTTTACAAGACACCCATCTCCCTGTTCACTAACAGCAAGGCAGAAAGAGCCACAAATTTCTTACGCATGTGCTGAACTACTCATTTTGGACTTCTCTTAACTGTTCACAAGCCTAAGACATAGCTTAAATGTGAACGAAGGGACTTGGGAGCATCTTTGACACAAATCTAAAAATACCATTCCCAACCTGAAATATTAATAACGATATGGATACCATACTTTGAAAGATAAACTGCATGTATTCCAATAAAAATAAATCATTGTTTTACTGGAGTAGCAATTAATAGTGGATAATTGCACATACCAGTACAGATACTCGTACAGCATCACAAGAATCTTCAGCTTCATTGTCGTCGCTTTTTTCTCTGCTCTCAATTACCTGGACATTTAGTAGCATAAGAATCAAAATTGTGATCGAATGGGAAATAATACAGAGGAATATAACCATACCATGCGAAATATAGTGTGGGAACGACTGCTGTAAATATTCATGTTTGTCTCCCCAATATGCCGGTGAGCTGCAATTTTGGTAGCAGATTAGGAAGATTGAATTGCAAAGTAACTGAGCCAGGAGAATTCAAGAAAGCTTACATTCTCCAAAAGACATAAAATCCATGACCTGCTCCGCACATGTAACAATTTCTTCTCTTAAACCAGCAACAAATATCCCTTTCTTCGATGAAAAGTAGCAAGATGTAACAGTAAGATTATTATTTAAAAATGGTGCTAGTAGTCAATTTTGTACTAAAAGATGGGATATTTACCTCGGTACTCTCATGAATCTGCAACTTCCGATGTTCCGGCACTAGAAGATCATTAATATCCTCATTGTAAATTTCCATATAAGACATCCGGACAAGAAATTCTCTGTCCATATGCTACACAATAGCTAAAAAAAATAAGCCAAACAGAATACACAGAATGTGAATAAAAAGTCCAGGCAAGGTTCAATGTAATAATGCAGAATTTATGATAATTAAAGGAAAGGGGCTAAGGACTATGCTAGGCAACCTTCGTAAAACACAGTACGCAAGCCCTAATAGCATTCAGGATCAGTTACATCTAAAATCTTTTGCACAACTAAGAAAAATCTAAATGAAAATGTTGTCAGCATGCAGCAGCTAGAATAACATATATCTCGCATTCTCACTTGATTCTCTAGTGTAAACTGAAGTATGCATTATAAAGAATAGTTACTGAACACCGAGATGTGGAATTAACCTCTTCAATACGCTGGAATAAGTCATGAACTGCAAGCGGTATTATTCCAGGTTCATTAGCTGATCCTCTCATCGTGTAGGTCTTCCCACTGTTAGTTTGACCATATGCAAAAACAGTGCCTGTCAAAATGAAAGAGACCAGTTGGATTCAATGCATATAGACTTAGCAAATTCCCTGATTGATTGAGAAATTTCTTTTGCATGAATAACTAAGTAAACAAGAAACAGCACAACATAAAAAAGGAAAATAAAGAAAAGAGAATAATATGAACATACAGTCAGAGTGTCAGACAAACAGCCATGGACAATAGGGAAATCTGAAGGAAAGGGGTATTATCTTAAAGCTGGATTCTAAAACGGATTATGATAGGGTGTACTGGTCTTTTCTTGAGGAGTTACGGAGAAAATGGGGTTTCATTCTACCTAGTGCAAGTGGGTTATGGAAACAGCACAACGGGGTAAACTGGCAGAATGAGAACCTATATCAATGGCAAGATTACTCATTATTCTACACCTTGTAAATGTTTGAGACCAGGATTCTACACCTGATGATTTATCTACTATGTTAAATAAATCCAAGGAAAGGGGTCCCATGAAAGGGAAAGTGGAGCACATAATCTGCTGAATACAGTGCTGAGGCATATATTCTACAAAATAAGCAATGTGATAAGCAAGTTCTTCTCCTCTCCTGTAAGCAGGAGCTTCTCATCAACCCTCATCAGCATATTACAGTGCAATGACAGAGCATGAACGTATTTATCACAGTGCTGGAGCGCTTGATTCCAGGGGGCGCTGCTTATCCACTAATAAAACACCCGTTAAGGCTTATATCAAGTGAAGCGAATACCTAGCCTAACATAGTACAACAAATGCAATTGGACCAAATTGTTTGCCCTAGGAACTAACGACCAAAGCAAATAGGGGGAACGAGATTACCATTGAACCCTCGGACCACGGAGTCGACGATGTTCTTGGTGCGGGTCTGGTAGACCTCAGCGGCGCGGCACTCCTCGCCGAATATCCTGTCTGCGAGAATGACGGAGAGCTCTACCAATCAGGTAAATCCCCACGGTATCAGCCCACAAGGAAGCGGGGCAGAAGGGCGGAGGCTCCTCACCGAATTCGAAGCGGGTGGAGGATTGCGCGGAGTGGGAAATGGCGTTGCCGGAGATCCTCCACGGGCTGCTCCGCGCGTCCTCGGGCGAGAGCGGCCGCGAGCGCACGGCGACGTGGATCCGCTCCATCGCTGCCCGCCACGGGTCCGGGAGGGAGGACGCCGGCGAGGGGAGGACGGGACCGGCAGCGGGGTTTGGGGGAATTTCAGTAGGGGTTTCAATTTTGGTTTTCCCGCACGGGAGCGCCCTCGGAGGCTCGGACCGAGACGAGAGACTGACAGACTGGAGAGGAACGTTGGGAGGAAAAAGCCCAGTCCTCGTGTCAGAAAAGGCCCAGTCCGTTTTGAATTGAGGGTGTGTTTAGGCCGTGTTTTTGGGTGGAAAAATATTTCCACCCTTTAACCAATAATTAAAGGTATTAAATAAAGTCAGTTTACAAAACTACCTTTACAATATTGAACTATTTCGCGAGACCTACCTAATGAGACATTTGACCGCACGATTAGAGAATGGTTACTGTTACTGTAGCAAAATATGGATTAATTAGGCTCATTAGATTCGTCGCGCAAAGTTGCACTCACCTCTAAACGGGTTTGCAAATAGACTTCATTTAGTACTTCATGCATGTAAGATTTCCTTTGGAAATTTTTTTCGGGGTGGAAAGAAACACAGCCTTAGTTCCAAAAAGTGGTAGGAAAAGTTTGGTGAAAATGTCATATCCGATACTGTAGCGCACTGTAGCACTTTTCATTTGTTTGTGGTGAACATTGTCCTACCATGACCTAGCTAGCCTCAAAAAATTCGTCTCGTCGTGTACATCAAAACCATGTAATTAATTTTTTTATTTATCCACGTTTAGTGTTCCATGCACGAGGAGAGACTTGATGTGATAGGTGAATAGTGAAGTTTGGAGAGAGAATTTTAAAAAATTTAGTGATTTGACGTGGAACTAAACACAGCCTGAGCAACTAAATTTCCTCAGTTTTGATTTTGAACTAGCAAATATGCCCGTACGTTGCAACGGGTGAATATAATAATAAAATATTATCATAATACTATATGAAACATAATTTACATGAGGGCAGTGTTCACTTCCAAAATTTCCCCCAAACTTTCTCTCTCTAAACTTCACTATTCAATCACATCAAATCTCTCTCCTCATGCATGGAACATTAAATGTAGGTAAATAAAAAACTTAGTACTCCCTCCGGTTTAGTAAAAGAAGTCGTTTTGAACAAGGTTTGAGTCAAACATTGCGAATATAAATCATGAATAATATTTAAGTCGTTGAGTTTGAAAATGTGAAAATTATATAAATAGATTGGTCTTGAAAAGTACTTTCATAAAAGTATACATATATAACTTTTTAAGAAATATTTTTATACAAAAGAGAAGTCAAAGTTGTGCTTTGGTGTTGTTGTTTTGTTATTGGGTTGTTGCTGGATGCGGACGTAAGCATGCGACGACCCGCCTAGGGGCTAGGGTTGGGCGAAGGTATAGGTCTCTAGTGGTGCAAGTTCAAGACAAGGCATTTGAGACCTATGAGCGGCAAAGCTTGTGGATGAGGGAATCGGATGTAAGTAACCACATAGGTGATGGTTTACATCATAAGTCTCGGGATATTTGCTTAATTTTATTGTCATCGTAATTTTAGAATGCACATATAGGCCCGTTTGCAAATATTGAGGAGAACTAATTTATTTGCATAGAATCCACAAATTGTGTGTAACTTAGTTGGATAAACTTTTTATGGTGGAATTATCTTGCTGATCTGGGATTGAATCCTCAACTTAACATGGGTACTTTTTTTTTGAATTTATTCTATGATTACCAGTGCTATTTTTAGTGGTGATTTTATCAATCTCAAGTTCTATTCAATGCAGTCCACCGAAGATGCTAATAGGGATAGAACTGCATGCGCATATTTTTAATAGTATGTGTGCATATATGTGTTAGTGTTTTTGTTGAGAAGGAAATTTAGATAAACCCGGGACCTCGTTCATTATTCTGGTAGTGGACTTGCATGCTTAGCATGTACTACGTACGTTGCCCCTTTGCTCATGCTGCCAATTCGTCAAAGCACGGAGGTGCTGGTTGCCTGCTAATCCTGCTAGAGTGCTAGTGATATGGATGACACTTCAGGTCTTCACGCATGCATGGACTTGGGCCACCGACAGGCTGCACGAACGTCCACTGCTAATCCACACGCCCGTGCGCGCACTTGCATCGTCTGACGGATCCGAGTCCGGCTCGATCAAGAAAAATTAGGAACAGATATATGCGGGTTCGTCTCGGACTCGATTTAGATTCGATTTGTAGAAAATATGTGTATCAATTTTAAACTCTAAAAAATTTGTTAAAAAACTATATTCAAATATCTATCTAATGATATTTATTATGTACTATAAATATTAATATATATTTTTTATATTCAGTCAAAGTTGTTTCTCGGGAACCGTAAACGACATATATTTAGGGACGAAAGGAGTACTTGTGAAAACAATTAGCTTGAGCTTGTCACATTGCAAGCGGAAAGTAGGATGTTTTCATTGCAATGTTTGCCCGGACCAAGTGAATTTACTTTCTCAGTCTTGTTTTCGACGAAAATAACTTTGGTGCAAACTTGACATGACCAATAGGAACGACGAGAGACCTAGAACAACGAAGGGCGCAAGCTTGGAGACGAGCATAGCTAGGCAAGAAACAAGCGTTACTCTGGAAAGGGAAAAATCCTATTTTCACCACCAAACAATGGTATAAGTATGATTTTCAACTCTGAACTACGAAATCGGACGTCGAGGGCCATTTAATTATTGGAACCGGACAAATTTGGGTTTTGAGTGGTTTTTCATTTTATAGATGTCTAGATAAAAGTGGTCTAACAAAAAAAATCATAATTGATTTATTCAAACCAAATAAAAGATGAACCTGGCTATGCTCGTCTCCAAGTAAATGTTGGTGGTCTTCTTTGAGTTATTTGCATCTTATTTTTCTTATTCTAAGTATTTCTACAAAAAATAATAAAGCACTAGGAACATAAATGAATAACATCAGTTTCATATTTTTATGATTTGAAATGAATTAGTTATAGATATTTTAGATTAAACCATTTTTTTAAGTTTTCATAAAACAAAAAATCACTTTAAAACCATTAAAGGAATAAATTTGCCCGGTTTCATTAGTAAAATTTAAAATCAGACTTTTATAATCGTTGAAGGTATAAACTGCGCTTTGCTCTCGTGGAAATGGATAGCGCTGGCCCCTCTATTACATAGTTACATCAAACCCCAAAGGAGCGATGTAAATTACAACTTTACAAGCTCTCTGTAAACACTGCCATTGTAAGGCCGTTGAGTTGGCGTACCATAGATTTCCTTGAAGCAATAAGCATATCTGCTACTCCGTACATCAGGTTCATACGACTGACATAATCGTGCAAGCGAAACTGCGAAAGAGCGTGTCAGATTCTCAGGTGGTCAGAATATCCGGAAGCTTCACCGCTTTCCTCCCCCTCACGGGCGCCGTCGTGTCCGGGAAGCACCCGTCGGCCGTCAGGTCGGCCACCTCGCCGAACTCCGACACGGTGATCGGGAACGGCAGCAGGTGCCCCTGCATGTCCTCCACCTCCTCCCGCGTGTACGCTTCCCACAGCCGCTCCGCCGCTCGCCGCACCGCCCGCACGCACTCCACGCTCTCCGGCTCCAAGAACACGGCCCCGTCGTCGTCGTCGTCCTCGCCGTCGCCGGCGCGGTGGCGGCGCCCCATGAAGTGCTCGTGCCACAGCGACATCCGGAACCCGTGCACCTGCCCCCGTGCCCGCCCGCGCTCCCCGTTCAGGTGCGCCGGCTGGTAGCTCCCCTGCGCGAGCTCGCTGTCCCTGTTCCCCGCCAGCGACCGCTCGTTCAGGTTCGCCGACCCGACGATGACGTACTCGTCGTCCACTGCACGCACGCACGATCGTGACACCAAATTAACGAGCTCCAACGTGACGGAACGCAAGAAAGGTTGTAGAGATCGAGCGCGTGTGTACATACCGATCATGAGCTTGGCGTGCACGTAGATGGGCCCGCGGTGGTTGACCTGGGCGCGCCAGTAGTCCGTGCCCTCCTCCGGCGCCTCCGGCGGCGCGTACTCTCCGGGGCGCGGCGCCTCCCGGTTCCCGAGGCAGAAGAAGTTGAGGTAGTCGCAGGGGTGCGCCCGCCCGCGCAGCCCGGCGTCGTCGATGGCCCTCGCGACGACGCCGTACATCATCTCCACGGTGCGCCTCTGCCAGAGCAGGATGGCCTGCACGGCCTCGCCGCCGGGGGCGCCCTCGGGCCACATCGGCGTCACCACGTACGCCGCGAACCGCTCGCCGCGGCGGATCATGGCGGCGATCCTGAGCGCGATCTCGACGGGCACCAGGTGCGTGAACTCGGCGCTGGTCTCGATGTGCTGCACCACGGTGAGCGACGCGCCGGCGTCGCGCGGGCACAGGAAGCACCGCACGCCGGTGCCCTCGAAGAAGGCCCGGGTCTCCTCGTCGTGCGTCCTCATCAGCCCGGCGTTCCCGAGGAACGACACCGACGTGTTGTCCTGCCACGGCATCACCAGCACGGCCACCCCCTCGTCGGCCTTCCGCTTCAGCAGCGCGCCCAGCGTCTCCGCCGACGCCATCCGACCCGCGTCGCGCACCAGCGTGATCCCCGTGTTCACCGACCACCCGGCCACGTACACGAACCGCCGGGCGTCGCGGATGGCCGCGTACAGGTCCTCCCACAGCCGCGCCGGCCGGTACGCCCGGCCGCCGTCGAGGCGTACCCCGGGGTCGAACGCGCCGGTCAGGTGCGCGTTCTGGTACAGCGTGACGCGGCAGCCGGACCGCTCCGGGAAGAAGGCCGGCCTGACGCCGGCGAACCCGGGGAGATGGATCCCGGCGCCCCAGGACGGGTCGCGCTCGACGGCGGAGAAGTGGAGGCGGACGCGGAGGCTCGGGGTGTGCGTCTCGTGGGCGTGCTCGCCGCCGCGGAGGTCGAGCCAGCGCTCGAGGGGCTCGCCCGAGGCGACGCGTGCGGCGGGCACGGAGGCGGCGCCGAGGACGCCCGCGCCGATGAGGTGCTGGTTCTTGACGGTGAAGGTGACCGCGGCGGCGGGGTAGGCGCAGTGCAGGCGGAAGGACTGGTTCCAGGCCGGGCTGGTGGGGTGGAACTCCACCTCGCGGGTGCGCGCCACCCGCGCCGCGCCGACGTCCACGTCGACGTAGAGACGGCTGTGCTGGAGGCAGTGCACGCCCATGGTCTGCTGCAGCTTCTCCGCGGCCTGTTTGTTCGTCAGCGAAGCAGAGTCGCGTCATCATTTGATCGCTACGCTACGCACGGAATCTTTCAAAAGCTGAAAGTCCGTTCTCTCGTTTTTGTCTATATTAAGAATCTTCATTCTGTTCGATCTGCATGCCATTAGCCCATACTATGCAACTAAACAATTTTATGAAAATTTCTACATTTGGTTTTAAACCGCGACAGCAAGATAGACATAGACCAGTAATCGCAGCGGTTAAATTGAGGATTTGTTAAGTCAAGAGACCGTGAAAGTTCGTTCTCTCGTTTTTTTGTCTTTAAAGAATCTTCACACTATTGGATCTGTCATTGGGTTATGCCTTAAAAAACTTTATGAAAATTTCTTCGTTGTCTTTTAACCGCGACGGCAAGATAACCATTGTCCACTGGACCGTTCACATTTAGACAAGTCATCGCAGTGGTTAACTTGAGCATTTGTTAATTCAAGCAGAGGCGGTGCACGATGCGTTCGCGTTTCGTCAGGATAATGTGCGAGCATGTCAGTGGCAGTAGGTGACCACGGACTGCGAAAAAGGGGAGCATCCTTGACGGCCAATCCATAAATCCATTAGCTCACAAGCAAACCATGAGTGCAAAGCAAACCACAGCTCACTACAGACTACAGAGAGAAGCTATTGCATCTGACTCAATACAGCAGAAATGAACAGAGGCGTGCATGTCATATAGCACAGGGCATTTTGTCCAACTCACCTCCATGATCCGGCCATGGATGGCGTTGTGGAGGTGCTCGGCCTCGAACACTGTCACCTCCAGGATGCCATGGAGGTAGACGACCTCAGCAGCAGTGGCGTCTCCTCCTTCCTGAGAGCCCATGCCTGGCGTGCTCACTCGGCCCGTTGCCGCCTTCTCTTCCCGCGCGGCGGCTGGGCTTTTATAGCCAATCTTTCCGATCGACTTGGCAAAGCCTCAAAGGGAAGAAAGAAGCCAGCCACACACATTGGCGCTCGATTTAATCCCTTTCCATCGTCAGTACGACTGGTTTATGCTTTTCCAGCAAACCCAATACCAAATTCCTCACTGGATTTATAAATTCTGTGGAATCGATCACATGGACATTTGGTACTTCGCTGGAGTCATCATCAACAAAACATAAGGCCGTGCGACATGTTACAAGAGGCACTGGAACGTGGAAGGGAAGGACGTTTCCCTGAATTCGTAAGCAACAGTGCCTGCCCCAAAGCCACAGGTTTAAATGTTGAAAATCATGCATACAAACTAGGCATGCATTAGCATTAAGTTCCCTGACTGAATTTTATGTTGTTGAATCCAAAGTCCACTTATCTAAACTGGGCGACAATTAGAGAGACATTATCTCTTCCAAACAGGCTATGGAGGCACGACTGTTTTACAAGACTAGCCAAGCAGCATCAGTAGCATATTGAAATGGATCAGTTACTGATGAATACGGTAGTGGACTAGTGGTCCAAGCAGGAACATAAGCCACAACATCTTGTGGTGGATGCATTACGCAGATATCCAGCACTCTAGTCCTAGGTGTCTAGATTCGATTGCAATCAGCACTGCAGAGTGCCATGAAAGCAAGGGCAAAGTACATTCTTAGCAGAATCGGTGATCCTTGTGAACAATGGACACACAATTATATATCCGAGAAAGCTTTTCACTTTGATTTCTTTGTTATGTATTTAAAAATCTATATCAGTTTGAAATAAAATCGATTAAATTCGACTCCCACTGTTCTTGCCTCAAAATTGGGAAGGCCAGAGCCCAGAGACAAATCCGCAACCACAAAAAAGAATACATCATGGCAACGTATGGGGGTGCAAACCCGGTTCGTATGCAAACTATGCAAATCACAATCTCAACCACATGATGTTGATCCAATGGTGTATCTATATTATTACTGAACTTTCATCAGTAAATATCTCGCTGAAATGCCATGTATTGTGGGGTGCTTTCAGATCATCTGTCTCATTTTGCGCTCTAGGTCGTGAGGATTAATGATTATGAGAAAGCATGCATTTTTATCGTGCACGTCAAATTCATGGTTCCTAGTGGTACTGCAGTATTTAAAGCGGGAATCTAGATTTCTGAATCGACGGGCACAAATGCAAGTCATCCAGTGCATGTCATTTTGTCTCTGCACAATAGTGGTGCCAATTTGCAATCCTCCAAAAATCCTGATGCAATGTTGGCACTTCAATTTTGTTGGATATTAGATGCGCAAGTAGTTATATTGTTGATTTACACTCATGTGCGTATCGTATTTATAAGAGGAAAATTGCATCTGATGTTGCCCATTTCATGGCTTTTTACATTTGAAACTTCCAAGTTAGTCCAACATGTCTAAAAGAGAGAGATGCAGCTAGCATACCTCAAGAACGAAATAGCACGGTTGGCTTTATTGATTCTACGACGTCACGTGTCATGGAACTATGGAAGTTGCAGAGTATCGTCTCCAAAGATGACATCTGCAGCAAAACAACTTCCCCACTCAGACATAACACACCAAATGAATTTGCACTCCACTCAACAGTTTATCCGCTTATGTACCGATGCCGAACACATCTATAACAGCAAAATCTGAAGCATCACGCATCCAAGAGCACAAACTGTACCTTCACAACAGAGTTCACATCATCATAGATGCTCAAAATATTTCCACATCGCTTTTATGGTAAAAACAATTACTAACAAAAAACAACTTTCGCATGTTCAAGTCCAACTTCAACCCTTCCTGTGCATCAAAGGCGAAAAGACAAATAATACAAAGCGAGCTTAATTTTTGGAATGCGGCAGTACCTATATGCTTGTACACCTGTTTGAGTCCTCTTAGCTTAAATTTGGTGCCCTACTTTACTATATTAAATAACATTTTTAATAGAGAAATGTAAAAGGGAGAAAACTTTTCTACTCGATACCATAAAATAACATATGATTGTAAAATCTAAAATGTAAAGTGCCGAAGTGAATCGGATTTGGATTCTCCACAGAAATGATCTCCTAGAAGATTAGAGCAACTCAAAAATTTGTTTGCGAAATTGACTAGCTCCTCTAGGTGATGATCCTCACCATGAAAAATAAGCACAAATTCTCACTTGACCTGACACACGCCAAAGGGATGGTGGATGAATATTTGCTACCCCCTAAAAACTAAGCTCTTGGCTCTTCCCCTGTCTCTTATACACATCTCTCCAAAAATCCTGATGCAATGTTGGCACTTCAATTTTGTTGGATATTAGATGCGCAAGTAGTTATATTGTTGATTTACACTCATGTGCGTATCGTATTTATAAGAGGAAAATTGCATCTGATGTTGCCCATTTCATGGCTTTTTACATTTGAAACTTCCAAGTTAGCCCAACATGCCTAAAAGAGAGAGATGCAGCTAGCATACCTCAAGAACGAAAGAGCATGGCTGGCTTTATTGATTCTACGATGTCACGTGTCATGGAACTATGGAAGTTGCAGAGTATCGTCTCCAAAGATGACATCTGCAGCAAAACAACTTCCCCACTCAGACATAACACACCAAATGAATTTGCACTCCACTCAACAGTTTATCCGCTTATGTACCGATGCCGAACACATCTATAACAGCAAAATCTGAAGCATCACGCATCCAAGAGCACAAACTGTACCTTCACAACAGAGTTCACATCATCATAGATGCTCAAAATATTTCCACATCGCTTTTATGGTAAAAACAATTACTAACAAAAAACAACTTTCGCATGTTCAAGTCCAACTTCAAACCCTTCCTGTGCATCAAAGGCGAAAAGACAAATAATACAAAGCGAGCTTAATTTTTGGAATGCGGCAGTACCTATATGCTTGTACACCTGTTTGAGTCCTCTTAGCTTAAATTTTGGTGCCCTACTTTACTATATTAAATAAACATTTTTAATAGAGAAATGTAAAAGGGAGAAAACTTTTCTAATCAATACCATAAAATGACATATGATTGTAAAATCTAAAATGTAAAGTGCCGAAGTGAATCGGATTTGGATTCTCCATAGAAATGATCTCCTAGAAGATTAGAGCAACTCAAAAAATTGTTTGCGAAATTGACTAGCTACTCTAGGTGATGATCCTCACCTAGAAAAATAAGCAAAGAATCTCACCTGACCCGACACAAGCCAAAGAGATGGTGGATGAATATTTGCTACCCCTAAAAACTAATGATGTCCTTAATATGTAATCAAGGAACATGGAAATAACTTGTGGTGCAATGCTTGCTCTTGACCTTACAGTATAGCTATAAACTCAACCATGTGGCAAGAGACCTCCAATAAATATGGTGGAGGAGTATATGTCCTTAAGTCCCAAAGCACACTGAAAGGATCAATGGCCCCAAAAAGCCTAGTTATGTGAACCGGACCGGACGGTTGTTCGTCCGGAAAAACCGGAAACCGGAGACCCTGCCGGTCCGGTCCGGCTAAAAGACCGGGCATGCAAACAAACCGGGAATATCCAGTCGAACCGGCGGTTTTTACGTTGAACCGGGCGGTTTTTAAGCGAATAAACCAGAGAAAACCGGCAGCCAAAGGTGTACATGGAATAATTGTGCAAAATGGTGACGGGCGAGGGGTTCGAACCCTGGTCTCAGCCTTCCCACCCAGCGCACCCACCACTTGCTTGGTGTTATACTGTAAAACTTATATCTATTTGAATTGTTATGAACCGGCCGGTTCCGGGTCAAACCAATGAACCATTGAACCAAGCACATGAGCGGTTTGATTTCCGGTCTGGTTCAAATAACTAGGCCAAAAAGAGGTGTGTGTATGTGTGTGTGTGGGGGGGGGGGGTAGCACACTAAAACACAATACATCCTAAACCATAACTTGCATGAGGGTAAACATGTGAAAGTAAGAATAAGCATGGAATGCGAAAAGTAAAGAGAGGACACAAGACAACTAGATTTTCCCCTATGGTATCGAGAGGTTGACACTCTCACTAAAAGATATGCCTTCTTGAGTCACTAAGAACCAAGTGCTCCACTAAGGATACTCCTTCTCCAACTCCGTAACGGCAAGGTCGAACCGTGTACAGTGCCACAAAGGCCTTGGCCCCCCACAATCTCTAAGAGCTCATCAAGATTACCACCACCACTAAAACCAGCTAAGAGTCATCAATCTCCTAGAGTAATAAGAACATGAACTCTCACTGGACCAGTACTAAGCACTAAGCGAGAGGCACACTAACTTGGACTTGAAGAACTTATAGAACTAGCATTTTCTCTCCATGGTCACTTTCAATTTGATGATGATTCAGCTTTGGTTCTCTCTTTTTTTTGCTCTTGAACAACCTATAGATTGATGAGGTCTTTAGTGGTGTAAGAGCCCATATGGGTGTGTATATAGGCCAAGCCTTAAGAGGTATCTGCTAGAAAAGTCCCCCATAATGTGAGTCACTTTAGGTAAACATTGGATCTTTCAGACTCTCTACGGCATGACATGATCATTGCAAAGTTGAAAGTCACTTCTGTCACCGACATCATCACCATTGGATAATCCGATACACCATCGCATGATCCGGTACAATTAGAGTTCTTCGTTTCTAATGAACTTGTTCTTTTGAAGGTCTAGTGATTTATTTGACGCTTCACCATCGGATTGTCTGTTGTTTGACTCCTCCACTCAAAAACTTGGCATCATTCATGAGCATCCTCTACAAAGTTTGACATGCCATCTTGTACCATTAGATGATTCGGTGCTATAGGGTTTCTATGCCTACGAGTATCAAATGAACATGCATTCATTTGCACAATCTATTCTTTTACAACATCGGATCATCGATCTGGCTCTATATTTTGGGCTGGAACTTGTCCAATTCAATCTTTCTCAAATTTCATTGCTTTCATATGCTTGACCTGACTTGAATTAGCTTATTAAAGTGTTTCTTAGGCTTAAATTTGCATCAAACTAATGAATTTTTGTATGTTCAAGCTACTAACTCATGAGCCCATACTTATAGTATGGTAAAAAAAACTATGAATCAAGGATCTGAACCTATACAAAGTGCCCTTCATCTCCTTGTGACGCTTGGGACTAGACTTGTCTTTAATCTTCTCAAAATGACTATTTATGCCTTTAAAGCATTTAGAGGCCTTTACTCATGTTGTATTTTCTTTCAATCATCCCATTTCAATGCGACTTAGATAATGATTTGATCCCTACAAAACAAAGTAGTAACACACACACCGATATGTGTTGCATTTATCACACTATCAATATTTGCCTTCAACCAAAGCATAGGTGCTTCACTAACCATTGGAATATTTTGGGCGGTGACTCTTGCACCAGATGCTGCGGTGGCCAGATAATCTCTTTTCCTAGAGTTTTCTATCGGCGCACAAAATCAACTTTCTAACTAGGTACTATACATGCACGTTTATATCTAATGATAGCATGTGCCGATCACACTAGAGCATGCTATGAGTCAATTGCGTCAACTATGAACTTAACCACTACTCAACTTTAAATTCTAGTATTAAGTGTCTAGTAGGCCTCATATGTATGCACATAGGAAACATAATAGTCTCAAAAAGTCAAAATCCAACTCTTATCAATGCAAAAGTCACCGCAAGCGTCCAGTGCCCTCATGGAAGCTTTTTGTGAGTGTTTTGCACAGATCAACTGATGTAAATGGATCATGCAACTTTTTTTTCTATTTATGATTAATTCACACCTAGCCTTCTCAAAACACAAAATATATTTGTGTTGATTTGTCAAGAGAGGAAGGGGAAAACGCAATCCAAGGTCCCTTAGAGCATGATTTTCAAAATGGTCCATCATGAATTTTTTTCCATCTCACATCTTGTCACCCCCAGTGCCCCACACCTACTTCACCCAACCTTCCCCACAATCATGTGCATAGTACAAGTAGAAAATTTTGATCTAAACATTTTTCAGAAACAATTCAATAACTTATCCAAAAAAAAGTTCATGAAAGATATTGTATGATTTTCTAGAAAAAAATATTTAAATAATTATTCCATACAAGTTAATAAATCCAACTTTGAAGTAAGTGTTTTTGAACAATTTTTTAAGAAAGGGTTGTTAAATAGTTTTTCGCAAAATTATTTATCCAAATCTTCTGAAAGATTATCTATATAAGTTTTATGAAAAATTATTTGCACAACTCTATGAAACATGTATAGAAAAAAACATAAACAATGGGAAATAAAAATCGAAAGCACAGTTTGCTATGTTCCCATTCCTTAAGATCCGTATTACTTGTATGCCAAATTCAGCACTCATGCGCAAGATTTCAACCGCCGGTTTCCACATACACATAACCTTTACCTTCCTTCAAAGCATGCCATGCCAGGATACCCTCAAAATCCTTGACCACTCTAGGTTGGCAAATCTAAATCTAAGAGAAGAGAGAAGCAGGGGCGGAGCATATCGATGGAGCCACCGGTTTCAAATCCATACATAAGTAGAGCAAAATAGGAATTTTTTCCATTGAGTTTATCAAATATCATTGATGACAACTATCGGTAAATAGGCCAGCACCACCCCTAGAGAGAAGAGAGGTAGGAGAGAGAAAGTGGAGAGGGGACCACGGGGCGTTTGGTTTTTCATCTTGTGGGCGGAAAATATGCTAGCCCCCCTCGCCCCACACGTGACAGGTGGGTACAACATGTTGTGTGGTAGCGAGTGCGTGTCACGTACACGAAACAAAAACTCTGAAAAACATCTATCGGTAAAGATCGTGATGAGAGAATTATTAGTGAGAAACCAACCCCAAATCAAACTTGCAAGTAGTTATGCATCGAAAGATTTGGCCTGAAAGAAAATTCCATTTGTGGAATTATTTCATACACCAGTCAATACAACACAACACATGGGCACAATTCAAAACAAAAGTAAGCAAAATGCGTGGAAACAAAAGTATATACATTTGGTGTGTAAAATTACTCCCATGCAGCCTCAATCAGATGATGCCATGAGGTTCGACCTAGTAATTCAACGCTCTCAAACGGCTTTGATCATGTGGGCTTGCTCAGGGGATCCCCGCAAGTATCTTTCCAGCTCCGAGTGGTAAGGATGATTTTGAAGAAACATGTCATTCGTCCAATACTAAGGTACATGCGACTGGTTCTACACATTTTTTTTCCCGGCGCATAATTATTTTTTTTTGTGAACTAACATGACAACGTTGTGGTCCTTGACGGGCGTACTATCTTCTTCGTCGATTTAGCGTCAGGCCGGTGACGAAAACTCGATGACGACAAAAAGTGAAGCTTTCGAGAGGATATATAAGGGCCTGTTTGGTTCCAGGGACTAAAGCCAAAACGGACTAAAATTAGTCCCAAAACGGATTTCTGAATGATCCTTTATAAAATTATACATGACCTTGCACTGTGTGAACCTATTTCTGAATTGCTTGGTTGTATGCCACAAGCCAATTGCATTATAAAATTTCATGGCTATGTCCTTGTACGCCCATGGTTTCATAACAAGCTTAGGGCAATTACCTTCCCTAATCTGTTCTAGTGCAAGGTCACAGAATAAGTGTGTACGGTGCTCGCTCCAATTGGCCTTGTCATGCACCTAACAGTATGCAATATTGCATGAATAACACATCCTAACAGGGCAAGTTATACGATATACATTGCACAACCATAGCACATATGAACCAATATACCAAAGAAATTGATATAAATTGCGAAACCATAGCACATATGAACCAATACAGCAAAGAAAATGATACAAATTGCGAACCATAGCACATTTCAACCAATATAGCAACAGAAAATGATAAAATTGCACAACCATAGCACATATCAAGCAATGTACCAAACAAGGTGATATATGTTGCACAACCATAACACAGACCATCATACATTTGCCAAGCATGTCACAGATCCAGCAAAAAACAGTAACAATCGATCAATTCCTTACCTCTGAGTCGTCGTCGGCGTCATCCTCTGCCTCTTGTTCAGCTGGGCTTGGACGGGCAGGCGCAATCCTTGGACGGGCAGGCACACTTGGTGCACCACGGCCGCGGCCACCTCTCCCGCGGCTAGGCACCCTTGGTGCACGACGGCCACGGCCACCTCTCCCGCGGCTAGGCACCGCATCCACACCCGAGCCACCTTCGCCGCTGCCAGATCCACCGCCGAGCGAGCTCTGACGAGGAGGCAGGAAGGCGGGACGGGTGGATCTAGCGGGGAATCCTCCCGAATGCAGCAACCCAGTGAAAGAATTCGATTCGGCGTTGAGATCTAGGTTTTGAAAGTGGGACCTAGGATTGGGTGGGAGGTTGAGGCCGTGGCTGGCGTCGTCGTCATAGCCGTCGGCCGCCGGGAAAGGAAAGCCAGTGCCACACCGGATGGATTGCCCTGGGGGAAGAAGTCGTAGCCACCGTCTTCCATCTCGTCGGTGGCGGGTCTGCGGTGGTGGAGCGGGGAGGGGGTCCGGCAGTCGGAGCGGGGAGGGAGGCGGCGGAGGGAGCGGGAATCGGTCGGCGGCGGAGCGGGAGGGGCGGCGAGGAGAGGAGCGCGGCGAGCAATGGAGACGAGAGGATAGAGTCGGGGGAGGGGGAAAGGAAAAGTGGGCCGATGCGGGGTCGGGGGTGGGGGGAGGGAGGGGCATCCCGTGGAAAGTGGGGATTTTAGTCCCCATAAGCTTCTCTTGTGGAGCTAGAAGATTTTAGTCCCTTTGAGGTGTTTAAGTCCCTAGAGTTTGGATCTTTAGTGCGTTTTGGGACTAATTTTAGTCCGTTTTGGCTTTAGTCCCTGGAACCAAACAGGCCCTAAAAGGGACTAAAGTGACTTTAATGGTCTGAGCAAAGACTGTTTTACCCCTGACTCCTACCCCTCCCGCGTGCGCTGCTGGGCGCGGCATTTTTTTTGGCGCGTGCTGCTGGCGCCAAAACCGGTTGCTGGTAGCGCTGCCCGCCGATCCCGCTGCTAGCTGCTATGTTGTGTCGCTTATTACAAACCATACAAGATGCTGTGTCGCTTATTACAAACCATACAAGTTCGATACAAGTCATACAAGTTGTTACAGTTTCCGAAATTCGAATATTACAAACCATTGACTAGCCAAAAAACCTAGCTTCTCGCATGCAAACCGTCTGCTATCCAATCTCTAAAACGATTCATATTTTGGTCTTCATCGCTGCTATGGTTAGCACGTCTATCTCTTTGCGAAGAAGATGCACCCTCTTCAACTATTGGAATATAGTTTTCATCCTCATCACACCTATCAAAGTCTTCATCCGCCAAAGCACTCTCTCTAATAAAATTGTGAAGTGCCATGCATGCAATTATTATTTTGCTTTGCTTCCATGTTGGATAGGCTGGTATCTTCAACAAAATCCTCCACTTGTTCTTCAACACCCCAAATGACCTTTCTATGACATTACGCAATGATGAATGATGGTAGTTGAAGAGTTCTTTTTTACCTCTTGGCATTGGTCCTTGACGAAATTCAGGGAGATGGTACTTGGTTCCCCTATAAGGAGCAAGGTAACCCGGCTGGTTTGGGTACCCCGAGTCAACCAGATAGAACTTGCTAGTCAAATTTGTCGAAGTATATGTAAAATAAAGTTTACCATATCTGCACCAAAGAGGAAGACAAACAGCCGCAACCAATCAGCGGCGCCAAAACATGCACCGCAGTTCCCCGCAAAAAGGAAAAAAAAAACATGCACCGCAGCTTCATGGCCTCATGGCTAGCACCTGCCCGAGCCCGAGGCGAGGTCCACCGTCAACCGCCCTGGATATGGCGGAAAAACAGGTGGTGGCCGTTGCCGCAACCACATCCAACTCCAACAAGCCACCGCTCCGAGCCCAGCAGCCAGCGAGAGCGAGCAGCGTGCCCCTTCCTCCCCTCTCCGACTCCAACCCAATCCATCCAATAGTCCTCCGGAGCACGGGGCCGCCCCGCCCCCGCTCCGCTGTCTCGCCTCTCCTCACGCGCGCACCCCGCCTCTCGGGCTCGGCCTTGGCCTTGACCTGCTGCTGCAGCCCCCGGCACGACGCGATGCCCCCCTCAGCGCACCGGATACATGGATGATATTGGTGGGCAGGAGCGGGGAAGGAAAGGAGACGCCTTGCTGACACCACCACCACGCGGCCCCGGTCTCCCCTCCTCCCCCTCCTCTCCGTTTGGATCTCGCCTCCTCCTATCCCCACCCGCCGCCGCCGCCGTGCTCGCCCTCCCCGCCTCCCGTGACCCCGCCGCGAGCCCGGGCGCCGGCTTCCTCGCCGCGCCGCGCCTCGCCGGCGCCATGGACGGCGGCGGCGGGGAGCCGCTGCTCGTGCGGAGGAGCAAGGGCAAGAAGAAGAGGCCCTCGGGGAGGGACTCCGGTGCCGAGGAAAGGTTCCGCTCGCTCCTGCGGGACTACGACGACCTGCTGGAGGTGGGCGGCGCGCTCGCCTTCTTCTGTTCCTGGCAGTTCACTCCTCTTCTGTTCAATCTAGCACTGAATCTTTTTTTTTCTCCTGCTTTTCTTGCTGCTACTAGTTAATGGATTTATGGCCAGCTTAATCGACTACTGTGCCGTGCCTGCTTGATTGCAATCTCTCACGCTATCCCTGTTCTAGTCGATGTTTAGCATGTAGTTGGATTAGTCATTACGGGTTAGTAGTACTGGGGACTTGATTTGATTATTCATCTAATGTCATTAGCATTGGGGGTGTTTCGCTGTTATGATTCTTTGTTGTCGTACAACTAGTGTGCCGTGCCTGCTTGATTGCAATATCTCACGATATCCCTGTTCTCGTCGATGTTTAGCATGCCCTTGGATTAGTCACTGCAGGGTAGTGATACTGGGGAGTTGATTTGATTGTTCATCTAATCTTGTTGGCAGTGGGGGTGTTTGACTGCTATGTTTCTTTGTTGTGGTACAACTGGGGCAGATACTGTAGATTCCAGTTGTAGAATGGCGCATTCGGTGCCGATACTGTGTGAACACATATTACATTGGCTTTGAATCTGATACAACATCTGGTGCAGGACACTGAGGCAAAGAAGAGGGTGATAGAGAATGTAAACCGGAGAAAGCTTGCTCTTATTGCTGAAATCAAGTATGATACTTCCTCTGTTCTTGATTCATCACTTCATGCTGACAACACTGCCACCTTTCAGCTTTGCTCAACTGGCTAATCTGTTTTCTGCTGCAAGGTTCCTGCGAAAGAAGTATGGATCCTTTGTCAAGGGCAATTCACAGAAGACACATTACAAGCTGAAGAAGCTGGCTCGGTACATTCCATCTCCATTGGGAAGGACTTCAGCATTTGTCGATCATGATGCGGCCGGAACTGAAGGGCCTTCTTCCAGCAAAACCCCAAATTTGGACTTGAATCATGGCTCAATGGTATGCAATGGGAGTTCATGAAGTAGGCTGTATGAGAAAAGCTGCCGTATTAGTTTCTGGCTTTTAAAGGCACCTCTTTTATGTGCAGAATGATGAGGGGAATTATTACCAGGGGCATAAGGGCCATCTAGAACCTGATGAGTTTGATCAGGTTGGGGCGGACGAGGAGATGATTGCAGCCGATGTCAAATTATCTGTTTGTAGGGATACAGGAAACTCTCCAGCAAGTGACAATAAGAGGACGATCCCATGGCAAGACCGGTTAGTTTTGAAGGCCTAGTCCCTCCATAGATGATAGTTGTGGTTGAGAAATGCCAATCTTCTATGATATTTCATTACCCTTGATATACCTCCAAATGCTCAGTAGTCTTTGTACAGAATGGTAAGGATAGTTATATGCATGGTGGCATGGTGAACTGCCTGATGGTTGCTTGTATGCAAGTTTGACATGAGAATTGTGATGCTATGAATGAATTCTGTCCAGATTTTAGATTGACTACATTGAAATCTCTTAGGCCAGTCTCAATGGAAGTTTCACGGACACAATTACCTAGAGTGACACATCATCTAAAAGTGTTTGAAACTAGGATGAAACACCCCTCTCTCAATGCATAATTTCATCAATTGTTGTTTTCTACTCCCTCCGTCCCAAAAAGACTGTTCGTTTAGAAAATTTCAGACAGAATAGTAAGGATGTAAAATGTCAAAGGTACCCCTAATAACTCTATTTAGTCTGCTTTGACAACCGAGCTGGTGGTGGATTTCCAAGAAGAATTAATTATGCTACCGGATGGATTACCAAATGCAATTAATTACCAAGGTAAGCTGCTTTGTCACCTATTGGCCTTCCTTTATTTGGCGCAAGTACCCAGGTGGTAATCACAATTTTACTGGGCAACGAAAGGGAGAAAATATTCAAGCGCATGGGGACCGTGGGTCTGGATAGAGGAGAATGACCAAGCAGTAAATGAGAGGGGTGTTAAATGGACTTACCTGGGTCTATTTATGATGGTCTGAAAGCTATATGAACACTCTTTGTGGGACAAGTTTTGAAGTCTAAACGAACTGTCTTTTTGGGACGGAGGGAGTAAGTCACATACAAGACACAAGCTGTCTAGGTAACTATGTAGATGGAGTTTCATCACCATGAAACTCATTTCACCTCTCTCTTCATTAATGCAATGCCACATCATCAAAAATGCTGACATGGCAGTCAATTTATTGTCCATGAAACTCCCACTGAGACTGGCCTTAGTGCATTGAATGAGTTCCAATCATCGAAAAAAGTTGTCTTAATGCTGTATACTGTAAGTATGGAGGTCAAATTCCTGGTATTGTTGAGTTTTTTGTTTTTGGGCGTTGCAAATTTTCTGGTTGTTTGTATTTTTGCATTTGTGGTATTGTTCATTTAATAACAGGTTTAGTTTGCTCATAAAGTGATTAACTCCACCTTTCATGTTAATTAGGGTATGTACGTCTTTTGGAAGTCAGGATAATTTCTGTTAAAATATCTAGGATGCCTTCTATTCCAGGACAAAGGGAGCGTGTGAACTTGCAGCTTGTTGAGAATCTTTTATAGAGATCATGCAAAAGGGTGGTCAAAGTCAAAGATATTGTTTTAGAGACCATTCCAATTTCCACCTCCAAAACATCAATAACAGAGCATAAGCAACAGATGAGCATAGATGAAACTATGAAAGTACTGGTTGAACATGCAGAGTAAACTAGTTTTATGCCATAGAAATTAAATTTGGCTGACGGAACACAACTAAAGCCAGCCCCAAAAATGGACAACCGGCATCTTGCTTCTTGCTCTACAATCAAATCAGCAGCCATTGACCTTCGCAAAATGCATCTTCCGCAACTAAAACTAGCCCCCAACAATGAACAATGGTACCAGCATCTTGCTCTACAGACAATCAGCACCCATTGACCTTTGCAAGATGCGTCTTCCCCATACAATGGTGAGCAAGCATTTTCTCACTGTTGCACTGCAAATTGCAGACCTTGCAATAACTCGATGACATCCGTTTCTCCACCTTCTCTTTGTGCTTCTTCCCCTGACGATGTTCAGCAAGAGTGTTCTTGCTGTTGCAGAGCAAATTGCAGAGCTTGCAAAAATACAATGTCCCCTGTGTCGCCATCTCCTCTGAGCTTCCGCCCTTTTTGTTACAAGCATCTGAATGTGGTTTCTTCACCGCCTGAAAACCAATTGAACTTGCATTCGTGCCTCCTCTTAGTAGAGCTTCTATCTTTTGTTGGTGTCCTCTGCCCATTCAGTGATCCTCAAATTGAGATGCTGACTTGCATTTGGCCTGACAGATGCCACAACCCCATTCTGAAAGATATTGCTGGGCTTCTACCTGCAGAACCAGAAAATTCAGTAGGTGTCTCTTGCCCTTCAGGTGGTTCTCCAACTCTGACTGACGAGTGCACTTGGCTTGGCAAAGGCTGCAGTTCCATTTTGACGCAGCGTTTTCTTCATCCTGTGTCACAATGTTCGGCTCCAATTTCGCTTCTGTCAACCCAAAATTCCCGGCCATGTTCTTGCATTCTTCCAGCAGGGCTTGGATCTTTGCTTTGTGTCTCTTTCCTCTCAGGTGGTTCTCCATGTCTGATTTGCAAGTACATTTGGATTGGCAGAATCTGCAAAGCCATATTGGTTGTGGCTTCTCTGCGGAGAATTGCCTCACGTCTCTTGCTTGCTCTGCTGCCGGCGTTGCCTTCTGAAAATTGGCATTTTTTCTGGATAGCAGAGCTGCTACTTTCCTCTGGTGCTTCTGCCCTGCAAAGTGCATCTGTAAGTTGCCCTCACTCATTGCTTTTGCCTGGCAGATGGCACAACTCCATTTAATCGAAGATGGCGGGGTCTTGGGCATGGTCTGCTGGACATGAAGTTTGGTTAGAGATTCAGAACATCAATAACTAACTGAATTGATTGCGAAAGGCAGAAAGCATGGTCTCAAAAAAAGGAGGGAAAACAACAAGTAAAATTACTATCAAGTTGTTGTCTCATGCAGCTCGATTACATTATTAGCATGTGAAATGGGGAAACAAGGCATATAAACTTGCTTCTTCAATCTCCGTATACAAAATCAAGTTTTACGGACGGATCAGAACCTCAGCTAAACAGCAACCTGAAGAATAAATACTATAAATGAGAAACATAGAGGATGAAGATGCTCACCTCACTGGATTCTTGCACTTTGCACTCATCCAGCGCTGCATTCTCCTGGCCTGCCGCCTTCCCGGCACTACAGCAAGTTTCGAAGCATTCACCGACGAGATCTTCCATGGCAGGCTTCGATTCGACACCCTCGTGGAATTCCCAATCTTTCTTCTTCATCGTCAGTTCATGGACCTCATCCGCGCCGACGTCATGCTCAACACCAACTGCTCCCCCGATGTGGTGCGGCGTGAAGAGCTCGTAGGAGGGGAACGGCGCCGGATTTGCATTTGCCCATTGGGCGTCGGCACAGCCCGGGGCCATGGCGCGCTCTATCCTGGCGAGCTCGGCCAGGATGATCTCCTGGCGGCGGCGGTCCTGCTGGAGCTGCGACAGAAGCGCGTCCCTGATCACCAGCATCGACGAGTCTCCTGCACAACAAGAGCAGCGTGGAGTTCCTGTTCGTCAGCACAAAGCATTGCAACTCCTGATGGAGAGAAGGTATTGAAGATCGACAACAAGGGTCCCCATGTTGTTAGCAAAAGCAAAAAACAACACCGTGCTGCGGAGGCTCGGGGAAGCGCCGCCGGCTGCCACCGCCGTCATCGTCGTCTGCTAAGCCTCGGCCGGCGAAGAACTCCATCGATCTGTCCGTCGGGGTGCCCTGGACTGGAGAGCAAGAGCACGACGGCGCGAGGAGGCAAGACTGTTACGCACAAGCTCGAGTCTACTTCGATTGATAGAAGATAACCAGGTTCAGATACAATTCGACGAAGATTTCGTCTCCGCCGCCAGCCTCCGGCAATGCCGGCCAAAGGTCTAGACCTATTACAAGCTGTTCGATCCCCAGGGAAGAAGACAACTACTGTTCTTGTACCGGCAACAGCTCACACCACCCAGTCTGGGCCGAGGTATTTGGAATTGGGCCGACGTTGTCGATTTGCTTGGGCCTTGGATTGCTTCAGTGTAGAAGACGCCTTTCCTTGCTTTGCGCCACTGCTGCTGGACGGCGCCTGCAGGCCCGTGACATCCCCTTCTTCTTCTTCTTCAGTAATGGCTTGCCCCCAAGCCGTTGCAGCTGGAAACCTCTGTTTCAACTCTTCTTCATCTTCCCATGTAGCTAAAGCAGGAGGCCAAGAGGACCACTGAATCAAGACTTGAGCGACATCCTTGTCTGCAACTTTGGTGACTCGGCGCTGCAACACTTTGATAGGAACCTGATAAGCATCATGAAGTATTGGTAACTCAGTACTCACCTGAGTATGCATGCCAACAGCCTTCTTGAGTAAAGATACATGAAACACCGGATGAATTGTGGTTGTGGAAGGCAATTTCAGTTTGTAAGCCACTTGACCAATCTTGTCAATAATCTGATAAGGTCCAAAATATTTGAATGCCAGCTTATGATTTGCTCTTTTGTGAAGGGATGTCTGAACATATGGTTGGATCTTCAAAAACACCCAGTCATGCACCTGAAACTGTCTCTCAGATCTGTTTTTATCAGCTTGGTGTTTCTGGCGTTGTTGGACTCTCACTAAATGTTGCTGCAGCAATTGAACCATCAGCTTTCTCTCCTTCATCCATTCCTGCAGATCTGGAATTGTACAAGAATTTACCACATCAATACCCAAATGTCTCGGATGTTGACCATAGAGAACCTCAAACGGAGTCTTTCCCAAACTAGAGTGATAACTTGAATTGTACCAAAACTCAGCTAAGCTAAGCCACTCTTTCCATTTATGTGGACAGGCATGCACAAAACACCTGAGATAGCCTTCAAGACATTGATTGACCCTTTCTGTTTGGCCATCAGTTTGTGGGTGGTATGCACTACTCATCTTCAATGTAGTACCAGATAACCTGAACAATTCCTGCCACAGAGTACTGGTGAACACTTTATCTCTGTCAGACACAATAGCTTCAGGCAGCCCATGCAATTTGAATATGTTGTCCATATACACAATAGCCACTTTCAAAGCAGTAAAAGGGTGTTTCAAAGGCAAGAAATGTGCATACTTGGATAACTTGTCTACTACCACCAAAATGCAATTGTAGCTGTGGGATGATGGTAACCCTTCAATAAAATCCATAGTGACTACTTGCCAAGTGTACTCAGGAATTGGTAATGGCTGAAGTAACCCAGGGTATTTCACTCTCTCAGATTTAGCTTGTTGGCAAACTTGGCATGCATCTACTGTCTGCTTGATCATATGCTTCATCTTGGGCCACTTAAAGACTTGTTTGATTCTTTTGTATGTGACCTGAAATCCTGAATGACCACCTACTGGACTGGCATGAAGGGCTGCAATGATTTTGTGTTGTAGAGAGGGATCTTCAGGAACCAGGATTCTATTTTTTACTCTGATCAGCCCATCCTTCAATTCATAGGGACCAGATGGATTTGTAACTGCCAATGCAGCAAGTATTTTTTTGGTAGTAGGAAACTGTAAATAGCCTTGTATTATGTCTTCAAACCATTTAGGCTGAGATGTAGAAATTGCCATTACTTCCATGTGTTCATGATGTGGGACCCTGGATAAAGCATCAGCTGTAATATTTTCAACTCCCTTCTTGTAACACAATTTATACTGTAATCCCATTAACTTTGTGAGGGCTTTCTGTTGCCATGGTGTAGTCACTCGTTGATCATCCAAATGAATCAAACTTTGCTGGTCAGTCTTAATAGTGAACTCAGCATGGTGTAGATAGGACCTCCAGTGATCAACAGCCATAAGTATAGCCAAACATTCCTTTTCATAAGTGGACAGGGACTGATTTTTGACTCCTAGGGATTTGCTGATATAAGCAATAGGATGGTTGTTTTGCAACAATACAGCACCAATACCCTTGTCTGAAGCATCAGTCTCCACAGTGAATACCTTTGTAAAATCTGGTAGAGCCAAAACAGGGGAAGAACTCAATGCTTGCTTCAAAAGGTTGAAAGCCTCATCATGAACAGAAGTCCAAACAAACAGTTCTCCCTTCTTCAACAGGTTTGTCAGTGGCTTACTGATAATCCCGAAGTTTTTGACAAATTTCCTGTAGTAACCAGCCATTCCAAGGAAACTCCTGACATCTTTAACATTCATTGGTGTTGGCCAGTTGATGATGTCTTTGACTTTAGAGGGGTCAGTAGCTACACCCTCACCACTAATAACATGACCCAAATATTTAATTTGCTTCTGTGCAAATGAACATTTAGACAATTTGGCTTTGAATTGATGCTGTCTCAATAACTTAAATACTGCTTCAACATGCTCTAGATGTTCTTCCCAAGTCTTGCTGTAGATGAGTATATCATCTATGAAAACCACTACACATTTCCTAAGTAAAGGTGCTAATACTGAATTCATCACATGTTGGAAAGTTGCTGGACCACCTGTCACACCATAGGGCATCACTTTATATTCATAATGACCATTATGGGTGTAGAATGCTGTTTTAAACTGATCATTCAGTTCTACTAGTATCTGATGATATCCAGCCCTCAGATCCAAAGAAGTGAACCAAACTGCACCTGAGAGCTCATCCAAGAATTCTTCCATGATGGGCATAGGGTAACTGTTTTTAATTGTCAAGGAATTGAGCCTCCTATAATCCACACACAGTCTCCACTCCCCAGTTTTCTTCTTGACTAACAACACAGGAGATGCAAATGGACTGGTACTCTCTTGGATCATCCCTTGCTGCAATAACTCCAAAACTTGACGTTCGATCTCATCTTTTTGAGCAGGGTTATATCTGTAGGGTCTAAGTTTAAATGGCTGAGCAACAGGAATAAGAGGAATGGTATGAGTATGAGTTCTGCTAGGTGGCAGACCTTGAGGCTTCTCAAAAATGTCTGCATAAGTTTGCACCAAATGTTGAATTGGAGTAGGCCAGTCAGCATGTAACTCCTCTGTCTGAATTGCAAACAGTTCCACAATACACCACACTTCATTTTCATTTTCCAGGTGTTGTATCTGGTTTGCAGACAGTTTTGGTAAACTGTTGAGCTTTGGGTGGAGGCCTTGAAGAGTGATCTGTGTGCCTTGGTAATAGAAAGACAGCCACTTGTGGACCCAATGCACTTTCATAGGACTGTGCAACTCCAACCATTCCATGCCAAGTATAATGTCAAAGCACTGCATAGGCAGAATTTTTAGATCCATTACAAAACAATGGCCCTGGATATAAACATGGCAGTTCTTGAGCTGATGAGTGCACCAGATTACAGCACCACTAGCCACTTTAACTTGTACTGCTTGTGGTAATAATGTCCAACCTGACATAGTACTAGCCCAATGCTCTGCAATAAAATTGCTAGAACTCCCAGAGTCAACTAAGATCAAAGGCTTGTGGCCCATAAGATTGCCCAATAGTCTGATGGTTTTGGGAGCCTCCCTACCATTCTGAGCATGAGTGGATAAGCACATAAGGTCTTCACCTGAATCAGAATCCTCCTCTTGAATAGATAGCCCAGATTCAGGTTCTTGCAATAACTGCCATATTTCTTCAACCATGTTTAAAGCCACAGTGGGTGCACATTTGTGGCCCGGAGCCCATTTGACACCACATTTGAAACACAACCCCTTTGCTCTCCTGTAAGCCTTGATTGCAGCCAAAGAATCTTCAGGCTTTTGAATCTTCAAAGATTCCACATGCTTCTTCTCCTCGGCATTTGAGTATTGTGGAGGTTTCACAGTAGGTACAGACACTGGGGTCTTGGAGAAAGATTTGAAAGAATGGAACCCATCATGTCGCTTGGACTCTTTCTTCTGTACAGGAGACCCAGTAAGTAGTTCTTCCTGTAAGAGGGCCAAAGACCCGGCAGTATCTAAATCTTTAGGTTTATGCATTATCACTACTGCTTTGATATCATCTCGAAGACCATCAATAAACTTGTTTGTGATCAGCAGAGCATTAAAAGTGGGGTCATGAGCTTTGATTTGGTGCACAAGATCATCAAATAATTCAATGTATTCAGATACTGTTCCAGACTGCTTGACATGGAAAAACTGACGTTGTAGCTGGTTCTGTTGATCTTTGGCAAAACGTGTACACACCGCCAAACAGAACTCATACCAAGTACTGGTCTTCAGAGTAGATTCCACAGATTGTAACCAAAACGCAGCCGTACCAGTAAAGTTCATTGTAGCTAACTTATACCAAACATCACCAGGTATCTTGTACACCTCAAAATATGTTTCACATCTCTTTTGCCACATTTTTGGATTTCTACCATCAAATTGTGGAAATTCCAATGGTGGAATAGAAGTACCCCAGCCGTGCATCCCCAAGGGTTGATTAAACGGCACAATGCTATGCGGAACAGACGAATTGAGAACGGAATTGGGTTGCACACCTGTAGCTGAAAACGGTTGGAACGTGGTGACCACTCCACAGCTTGACCTTGGAAGATCCTGATCCTTGCCGTGATGTGATGTTCCAGACGTCCCTTCCGGAGAGGGAGGTCCTGTAGGCAAACGGACGGCGGCGTTGGACTTCGTTAAATCAATATGCTCGATGTCGAACACCTTGCGTGCAGGGTCGACTTGGCCCGCGAGCACGTCGATCTTGGACCGCAGAGCGTCGATAGATGCGTTCAAGGTTGCCACCTTGGAATCGACATCAACGATCTTGTGGTCAACGTCGTGGATCCGGTTGTCAACATCCTGTATCTTGGTGTCGACGTCCTTCTTCCAACCCTTCATCTCAATTACGAGCTCCTTGAGAGTACTGGCGATCTCAGCGACCTGCTTGTCAGTCTCCATGACTTGTTTCTGGACCCTCGTCTGGTATTGGGGACGCTTCAGGTAGTCTGGAAGCTCCGCCAGGTTGGGCACCGAGACGACACAGCAGAGATCGAAATTTCCCCACGACGATCCTAAGCGGCGCGAAAAGGGTTGGTCGACGGCGCCGGAACGGCTAACCGTCGATTTGCGGTGGCCGCCGCCGACTGGGAGTCGGTAGGCGTGGCGTGGACGGAGAGGACCACGAGATCCAAACCGGAGCAGCTGCACAAGGACAAGAACGCAGCAAAAGGGAAAAAATCTGAATCTGATACCAGATGTTACGCACAAGCTCGAGTCTACTTCGATTGATAGAAGATAACCAGGTTCAGATACAATTCGACGAAGATTTTGTCTCCGCCGCCAGCCTCCGGCAATGCCGGCCAAAGGTCTAGACCTATTACAAGATGTTCGATCCCCAGGGAAGAAGACAACTACTGTTCTTGTACCGGCAACAGCTCACACCACCCAGTCTGGGCCGAGGTATTTGGAATTGGGCCGACGTTGTCGATTTGCTTGGGCCTTGGATTGCTTCAGTGTAGAAGACGCCTTTCCTTGCTTTGCGCCACTGCTGCTGGACGGCGCCTGCAGGCCCGTGACAAAGACGTCCGCGGTTTTGTCGTCTCGGCGACGATGGCTAGCCAGACCCAGAAGCCGTGTAGTATTTGAAGGCCGGGGAGATCGACACGCGCATCCGCCGTCCAGAACAGGTTCAGGCGCCATCGCGGCCGTACGTTCATCCCAGTAGTATGGGAGCGGCTCTTGGCTCTTCCCCTTCGCGTTCCGGCGCTGCCTCGTGCGTTGCGCGCGCGCACCGGCGCACGACGGGTCGCATTCCCAATGCAAGGGTGGAAGCCTAGGAAGCGCTAGCTGCCACCAATCCCACCGCGGGCGGCACCGGCTTCCCGGCTCGCTCTCCCTCGTCATCCACGCTATCCGACTGCTCGCCTCGCCCAATCGCGGGTAGAGCTGGCACCGCCGGTGGGTGCCGTTGGTGCGCGTCGCGGCGCTGAGCTGAAGCCACGGCCGGTTGGCCAATGGCGCAGGTGGGGAGTACGACTACGTACGGGCCCATTGAAGTTCTGAATTCCACGGTTTGAAAGTTGAAGACCCCAGTCAACATCTCAAATTCAAATGTAAATTAAAAAATATATATATCGAGTTAAAGAAGTGTCATTGGAGATCTCCATAGATACACTTAGCTATGTGATTGAGTATGATGTACTCCGCAGTAGTAATGAACAAGTAATTCACACCTTTTAAAATCACAGGCTGCTATTTTTTCGCAGGAATGCGGAGTTTGGTATGGAGTTTGGTTGAATTGGAGTTCTGTTTCAATGTCGTGAATCACTGCTAAATGAAATTTCTCTTGTGTATTATACTCACCACGTCTGATGACTTCATGCGGCTTCAACCTTTTCTACCATAGATGGCAAAGTGGACTAGTTTGATCAATGTGAGGACGATACGTGGTCGACTCTGGTTGGATGATTTCATAGTGTAAGTGTAGTATGGTTATGAGAAAATTGATAGTCTTAAGATTCGCCTTCTTTACCGAGAGCATTATTTCTCACCCACCTCGCCTTCTTTGGGCCCAAAGCAGGCTTAAACTGAGATGACATTGCAGCAATTAAGATGAAGGTGGGTGAGAAATTGGCTGAATTATGCACCAATATCAGAAAAAACATGAGTGACGATGATGAAAGCGAATCATGTTTTGTTGACAGTCAGTGTGATATAGAGGATATGGATATTGATCTTTATGTTGATAATTTGGGTGAGGATATGGTTGATGAGGCCATGAGGGATCAATTCTTCCGTGGCTGGAGTAAGTTTAGATACTAAAAAGCTTCTAAATCTTAAATGGTGTTAAGAAGCAGCCTGTGATTTAAAAGGTAGTATCCTGGGTTTTGTAGTTGATATGCCAATTTTATACTTTTGCAATGATCAAGTGAATGGACATATCACCAATGCCTGGTACCGGTGTTGGGTCACTTGCATGTTTAGGGCCTCTTTGGAACAAAGGATTCTCAAAACATAGGAATAGGAAAACCATAGGAATTGAGGTGCATGTAACTTGTAATCCTATAGGGTTTGAAAACATAGGAAATTTTGTTACATAGTGTTTGGATGCAACATAGGAAAAACACAAGAATGTGAAGAAAAGAGTGAGATATACACAAAGGAAAGTTTCCAAGAGGTTGGACCTCATGTTAGATTTCCTCCAAAATTGCAATGGATTGGGCCATTCCATAGGAATTTTGAAGGATTTTAGGATAGCCAATCCTTTGTTCCAAAGGGCTACATAGGAAAAATTCCTATAGGATTTCAATCCTACAAAATTCCTCCATAAATCCTATGTTCCAAAGGAGGCCTTATGGTGTTACAGTTTTACAACAGTACCAAGCTAATCAATTACTAGCAATCGATCTTACAGAGTGCGAAATAGTGATAAAAAAAATGTTCAACATGTGTAAACTATGCCGACAACCGAAATCTTAAGCAAAATGGGCAACTGGCTGCAATTCGGTCAACTGTATTTGTATATAGGAGATGAAAGTAACTTTTTACTAGCATTGCAACATTTCATAGCAGAATATATTTTATAAGTTGCACCCCACAGGCCCACAGCATAGTGAACAAAAGATAGCTGCAGCCACTCTAAACGGTAAACGACATTCAAAGCATCAACAGATCCATGGTTCCAGTGCAATGCTTCAAATCAGCTTCATCAGCCTTGCATTTTTCTGGTGCTTCTTCCCAGCAAGATGGTCAGCAAGCATCTCTTTGCTGTAGCACTGCAGTTTGCAGACCTTACAAAAAAGGTCATCACCTTCTGCCTCCGCGCCTTCGCTCTATGTTTCTTCTGCCTGCGGCGGTCCCGAAACGTAGCCTCATCGCTGCACTGGACACCACACACCTTGCAGAAGTACAGTGGCATCATGGGCCGCCCCTTCTCCGAGCTCAAAATGTTGCTGCTAGAGCCATTCAGAGGTGGTTTGCCCCCAGCAGAGGGTGGTCGTAGGTGCAGATGATCATTGTTTTCCGATCCAAAGCTTGCTACATTGGCCTGGTGCTTCTGCCCTGCCAAATGCTGCTGTAAGTTGTGCTCACTTGTTGCTTCCACCTGGCAGACGGTGCAGCTCCACCTCTCGGGCGCCTTTAGTCGCTTTACTGGTAAGGTTACTTCAGTCAGCTCCCAGGTCAGTGAACGCGGCCTGGGCTGTTTGTGTTTGGTCTGTTTGTTTAACAAGCACTTCGATTAGACCATTGTTATTAAATACGTACTTAAATGAGCAACAACCAAGCAAACTTGGTACTAGTAAGAAGTAAGAACTCTACGCAGATTATTTAGAACATTAAATTGTGAAAAATATGCAAAACAAATAAAAGTAAACGTCGTCCTCAACAGATTCACAGGTATACAGAATCTAACAAATTAAAGCTCACCTCATTTGACTCCTGAAATTTAATCTCCTGACCTGCATTGCCATCAGCCGATGACGAGCATTCACCGAGGCGATATTCCGTGAACGGATTCCAGGGCTTCGATTCTAACCCGCCATGAATTCCATCCTTCTTCTTCGGATCGTGCGCCGCACCCGAAACCCCACGGTGCGGCATGATGAACTCCTCGGTGACGGAGTAGGAGGAGGCCGGCGGCTTACCCTGCTGCACATCGGCAAGGGAGCAAGGGCGCAGGGCGATGGCGCGATCTATCTTGGCCAGCTCGGCCTCGATGATCTCCTGGCGTAGGCGATCCTTCTGGAGCTGTGCCTGCAGCGCGTCCCTGATCACCAGCGCCGAAGAATACCCTGCGCCGTCGTAGTGAAATGCTCGACGGTCGTCAGCACGGGAACCTAACCGCGTGGCGCCATGGCGACGAGGCGGCGAAAGGCGTCGTACGTACCGTGCGACGGAGGGTCGCGGAAGAGGCGGCCGCCGTCACCGGTGTCGGCGGTGGCTGGGCGTCCCCGGCGCGCGAACTCCATCGTCGGCCGGCGGGTGGAGCGGAGCGGAGCAAGGGCGAGGGAACGGATGTGTCTCGGTGGGAGTAGGGGATATAAATGCGAGTAAATGCCGCGGCTGGCTGGCCGCCGCTGCACTTCCCCTTCGCGTGCTCGCGATTCCCACGACGCGCACCGCCGCGGGAAAAGTAATGTGCAGAGGGTGACGTGTGGGTCATGGCACCGGTGAAGCCCACACATCAGTGGGGGGAGTCTCTCTGCAGTGCTGCAAGACTCACCCCCGCCGCGGGCCCCGCGCTCGTTCGAGACGGGCCGCCTCACCTCCCCAGTCCCCACGACTCCCCGCGTGTTTAATGCGATCACATAGGAGTCTAGGACTGGAGACGGGCAGCCGGAGATCAAAGCCATTGCAAATTTGCAATCAAGCAAGTTGTTATGTACAGTTTGATCGAGAAATGCACTGATGGTCAAGGATGTGCATCATCGATCGTATCGTATCTATGTTTTTAAAGAAAGCTAAAGTGCTGAGGTACTAGAAATCAATTACTGTACATGCTAGCAATCAGAAATTGCAGAACAGATGGAAGTACTGCAGAATAACAGATGGAGTACCTTTTTTTTTGTAAGAAAGAAGGCAGATGTATCGTATAGAAATGAAGTCCTACACTCCTACTACCATTTTAGACAAGCCGTTTTGCGATTGAAGGGTAATTGCAGTCAGTCCCGGAAAGGAGTGGTTAATAAATTGTTAAACCGTCATAGAGGCCGTGTTTCTTTGAAGTTTGAAAATATTTTTCAAAAGGAATCTTGTATGCATGAAGTACTAAATGAAGTTTATTTGTAAAACCTATTTAGGGATGAGTGTAACTTTGCGTGACGAATCTAATGAGTCTAATTAAGCCATGTTTTGCTACAGTATTGCTACAGTAACCATTCTCTAATCGCGCAGTCAAAGACCTCATTAGATAGGTCTCGCGAAATAGTTCAATGTTGTGAAGATAGTTTTGTAAACTGACTTTATTTAATACCTTTAATTATTGGTCAAAGGGGTGGAAAAACTTTTCAACCCCAAAGAAACGCGGCCAGAATATGAGCTTCATAAGTGCACAGCCTCCCTATTGACAGGCATAAGCCACTAATGCAAATCATTTATGCGCATGAAGCTTATCATCATTTCGCTGTTGCACTGCAAATAAATGGCAGACCTTGCAATGATTCTGGTTCTCCATGCGCTCCTCGTTACAATGTTCTGCAAGCATACCCTCGCTGTTGCACTGCAAATTGGCGACCTCACAGGAATACATTGATATCTGTTCCTCCGTCTTCTCTAAGGTTGAACTATTGCTGCCAAATAAACTATTTGAAGGTACTTTATCATCCACCATCAGATCACTCGATTTCGCCTTCTCACCTTCTACTTGTAGAGCTTCTATCTTCTTTTGGTGTTTCCTGCCTCTGCAGTGATGAACAAATTGAGACTCCGAGGAACATTTTGCCAGACAGATACTGCAATCCCATACTGAGGGCGGTTGTTGGTACTTGGAAATTTGTGGTAGAGAATTTTCTGTTTTCTTGGCTTCTCCATGTAGGGCTTGGACATTCAGTTGGTATATCATGCCTCCATTTTGGTTTTCCAACTCTGATTTGTATTCAGAACCAGCTTGAAAAATGCTGCAATTTGATCCTGAAGCCTGCTCTGCATGTTGTGGCACAACGGTTGGGGGGACCATGGCTTCTTTCGATTCGGTCTTCCATGACATTTTATTGATTTCGTCCAGTAGGGCTTCAATTTTAGCTAAAAGGTGCCTCCTCAAATCTGATTCACGAGCACAGTTAGCTTCGCAAACTGTACAGCTCCGCACTGGAGGTGGCTTCTCTGCATGCTGCGGCGCCTTGATCTCGTGACGCTTCGCTTCCTGCAGCTCGACATTCTTAGCTATGCCTTTGCTCTCCACATGCTTCGCTTCAATGTTCTGTTGGTGTATTCTTCCACTCAGATGATCCTTCAGGTCTGATACGCTGGCACCATTGACTTGGCATGTACTGCAGCTCCATCTTATTGAAGATGCTTTCTGCTCTGTACAGGAAGAAGATTCATCTGTTAATCGTGCCTTCTGACTAATTGACTTGTTTATCGTTTCTGCGTTTGCTACATTTGACCTGTGCTTCCGCCCTGCAAAATGCTCTTGTAAGCTGTGCTCATCGCTTGCTTGCACCTGGCAGAGGTCACAAATCAATTTCCGATATGGTTTCTTAACTGGTACTGTTATTCCTGCCAGTTCCCATTTCACTGAAGGCGAGGTCTTCTTGGGCTGTATGGTCTGTTTGTTTCACATGCAGCAAGCAGTTTGATTAGACCATTCATAACTTAACCTACTAGATTATATGCAATCCGATTAGACCATTACCAAGTGGAACTGTAAAAAAAAAGGCCATTTGAACCTGCAGTCAAATTTCCATATACAAATCCTACAAGTAGTTGATGCATCACAGCTTAACAACGCTCTGAAGATATATTGGCAAATATAGACGCAAAATTGATAATAGATAAGGGTAAGAAACAGAATGGATAAAGCACACACCTCACTGGATTCTTGTGGTTTCTGCTCTTCAAGTTCTGCATTCTCCTGACCTGCCTTACCATAACAACAAGGTCTCAAGCATTTACAAACATGATATTCCATGGCAGGCTTCCCAGACTTCAGCAGTTCTACACTCTTGTACCCCATGTTCTTTCTCTCCGGATCATGTATCGCATCCACATCGACATTACATTCTTGACTGACCGACCATCGGCAGTGCGATATGGGCTCCTCCCTGAAGATGAAGGGAACTGGCTTAGTCCATTCCACATCATCAGTGGCAATACCATGACGTGAATTGTTGGGAAGGACCATAGCATGCTCTATCTTAGCCAGCTCAGCCAGTATGATCTCCTGGCGAAGACGATCCTTCTGGAGCTGTGACAGCAGCGCGTCCCTGATCACCAGCATTGGTCTACTGCACGAGGCAGAAGCATTTGTGGAATCCTTGACAGTCAGTACACAATATAACATCATCAACAGGTCAAGGCATAAGAAAATAAACACACTTGATTCAGCAGTTAAACCGATTTTACATCTAACTGGAACTAACATGATGTTTCAACCACGCTAAAGGCTAGACCTGGGGAATGTCCGTCAAAAATCGGTCAAAAACGAACATTTTATGATTAACTGAACTAGTAAGTAGAATTTCAGAACCGCCCTAGCTACTGATTACGCCAAGAGCCGAAGAACCTGCTTCATTGATGGAAATCGGGATTTCACTTTCCAAAGGGACACGCAAGGTAGGTGAATATTCTTGGATTGCTGGCACGGAATCAAAAGAAACCCTTGCCGCTTGCATCTGAACGAAGGAGACTGAAAAAGATCCCCTTTTCTGACGGCGGCGGCGGTGCTATGTGGGGCCGCGCTACGTACCGTGCGGTGGCGGAGGGTTGAAGTGGAACAAGCGGTGGCCGTCGTCGACGCCCTCGTCGCCGCGGCCTCTGCGGGCGAACTCCATCGACCGCTCCAGGGGACCAACGCGAAACGGCTGTTCCGGTGAGGGCGTGGGGGCACGCCGTGGGGAAAGAAAGCTTGGATTTTGGGAAGGCAAATGGTGAAGGTGGGTTGAAGCAAAGAGTAACAACTGACGAGTTGACGATGGCTGCTGATTTTCATTTCCTTCAATTCTTTTTTAGAATAATATATAAAAATCAGTTTCCAGATAAAATTTTCCAGTTGGTACCAAACGTTCCACTTGTGTTATACGTGAGCATTTTTTGCCCGGCCTGACTCGGCCCGCAGACCCGGCCCGGGCCCAGCCCGTCCACGGACTTTACTGGACGGGCGTAGTCACAGATCTTACAGCTGAGAAAAGAAATCTTGGCCGAGCCCGGCCCGAAATGCTGTTTTTAGCTATCTACACTATAAAATGCAAGGACGGCCCGCCCAAGCCCGGACCCGGCCCGAGCCCGGCCCGAAAATTGAGGCCCGGTGTGCCCAATGGGACGGTCATGGGCAGGATTTTCTCGGTCCGAAATAACCAGATTTTTTTCAGGCCCGGCCCGGCCCGAAAAATGCTCAGGTATAACTTGTGTTCAATATTTTAACATCTGTTTCTTTGACCATGAATTTCATATGACGAGACCCCACGAATTTACTGATTTGTCAAGGAAATACAACGCGGTTTTTTCACAACCATTTACTCTCGCACACGCTATCCGACGGCGCCTGGCGTTTCGAGATTCGCGCCGTCACTTTATCCCTCACGCGCCCGCGCCTCGCCTCGCTCGCCCCCGCCCACGCCCTCCCGCTCGGCCGCCTTCGCCTCGTTCGCGCTCCGCTACGCTGCGCCGTTGCCGCACATGCCTTCCGCACATGCCAGTGCGCCGCTCCGCCACTCCGCTGTCGCACACGCCGCATATGCCGCTCCGGCGCGCCGCACATGTTGGCAGCCGGGCGAGATGCCGGGCTGCTGACGCTTCGGCGCCCGCTGCGGCGACATGTCGACATGTCGCACGTGCCGCCGACGCATGTCGCCGCAGCGAGTCGGCGGCCGCTGCCGCACGTGCCGCCGTGGCATGTCACACATACCGCCGCGGCATGTCGCACATGCCACTCCGTCGCGGCATGTTGGCAGCGGGTCAGCGACCGCGGGACGGCATGTAGCGGGTCGGCATCTCGTGCAGCGCGCAGGAGGGCGGATGTCCCGCGAGGCGCGGCGGCGCATCATGTCGGCAGTGGCGGTATCTCGTGCAGCGAGCGTGTGGCGAGGCGGGTTGGCATGTGCGGCAACGGCGCGACGGAGCGGTATCTCGCCGCGGAGGCGTAGGAGTGGGACTCAGCGGCGCGCCTCGGCGGCATGTGCGGCGGCGGCATCTCGGCGGCGGGCGATGGCATCTCAGCGGCGGGTCAGCGGCGGGCGGCGCGGCCGTAGCGGCTGAGGCATGGGCGGAGCGTGGGTATGGCGTGCACGAATCTTAACGCGGCATTGGATGGTGGAAAATAACGTGTGGCACCACATAGAGTCGTGGAGTTACCCATCAGAAGGAAATAGTCCACTTCACCCCCACACGTTGGAGCAGGAGCGGAAGCCCTTGGTACCTCTGCACGTTTTCGGACTCGCCGTCAGGAGGGGGTGCTTCTTAAGGCCTGAATCAGAGTGAGGATAGCTCAACATCCTTCTTCCTGGTCCATTCTAGAAACGGAGCTAGACACCCTGCTGCCGATACGTCACCGGACAACCTCACAACGTTATGGAATAAGAGCACTAGCTGTAATAGGCTAATAGAGAATCGGTTGCATTCAGCACCCAAAATGAACGATTAAATTGTTATGACAGCACAGTGTGATCTGAATCAATTTCATACAATAATACGTGGTGCCGTCGTCTTGCTGTACAGACTCCCATTTAAGACCTAGAGAAAACAAAGGGAACTTCCCTATTAACAGGCAGAATCCACAATTCCATTTCATTTATTTGCATTGAGATTTTTCTGGTGCTTCTTCCCAGTACAGTGGTGAGCAAGCATTTTTCTGCTGTTACACTGCAAATTGCAGACATCGCAAAAGTTCAGTAGCTTCTGTTTCTCCAAGTGTTGCTCCCCATTGCAGTGGTCTGCAAGCCTGGTCTCGCTGTTGAGATCCAAATTGCAGACCTCACAAAGATATGATGCCTGTTTCTCTTCTGAGCTTGCACCCTTGCTGCAAAAACTATCTGAATATATTTTATCCGCTGGCTTCATGTCTTCCGGTTCTGCATCCTGCCCTTCTACCTGTTGAGCCCCTGTCTTCTTTCGGCGTCTCTTGATTTTGCGGGGGTTCTCAGATTGAGGTTCAGAGTTACATGACTGGTAATCAGAACCAGTTTGAGAAGTGCCGCCATTCGGTTGTGAAGTCTGCTCTGCATCTTGTGGCACATTGTTTGGAGGTGGTTTACCTTCGCGCAATTCGAAATTCGTTGCCATGTTATTGATTGCCTCCAATAGGGCCTGAAGCTTTGCTAAAAGTAGGCTCCCCAATTCTGGTTCGCTAATACAGTTATCTTGATAAATGCCACAAGGTGAATTCTCTGAATGTTGTGGTACATTGTTCTTGTGACACTTTGCTTCCTGCGATTCAGCATTCTTAGCTATGCTATCACCTTCCTGGCATTGTGCCTCAATGTTCTGTTGATGTGTTCTTTCACTGAGATGCTCCTTCAAGTCCACTTCACTGGTACCATTGGCCTGGCATGTACTGCAGCTCCATTTTATAGAGGATGTTTCTACTGTTGTTTCTGCCTTCTGACTAATGGCCTTGTTTCTTGATTCCATGGCCGCAACATTCGACCGATGCTTCTTCCCTGCTTTATGTTGTTGTATGTTATACTCCGTGTTCGGTGCTCCCACCTGGCAGATAGCACAACTCCAGCTCTGGGGTGTCTTCGGTTTTTTAACAGGTATAGTTATTCCTGTTAGTTCCCATTTCAGCGAAGGCGGCATCTTCTTGGGCTGTATATTGTATTTGACATGAAGTTTGTTTACATCATTGGTATCAGAAATATAATGGTGAAAGAAAGGTTAGTAAAGATGTTGCCACTAAGTTATATGCATTTTTACTATGCCATAAAATCTTCCAGTAAAAGCTGAATATACTGATCTTATCAAGCTCTAGACATATAGGATCAATAGTCAAGTTTGAAGAAACTGCTTCTTAGCAGGACTCAAAACAAGCAATCATTGAATTTATAAGCAAAAAGGAAACAGATGCGAAAAAAAACATGCAAAAAGGATAAGATGCTCACTTCATTGGATTCTTGTAGTTTCTGCTCACCAAATGCTTCATTGTTCTCCTCTGCCTTAGCACTGGAACAACAGGGTCTCGAGCATACACTGAACCGGTCTTCAGTGGAAGTGGCTGGCTTCCCGGATTTCAATTGCACACTCCCATGCTTTCCATCCTTTTTCTTCAGATCATGGACCTCATCCACATTGGAACAATGTTCTGACCATCTGTACTGTGGCATGGACTCCTCATTGAAGGTGAAGAACTGCGGCTTAGGCTGTTCCAGGTAGGTAGTGTCAATACCATGACGGGGAGTGCAGCACAGGGACATGGATCGCTCCAACTTGGCCAGCTCGGCCATGATGATCTCCTGGCGAAGGCGATCCTTCTGGAGCTGCAACAGCAACGCGTCCCTGATAACCAGCATGGCATCTCCTGCACCTGTCTTGTGGAATTCTTGATGGTCACTTGGTCAGCGGAAATAACAGCACAACACGAACAGTCCGAACGCAAAAGAGCAGTTTTTTTTTGTTTTGTTATAAGATCATTATTGTACAGTGCACAACTTGTACAGTACTAAATATCGTTTCTATGATCTCATAACAACATCATAAAAATTCAGGCCCTTTATTCAGTTACACAGACGAGCGAAAGATGACTATTATTTCTTGACAAAAAGACGCTCAACTGCTACTCAAGTATAGTTCCAACAAAGTGCACAGTAAGCCGGGCGGAATCTTCTACCTGCCGCATTAACAATAACAACACAAATTGTACAGTACTCCTACTAAACCAGGTGATACCCCGCGCGTTGCTGCGGAAATTTATACAAAATTTGAAGATGCAATTTGAAAGTAGAAACACTAAAATATCGTATTGCAATATTCTTTGTAAACAACAATGTAGAGGAAAACACATTCATTTTATTGAGAGAGAACTACTTCAAAATTTGTAACATGGTACTGGCAAAGACTAACACAATGCATAGCCGCAGAAAATCAGTAGAAGACATAAATTCATAATTCTAGTGGATGGTGACGTGGACAGCTTGCATTTTGAGAGAAGATCTAGTGGATGGTAACGTGGACATCTTGCATGTGGAGAGAAATAGGGATAGGACTTTGAGTATCAATTATATAGTTGTTATAGATATTTCTAGCCGGCGGAGAAGTGCGGATTTGGTATAACTGTCTTGATAATATCGTGCTAGAATGATATTTTTAACATCTAGGAAGCCATAGCTATCAATGATGTTAGCAATTAGACCCCTTCCAGTTTTCAAAATCACAGGCAGAAAGAAAACAGTTGCAGATTCTCCGCTCTCCCGGTTTCTTGTCATATAGCACAAGAATCGCTTGCATCTGAGCAGAACAGAACCAAAAGGATCCTTCAATTTGAAGAGAGACTCGGAGCACGCGCGCGACGTACCGTGCGGCAGCGGAGGGTCGGGGGAGCGGCGGCTGTAGTCGGCGTCCTCGTCGGCGGCTGCGCGGCCTCGGCAGGCGAACTCCATCGGACGGCCGGGTGGAGCAATAATTTCCTCAGCAAACGGAGAAGGAATTTGCGGGATCCCGGTGGGCGCGCAAGGTGGAAGACGCGCGCGAGAGGAAATGGGGGAGCTAGTGCGAAAGCAAATACTGGTGGGAGGAAAAGTTTGAGTTGAGGCTTTCTTTGGTGATGATGGCTATGATCGGAGACCGCGGACGCTTTAGCGACGAAGCGAGCCGCGGACCCGACCGCAGGACGCCGCTTTCCCGGTTCCGCTCGTGTGCCGACCTGACCTGTGGTGTCAGTGTGTATCCATCGTTAGCCTCCGATATACGGCCCCGCAACGACTAATGACATTAGGCCTAACAATAGGACGGGTTGAAGTGAATTTGATGGGATGTATTTGAACGGGTTAAAATAGGTTGCATCAACCGGTGAGGAAAAACGGGGTGGGTTTAGTTTAAATACTGTTCGGTATTGATTAGAATAAAAATCCCGTGTTTATATCTTAAAATTTTACAAAAACTGACTAAAATTTATTAAAGATGACTCACTGTGACAGGAAAATGCTTTGTCCAAAACGGTATAACTAAGACCTACAAGTGGATTCCACGTCAGGAGTCGGATCTTAAAACTAAAACATCGCGCTTCCACTTTAAAATTTTAATAAAATTTACTGAAATTTATTGAAAATGACTCAATATAATAGGCAACAACTTTATGCAAAATAACGTGACGAGACCTATGCATGGGCCCCATGTCGTGTTCACTTTATAAAATCTTAGTAACATTGATTAAACTTTATTGAAGACGATTGAGCATGACATACATCTACTATGTAAAGTGGGGTGAGATGGGATCTGTGTTAAGATCATACCATAAAACTAAAACACATAGGTACCCATCAGAAATTGGCATTAGGCCACCTCCAACAGGCCGGCGAAATCGCTGCTTGATGCAGTAGTTAAAAGCAATAAAAAAACTCAAAAGAGGATAGAAACCCGACGGCATGCATGGAAGGACCCAGGAAGCATAGACGAAGATAGTTTTGGCGAGCATAGGCTTTCTTCGACGCGCCCCCGTCGCTCTCGCCCGGGCGACGTGGGCGCTCCCCCAAACCCTAACCCGCCGCCGCCGTTTCTCTCTCCCCCACGCCGTGCCGCCGCCAGAGCGGGTCGCCGGAAGCTCGGTCGGCCCACAGAGAAGGGGGCGGCGTGGCCTTCCTCCTCTCCTCGCTGGTGGGCTGGGGCGGACGCGGCCGCTCGTGCCCGGCGGTGTGGCTTGCCGTCGTGGACCGTCCTCCACGGCGGCAGGAAGTGCAGCGTCTGAATCCGACGAGGCCTTGGCCGGATCTGGGGCCTGCACGGAGGGGATCCTTCGTTTCGTTGGAGATGGAGGCCGGAGCCGGGCGGCGGCGGCGGTGGATCTTGATGGGGTGGATGGCGGCGGCGCGGCGAGCGCGGGGTGGCGGTGGTGGACAGCGTTGTGCGCACGTCGCGGCCGCCCGCGTGGCGCTCGACTACGGTGGGCGGTGGGGCCTGGTGGACCATGGGTGTTGTTGACCGGCGACGCCTGGGTCACCTCGGGCCTCTCCGAGTTCTTCCATGAAAGTAGCAGGTGGCGATCGGGCTGCTCAGATCTACGGAGTCGTGGCCTGCTGAGGGTGGTGGCGTGGGTGGCGATGGCTCGCTGTTGGGTGGCGGTTCTTGGGACCTATCTTGCCTAGATTAAGTTTTGGGGAAGGATCGAGTCACCGGTGATTGTTCCCGGAGGGAGTTTGGAGGTGGCCTACGGGAGACGATGGCTTGGACGGCGTCGTGTGTCTACGTGTGGATTTATCTCGAGGCCTAAGTGCAGCGGAGGTCCGATGGCGGGCAGCGGGGAGGCGGTGGCAGCTGGCAGCTGCTGCGGGTTACTTTCATCCTCGACGTCCTCGTGTGAAGAGGTGGGCCTCACCAGTCCATATCGGTGCGTCGGTGAGCCGAGCAGCGTGCCACGACACTCGTATCGTTAGTCGGCGGTCAGGTCGAGGGATGCCTAAGTGCCTAAGGGTTGCGGCCAGAGTTGTGGTGCACTGTGTTCTTCGTCGACAGGCCGGCATTGGGCAGAGCTTCGGACGAAAGTCTATTCCGACGCTGGTGTCGTTTTCAACAATGGCAGCATCTTCGGATGTCGTAAATCTCCTTTGAGGCGTTGGTTGAGAGGCTCCCTACTTGGTCTTTGATTTTCCAGGTGAAAACATTTCTCCGGCTCATCGAAGGGGCGACGACGACGGCTTCGACATTGTACACTTCTTGGAGGCCTCACCTTAGAAATCAAGTGATCGGCTTCAACTGTGGAGGGACGGTTTGGCGAGAAATCAAGTGATCGTCTCATAACAATACAAAATCTCTTAATTTGTGAGAAAATAAAAAAATATTATTGGTTGTATGGCAACAAAACTCGTACAATGGTGGGAGAGTTGTCTCATAGTCCCAAAATTTAGCTCATGAGGCAGTTGTTTCGCGAAACAACGACCATATTTTCTCACATCGTTCTCTCTCCTCCAAATCATTAAAAATCCTACGTGGCACTGCATGAGACGATCTATGAGACCGCTTACGTGTAGCACTGTACTTGCCCTTAGGGTGCAAATGGAACTAATGGGTGAGGTGGGGCCGAATTATTAACTAGATTTTTCTAGTATAGTGGATTTAGGGCACTGTTCAGAATACCGGCCGAATTTCAGCCGAAACCGGCGATTTTCGGTCCTACCGGTATGGACCGGTATCGTGTCTATACCGGTAGTACCGGTGTTTTTTCGGCCGGTATTGACAAAATACTCTAAATTGCAGTTAAAATTCGTCCAAAAATCAAAAATACCGGCCGAAATTTCGGCCGAAAATCGGTATTTCGGTCATACCGGTCCCCTCCGGTATTTTAACTTCATCCGGTAGCCGTAGCCAAAACACTGATTTAGGGCACCCCCATTTAACAAGCCTAAATTCCGGTCCCGTGTCACGAAGCTCGCCTCGCCAGGCGGGACTGTTCGCCTCATCTTCCAACTCATTGCTGGCGTGTTCTGCAACATAGACGCACCTCGACAAGGCACCAACAGGCACCGCCGGTAAAAAAACGTCCCAATCGGAGTTACCCGGCTGCCGTTCGCCAACAAACACTACCACGCCATCCAGCTGATGAAGCACCCGGACATCTGTCCAGGTATTCTAGCGTTACGGAAATGCCAATCAGTGACACCATTCAACAATCGCCAGGCATATTTGAACTTCTTAACAACAAGCAGGACACCACTGTAAAGTTCCAAACTTCCAATATGACAAATAACAGACCCTTCCCTGTTGAAGTAAACTCCAAGTCCCAGGCTGAGTTAGGCAGCACTAGCAGCGTCACCTACTGTAGACACCACGCACTCGTTAGCCACAAAATGGCAAAAATCAAAACAAACCTGGCAAGCTGCAAGCCAGATATACCCAGACTGCCTCTCACAATATAGCTTCCCCGTGAATAAGAACAGCGAACTACAGCCAGGTACCTGCTCCGTGCTCCGGCATCAGCTGCTCGCCTCCAGCATCCTCTCCCGCTCCTCCCTCCTCCGGTGCTTTTTCCCTGCAAGGTGAGACGCCAGTATTTTCTCGTGGTCGCACTGCAGGTTGCAGAGCTTGCAGTAAAGCTCGCTCTTGCAGTCTGCCTTCTTCCCCGTTCCACAACCCTTGCCGTTCGGCAAACTCTTGGGGTGCGGCTTCCCTCCCTGCTGCGACCCGCTGCCCTCCACCGTGTTCTCCTCGCTGTCTCGGCAGGAGGACTCAGTGTTCGTTTCCGTGATCCTCTTCGACACTGGCGTTGCTTTTGTTTTAGGCTCAGCGGCGCCATTCCTCGGTGACTGCAGTGCAGTGAGATTCCTCCGGTGCAGCTTGCCGGCCATGTGTTCCTCCAAGTGGCGGTGGCTAGGCGTGTTCACATAGCAGATGGTGCAGCTATAATTCCCGAGTTTCTTCTTCTTCTTCTTCTTCTTCTTCTTCTTCTTCTTGACTGATGAAGTTGCCGCATTCAGCTTCCTCTTCACCCCGGCGGATGTTCTTTCATCCGCAGACTGTTTGAGAAGAAACTTGTTTAGAATCAAGGAAATTGATACCTGAGAATACTGCATCTCAATAAAAAAAGGACAGAACAAGAAGCTTATTACTGTATGCTGTGTGCCCTGATGTGTCACTTGTTTCAGTTATTCAAATATGCAATCCCTATCATGGTTTATAGAATGATTTGACCACAAAATGAAAACTCCAAAAAAAAATACTAGTACCACTTTGCACATAGACAAGGAATCTGCGTAAGGAACGGGCACATAGTGTATATGGTGTTCTATGTACATTGGAAAGAAAATTACTTTCCATAGCCGAAAGGAAATCTAAGATGCACATATGTTGTAGCTCTAGAGGGTTTTGGGTTATTCTTAAAACTTTAGTAGTGAATTAACAAATTTAGCTCACGTATATGTTAGTAACTTTTCTCAGATTTGCAATTTTGAACTGGAATCTTAGTACCTTGACTCAAAAAGTACTTCAGTACACAAGAGTTTTTCATGGTCAAGGTCAAACTACAACCATTGCCACAAACAATATTCAGGAAAGTTGTGTATCACAACAAACAAGCAGGAGACATCATCATTAACCAATTACTTTTAGCAAAATTCTGAGAGGATAAAAGAGAAAAAAAAGAGGGTTAAAGGCCAAATGCTGCAAAAATATGAGCTTACCTCACCGAACTCTACCTTCTTCTGCCCATTGTATGCTGGATTCTCCAGACTTGCTGACCTGTACTGACCAGGCAGTCCTGTGGCTTTATCAGCCTGATCCTCCATGGCAGACTCCACAGCCTTCCTCTGTTCATGGTCAAGGTCAAACTACAGCCGTTGCCATGAAGTTGTGTATCAAAACAAACAAGCAGGAGAAATCATTAACCTACGTATTACTCTTAGGAAAATTCTGAGAGGATAGAAGACAAAAAAATGAGTGTTAAAGGCTAAATGCTGCAAAATATGAGCTTACCTTACTATACTCTACCTTCTTATGCTTATCGTATGCTGCATTCTCCAGACTTGCTGACCTGTGCTGACCAGGCAGTCCGGTGGGTTTATCGGTCTGATCCTTTAAGGCAGACTCCACTGCCTTCCTCTGTTCATGGCCAAGGTCAAACAACAACCATTGCCACAAACAATATTCAGGAATTTTGTGTATCACAACAAACAAGCAGGAGACATCATTAACCTATTACTCATAGGAAAATTCTGAGAGGATAAAAGACAAGACATGTGTGTTAAAGGTTAAATGCTGCAAAATATAAGCTTACCTCACTGAACTCTACCTTCTCCTCATTGTATGCTGCATTCTCCAGACTTGCTGACCTGTGCTGACCAAGCAGTTCGGCGGGTTTATCAGTCTGATCCTTTAAGGCAGACTCCACAGCGTTCCTCTTTTCAGGGCCAAGGTCAAACTACAACCATTGCCACAAAAAATATTCAGGAGAGTGGTGTATCACAACAAGCAAGCAGGACACATCATTAACCTATTACTCCTAGAAATTTTTTGAGAGGATAAAAGACAAAAAATTGAGTGTTAAAGGTTGTGCTGCAAAATATGAGCTTACCTCACTGGATTCTACCTTCTTCTGCTCATTGTATGCTGCATTCTCAAAACTTTCTGACCTGTGCTGACCAGCAGGCAGTCCGGTGGCTTTATCGGTTCGATCCTCCATGGCAGACTCCACAGCCTTCCTCTGCTCACTGCTCTGGTTCCTGATTTCACCCAATGGCTGCACATCATGGTCATCCTCAACATCAGCCTTAGGTTCCCCACCAAGTGTCCCTTGGTGTCCTGATGCCGCCTCCTTGCCAAATGACAATGCAGACGGAATTGGACTGATACCGGCTTTTGCCGCCATTGGAACTAAGGTCTCTTCCACTGGAGTCTGCTTGCTTGGTGATAGGCACAGTTCCACATAGCCATTAAACACATGTGCTCTCACTCCAGGTGAGCTGCAGTCCTGCCGCTGTTCAGCACCATTGCCCAGCTGTGGCTGCTCACGTGTCGGCTGTATGAGACAAAGTTTGTTTACAGTTAAGTAAAAGATACTGATGCATCGCAAAAAGGTGGAGAGAATAAGCAATCTATGAACTGATATGAAATCCAGGCAAAATCCATTGGCTGTACTCCTGGTCAGTTCCAAACTTCACTAGTGATCTAGTAAAACTAATCTGCTTCTGCTTTCAGTATACATAAATAGTTCACATAAGTTATTATACGTTTTCCAAATTTCCAATTACTCTTTAGTACTTATGATCTCAAGAGTTTTCCATGGTTAAACATCTGCCATTGTTCAAGAGTGTAATCACGACAAACATGCACCAAATCATCATTAACCAATTACTCTATAGCAATGTTCTACAGAAGTATTAGGAGAAAAAAATGATAAGGAAAGGGTAACAACTGAAAATGGTAGTCTTACCACACTGAACTCTCGGACCTTCTGCTGATCGAGTGCAGCGCTCTCTTGACTTGCCGGCATGTACCTACCGGCCTGCAGTATTGGTACATTGATCTGATCCACCGGAGTGGTTCCCGCAGCCTTCCCCTGCCCACTGCTCTGGTTTCCACTTTCGTACGACGGGTGCATGGCATGGCCATCCTCCACCTCATCCTTACATTCTCCGACAGCTCCATCTTTGTGTCCTGGTGTCACTGCAATAGGTTGGACCCCAGCATTAGCCGCCGCTGGCACAGAGGCCTCTTCAGCCATAGTAAGCTTGTTCGGGGATCGGCACAGTTCCACATAGCCATCAAATGAATGTGTCCTGGCCCCAGATGATCCACAATCCTGCTGCTTTTCAGTGTCACTGGTCGACTCTGGCTGCAGCAATGGTGGCGGTGACCACTCCACACGCGGGTACAGCGGAGGCACTCTCACTGCCGCAGGGTCCCTGCTGCCACAAGGAGGATGCTCGGTACTTGAGCATGGCGGATGGAGAGGCACCAACGGCGTCCTGAATTGCCAGTAGTCCTGTGACCATGGGAGCGTTGGCACAGCATTGTGGCCGGCAGCGGTGAAGCGCATGGCAATGGCATGCTCCGTCTCGGCCAGCTTGCGCAAGATCATGCCCTGGTGGATGCGCGCCTTGTTGAGCTCCCACAGCAGTTCCCCCCTCGTCCTCGCCTGCGCGTCCGCCGGTGATGCATTGGCGTCACCTGCTTCCCGGTGGCAAAAGAGCATTGTCAGATTGAAAGGGAGAAATTTCTCTACCAAGCTACACGCATCATCTTCTTCGGCATAAAAAACAGATTCGTTTCACATCATCAAATCACTCTATGCTCACCGCTGATCGAAATAGAGATTCGAACCACTAGTGCAAATGTTGGAGTAAAAAAGATTATTTTGCCCCCAAAAATTTCTTTGTTTTTGTGGAAATACACAAGCCGTAGAGCAGAAAGACATCCATAAGAACAGGGCATCGGTTAGAGTATAGTCCCCTTACCGTACGGCAGCGGCTGAAGCTCGGAGAAGCGGCCGGTTTCGACGTCGTCGGCTGCTACGGCGGCGGGTCCGCGGAGCCAGGCGGACTCCATGGCAGATTTGCGGGAGGGGTAGTTTTTTTTTTACTGTTTTTGTCTCTGGTCGCGACGGTCAATACTGTCTTTTTACTCGTTTTACTTCGTCGTGACACATGGCTGTCGACTCCTGGACGTGGCGTCTCGCTGCATTGGCCAACGTGGGCGGTGGACGTAGCAAGGCCAGCTGCCAGTGATAATACTGTACTAATCAAGATAATAGTTTTAACTTGACCTATGGTCAAAGACCTACAGTGTACACAAGTTGGACTGGATAATTTATTTTATATTGACCCGATTCAAAATTAGTATTGTTTTTTTAAAAGAAAGAAGAGATCCGACCTGTTGGAATCTTTTTTATATAGTCTCTGATGCATAAGATTCGTGCGATCATATTCAGACCCATGACGGAGCCATGTATCCACCAACCTAGACGTAGAGTTTATAGTAGCTAATAAGTCAGAGTCTGTATGTTTCACTTATGCAAACCCAGATAATCATATGAGTCTTCTTATAGTAGGCACAACAAGTAGCTTTATCCTTTGGGATTGACAACTATACAACTCTAAGTGGACACTCATGTTATCTTTCACCACTCAATGCCGATTTAAGATTCGTGCACGCCGCACACCACGCCACCCTCGTGCCTCGGCCGCTCCGCCCATGCCTCAGCCGCACCGCACGCCTCGCCCGCGCCGCTGCAGTCGTCGAATCGCCACGCGCGCCTCACGGCGCCTCTGTCATCGTCGACACGCCACGCCACGCCTCGCCGCACGAGAGCCGCCGCCTCGCCGCGCCTCACCGGCTTCTCTCTTCTCTCCCACCGACCGCCGTCGTCGACCCGCTGGGGAGCGGAACATGCCACGGTAAGATGCCCAACGCCGCCGCCCGCTCCGACCCGCTGCGGAACGGCATGTTCGACATGCCGCGGCGAGATGTCGACCACGGCCGCCCGCTCCGACCGCCACCGTCGAGACCCGCTCCGACCCGCTGCGAAGTGGCATGTTCGAGATGCCGATCGCCGCCGCCCGCTCCGACCTGCCGCCGCCTTTCTTCTCCTCCTCCGTCATGGCATGTCGCACACGAGGAAGAAGGTGCCGCACATGTCGTCGCCGCCGTGAGAAGAAGATGCCGCACATGTCATCGCCGTCGCACCACGGGGGAGGTAGTCGCCGCCGCGCCATAGCGGAGAAGAAGATGCCGACATGCCGCTCCGCCGCGGCATGTCGACGGCAGTGCGTTAAAGCGGCGGGGCGGGCAGCGGGTCTCGGCAGCGGCTCGGCGGTGGCGCATCGATGGCGGCGGCTCGGCAGCATGCGACGACTGCATGGTCCTACGGCATGTGAAGCAGCGGTGACATCTCGGCGGCGTGTGCGGCGGCTGCGGAGCGGAGCACGGACGAGGCAAAGGCGGCCGGGCGGAGCAGACGAGGCGTCAGTGGCGCGTTGGAGGGGGACCGGGCGGGAGGGGGGAGCGGAGGGCGGGGACGGGCGAGACGAGGCGCGGCGGGTGAGGCGAGGCGCGGCGCGATGCGTGAGGCATAAAGCAGCTTCGCGAATCTCGAAGCATCGGACGTGGACAGATAGCGTGTGTGGGAGCAAGCGGTTATGGAAAAACCACGTTGTAATCCCGTCAAAAGTCTTCATTTCTACTCCGGCACTCTTTTATGTCCTTCATGATCGCTGGAGACATAGCTGCTAGTCTGCTATACATCTCTACTTTTTTTTTGGCCAATGCAGCTCTGCACTCCCTGAATGCCACTCCCTACAGCCAGCGTGAGTGCGTCCCCGACCTCCGGCCGTCCGTCAATCAACAATTGAGCCAATTGTCTAATTACTGTAGCATTGCGTAGGTCGTTGCCCCTCTTTGGGTTGATTCCTGGCTCCGCCACTGATTCAGACGACGAGAAATTACATAAAAACAGAGATGATACCCACGTATGAGAAAAAAGATGATGCTCATATTTTTTTTAAGGGAAAGATGATGCTTATATTTATGTATACCTAGCAGCACGTAGGAGATAAAGAAGCCCGCAAGAGGATTCAGCCTACATGCATAACATGCGTTGCGACACGAGTGGAGAGAGACATATAAGAATACTAAACTAATTATAAATTTTAATGGACGGTTTCTTTCAAACTATACATCCGATTTAAAATTTATTTTAACAATAATATCTGTTAAAATTAATACAACTGAATTAGAATATATTACTATAATTTTTACTTTAATATATTAAAAATATTTAATATAGTAATTTAATATTTTTAATATATTGTTTCAATATTTGTAATATGCTTTTTAATATTTTCTAAAAATATTAAATTGGATTTTTTAAAATGTTGAATATAGTATTATGAGGATTATAGTAGAAAAAATAAAAAAAATATAAGAAACAGAAAAACAAAATATGCTCATTTATGGGTTCTCTTTCTCTGCTAACAACGGAGGAGCAACAAGCAACATAAAGCTTGTTCTCCACTATGCATTGCTGCCTCATTGATATGTGTTGCTGCTATATTGTTCGTGATTGGTGGGTCATATATGTTGAAAAGATGGCCGTAATAGGTTGTGCGTAGTGATTGGTTGCTTGGCTTAGATACGTTGGTGAATGTGAAGGATAGGGCAGCGAGCATGAGCTCATTGGTCCCGTCACAGATCCGCTAGTGACCAGCACCGATGCTACGCGATGATCCGTTTTCCTTGGAGATGCTAGGATGTGAGATGGTTCCATCTCCATGCGGAAGCAGCCCGGTGAGCGCGACAGTGAACGCCCATGACGGGACATAAAAAAGGTGAGGAGATGGCGAGCACGGAGGCAAGCTAGCTATAGCAAATATGCCAAGTGGGATTTATCTTCAAGCTTGGGAAATACTACAAACCTAGAGAAAATAGTTTACATATTGGCATGACGATCGCTCCATACGAAATGGCATTCTGCATTCACAACAACAAATGAGGATAACAAATTAATAGTACTTTCGCTTAAAAAACAAATTCATAGTACAGATGGTACAACGTACAAATAAATCATTTCTTATATTTAGGCATATGTGGGTGAAATTAAAGAAGTCTGCTCCAACAGAAACGTTGCCAATCACTATCAGTGACATTAATCAACCAGAACACCTATGAAAAGTTCCAAACGTGAGAAATAACATAACTGCTTGCGTTAGACAGCCCTAGCAGTGTCGCCTACTTTGTAGATCCTATCGTACGCACTCATCAGTCAAAAGAACGGCAAAATCAGAACAAATACTGCGGCTGCAGCTACCTGTCTTGCCATACAGCTTCCCCGTGAACAAGAACAGCAAACCAGCAGGAATCCTGCATGCTGCATCTCAGTCGCTTTCCTCCAGTCTCTCCCGGTGCTTCCTCCCCCCAAGATGTGACGCCAGCATCTTCTCGCCGTTGCACTGCACATCGCAGAGCTTGCAGTAGAAGGCCCTTTTCCAGTCCGCCTTCTTGGCCGTGTCGGAATCCTTGCGATGCGGGAAATTCTTGAGGTGTGGCTTCCCTCCCTGCTGCGACATGCTGCCCTCCACGAGGTTCTCCTTGGAGTTGGTGCTCGTTGCTGCCACCGCCCATGCTGGCGGCGACCATTTTGTGTTAGGCTCAGCGGCTCCATTCCAAGATGACTGCAGTGCGGTGAGATTCGACCGGTGCAGCTTGCCGGCCAGGTGTTCCTTCAGGTGGTGCAGGGTAGGCATTTTCACATGGCAGATGGTGCACCATGGCCATGGCTTCTGCTTCTTGACTGGTGAAGCTTCCGCATCCAACTTCCTCTTCACTCCGGTGGTTGCTCTTTCATGCACAGACTGTTTGAGATGAAATTTGTTTAGAATCCAGGGAATTGGTAACCGAGAAATACTGCATTCCATCAATAAGCAAAATTGGACAGAACAAAAGGCTATGACTATGATGTATGCACTCATATGGGACACTTGTTTTCGATTTATTAAATACGCAATCATTATTAAAGTTTATAGAATGATTTGACCACGAGATGAATACGGAAACAATCTATTAGTACGATTTCCCATATGCTCAAGGAATCTGCATAAGGAGCACATTATGCACATAGTCAATACTGTGTTGTACTACATCTGAAGGACCTTTACTTTATATATAGCTAAAGGAAAATCTAACATGAGCATATGCCATAACTCCGGAGGGTTCTGGGTTCTTCAAATTCCAATAGTGAATTAACAAATTTAGCTCACCCCTATGTTAGTAGATTTTCAACTTGCAATGTTGAACTGGAATTCCTCAAAATGTACTAAAATACACATGAGCTTTTCCATGGTCAAATTCCATGAGCAATGTTCAAGAAAGTTGTATGCCACAACAAACAAGCAGTAGATCATTATTAATCAATTACTCCTAGCAAAATTATGAGGGAAAAAAACGAGGGCCAAAGGGTCAATGCTGAAATAAAAGAGCTTTTTACCTCATTGGATTCTACCTTCTTCTGCTCATTGTATGCTACATTCTGCAGACCTGTTGGCTGCGGTTGGGTGGATTTATCCGCCGAACCCTCCATGGCAGGCTCAACAGCCCTCCTCTGCCCATTGTTCTGGTTACTGATTTCACCATCCTCCACATCAGCCTTAGGTTCCCCAGCAAACAAGCAGTAGATTATTATTAATCAATTACTCCTAGCAAACTTTTGAGGGAAAAAACGAGGGCCAAAGGGTCAATGCTGAAAAAAATGAGCTTTATACCTCATTGGATTCTACCTTCTTCCGCTCATTGTATGCTACATTCTGCAGACCTACTGGCTGTGGTTGGGTGGGTTTATCCACCGGACCCTCCATGGCGGACTCCACAGCCTTCCTCTGCCCATTGATCTGGTTCCTGATTTCGCCCAATGGCTGCATGCCATGGTCGTCCCCAGCAAAGGCCTGTTGGTGTCTTGATGCCGCCTCCTTACCAAATGATAAAGCTGACCGCACTGGACTGATACTACCTTTGGCTGCCACTGGAACCAAGGTCTCTTCCACCAGAGCCTGCTTGGTTGGTGATAGGCACAGTTCCGCATGGCCATCAAACATATGCAGTCTCGCCCCAGGTGACCTGCAGTCCTCCTGCTGCTCAGGGCCATTGCCCAGTCGCGACTGCTCAGGCATCAGCTGTATGAGAGAGTTTGTCGAGACTTAAGTAAAACAAATAAAAAGTGAAGAGAACGGGTAATCTATCCATCCATGGACTGATATGGAATCTGGACTCCATTGACTGTACTCCTAATCAATTGCAAATTTCACTAGCGAATTAGCAAAACTAACGCTGTTTCTGTGTTTAACATACCCAAACAGCTCGAACATGTGTTACTAAATGTTTTCCAAATTTGCACCATGACTCTTAAATAAGTACTCGTGATCACAAGAGTTTTCCATGGTTAAGTATCTGCCCTCTGTTCAAGAGTGTACTGTACTACAACAAACATGCACCAGACCATCATTAACCAATTACTCTTTAGCAATGTTCGACATAAGTATGAGGAGCAAAAAATATGTTAAGGGAAGAGTAACAGCTGAAAATGGCAGTCTCACCACAGCTAACTCTCGGCCCTTCTGCTGATCGAATGATGCCCTCTCTTGGCCTGCCAGCCCGTGCCGACCGGACTGCAGCATTGGCCCATTGATTTGATTCACCTTAATGGTTTCTTCGGTCTTCCCCTGCCAATTTCTCTGGTTTCCACTTTCGTACAAGGGGTGAACTCCATGGCTATCCTCCACAACCGCCTTGCGTTCATCTTTGTATCCTAATCTCACTTCATGGAACATAGGTCGGGTCCCAGCATTAGACGCCGCTGCAGTGGACACTTCTGCCAGAGTCGGCTTGTTCGGCGATCGGTGCAGTTCCACATATCCATCAAATGGATGCGTCCTTGCCCCAGATGATCCCCAGTCTTGCTGCTTTCCAGTGTCACTGGCTGGCCGTGGCTGCAGCAATGGTGCCGGTGGCCACTCCACGTTTGGGTACACAGGAGGCACTCTCGCTGCAGCACGGCCCCTGCTGCCGCAAGGAGGATGCTCGGTACTTGACCGTGGAGGCGACTCCTCCAAAGGAGGCGCCGACGGCGTCCTGCTACGCCAGTAGTCCTGTGACGGTGGGAGCCTCGGCGCAGGATTGTTGCCTGCGGCGGTGAATCCCATGGCGTGCTCCATCTCGACGAGCTCGCGCAAGATCATGTCCTGGTGGATGCGCGACTTGTTGAGCTCCCACACCAGTTCCTCCCTCCTCCTCGCCAGCGTGGGGGCGTCTGCCGGTGATGCGTTGGCGTCGCCTGCTTCCCGGTGGCAAGAACATTATCGATCAGATTCAGAGATGAACGTGATTAAAAGGAACAGATTTCTCTACCGGATTACACGCCTAATCTTCTTTGACATAAACAAAACAAATTCATCTGATATCATCATCAGATGTCTCTATATATGCTCACAGTTGATACGAACATCTAGAGATCTCGTAAAAAGACACAGAATTGAAGGAACAAAGCAAATATTGCGTTCATCTACGCCGCAAGAAACCGTAAGTCTTTACTCACAAGAAAAATATTCTTTGCCAAAAGAAAGTTCGTTGCTTTCGGGAAAATCCACAAGTCGTAGTCTCGTAGAGCAGATAGACCCAACAATGATCAGGGCCACGGCGAGACAGTAGCCACGTTACCATGCGGCGTCGGCGGAATGTCGGGGAAGCGGCGGAGACGGCCGGTTTCGACGTCGTCGGCTGCTGCGGTCGTGGGTCGGCGGAGCCAGGGGAACTCCATTGCGGATTTGCGGAAGGGGTTCGGTTCGATAACGGCGCGGCGCGGGCGAAGCGTGGGGAGGATTTTGTGAGGGAACCGAAACAAGGGCGCCGAGAGGTTACCGGATTCGATTTATGGTGAGTAGAGCGGTTTCCTGATGTTTGGCAAAATTAATACAGAAAGTTATGGAATTGATATTTTTCTAAACACAAGACAGGCATCAACACTCACATTGCACTTACAATTATATGCATCCCTATAAATATAAAAATAATTGTTCAACAGTGGGTGGCTGATATTTTGCGCATCTCTTAATCAAATTTGTCGACACTCTGTTGAAGAAAAATAATGTATTCTCCTCTAAGGTGAAGAATTTTTTTTCACTTAAGAAAAAAATTTCCGCCAGTTCAATTGATTTTTTGGTTCTCCACTCAATAAATAAAATCTACCTTCACGAGGAAAATTGGTCCACGTTGAATAAAAATGTTTATAGGTTGATATGGATAATTCAATGTAGATCCAATGATAAAAAAGACATTGAGGATAAAAAAAATACAATTACCCTACAAAGAGGTATATGGTATAAATATGTGCATGCATACTAGCTTTATCCCTATTGAACACCTAAAAGAGACTAGATCGTCAATTTGATGAAGTCATCATGGTGCATTGCACCTATACCATTGTAAAAGAAATATTTGTGTTAATTTGATGACAAATGGTGCCAAATATGATATTCGATTTCGAGTGGGTAACCATATCCCTGACACTGGGAGGCCTGCCAAATAGGCTTTTATTAGATTGCTTGTTTTTATGCATATTGCCGACGTGCTCTGTCTTGCGCCGAGGCGTGGAGCGGCGGGGCTGTTGGCTCTTCCCGCGGGGGAGGGGGGGACCACGAAGAGCGGCGGGACGCTTTCCGCGAGCCGGAGATGGGGATGGCGAGCGCGGGACCTCGCGAAAAAGATGGCGAGCGGAGGAAGGCGGATGGCGAGCAGATGAGTTTGGAGAGGCCGTTGGATGCGATTTTTCCCTATCTTTATTATTTTTAGCTAGTCAACTCCTTTTACAGAGTCTCTTGTAGATGCTCTAACATCACGATTATACTTATACCCGCTACTGATTCAAAGTTGGGTGGGGGGAGGGGGGCTGAGTTGCTCTTCCTCCTCCTCCTCCTCTCGTTTTTCTTTCTTTCTCCTCCTTTCTCTTCTCCTATGGCTAGATATTGTGTGGGGGGGGG
>OAMR01000113.1:1878935-1895881 GCA_900205405.1 Echinochloa crus-galli
GGGACAGGGGCATGGGAGTAGGGGGCTCCAGCCCCCTACTGGCTTCGCCTCTGATCATACCATACTATTACTAATTGGAGACTTTTTATTAATCCCCGTGATACAAAGCATAAATCCTAAAAATTCACACAAAAATCGAAAACATCTAGCTATCGGTCAAGTAGACTATAGTTATCGATGACGAATAACCATTGAATCTATATGTTTTCGAAAAAGTACATATCCTTATCACTATAAAAATATTCTAAAGTAACCCCCTAATCCATATTAAAATTTTCCATCTATGCCATTATAAAAACACATAAAGTAACATCCTAATCTACATTTAAGTTGACCAACATGTTTTATTATAAAAATTAAATTAAAGTAATTGCTAAACTTGCATATAATTACACACATCTTTATAATTGAAACAAATAAATTGAACCCAAAATCTATATCTAAATTAATTCTCTGTTGTTAAAGAAACAAATATACTAAGAAACATCAATATATGATTCTAAATCTATAGGATCGGGTAGAATTGAATAAATTTTCAAAATATTTATGCCCACTCCTCGCAGAAGACCCAAATCTCGAGTTCGTAGGAAAAGTGCGTTGATGAATTTATGATATCAAACGAAACAGAGCACTTGGGGTTTTACCGTTTGAAGGTTACTTTTTTTAATAGCAAAAATACTTACCCACTTTATGTACCCACGCTATGACTTCCCTAGTGTGATTCAATATTTGAATATTGACATTTCTAATTCCTTTGATGGTCTGTGATATGGTCTTATTTTTCTACTAAATATGTATGCCGCACGTGCATTTTTGCTAGTTACCTTTCGTATCATTGTCAATATAAAATGCACGAACTTAAGATAGGTGCATGTGTGTTATTAATTACTACCTCCGTTCCAAATTACTATTCGTTGTTGACTTTTTTCATGATATTTAACCATTCGTCTTATTCAAAAAATTTGTTCAAATATACAAATCAATAAGATATACTTAAAGTATATACGATGATAAAGCAAATCACATACAAAATAAGTGATATTTGTGAAATTTTTTGAATAAGACGAATGGTTAAACGTTAAGCGAAAAAGTCAACAACGAATAGTAATTTGGAACGGAGGTGGTATTATAGATCATGTCTATTAAAATTATTAGTCCATTCGGAAGCATAGTTGATCATGGATTAATAATTTTCTAAATTGTGGACCCTCTCGGATCGTTTTTCCACTGGAATTGCATCCACCGCTTTGTATTTGCCGCTGTAGCGACAGATATTTAATATTTCAGATTTGAGCTTAGGAGACTGAATAACTGATCCTGGATGGGTCGGTTTTGATAATTACGTTGCGTACATACGCATGGATGCGTATAAATAATCTGATCCAGTTTCATGGACACACGTTAGAACAATATATGCATGTACACGATCGAGGTTGTCTCATTACTACCATCATCGTGACAGTACAACTTGTAATCTAAGTAACCGGCGCAATACACTCATAGTACACACGTACACCTGAATCGTTCGTACGTCTCACGCTCTATCTCACACCAACGTGGCCAACTCCTCGAAGAAGAGCTCCTTGAACCGCTCCATGTTCTCGGGCTCCAGCGCCGCCGCCACCGCGACGCCGCCCTCCTTCCCCGGGCAGTTGAGCAGGTACACGAACCCCGTGTAGTACATGAGCGCCGGCGCCAGCATCGCCGGCTCGCCCCACCCGAAGTCGGCGTCGTACGACGGCATCCCCAGCCAGCTGATCACCCGCAGGTCCGTGCCGGGCAGCCCCCCGCGCGGCAGCGCCGCCGGGTCCGCCGTCTCCAGGTAGTCCAGCAGCGACCGCGCGTACTCGTCCCCGTGCCCCGTGGCCGCGCGGAGCCGGCGCGCGCCGAAGCCCAGCGGCCTCCAGAGCAGGTCCCCGACCCGCGCCGACGCCGAGGTGCGCGCCACCGCGTTGCCGAAGAAGGCCTCCGGCAGCGGCGGCGACAGGCGGGCGCGCATGTCCACCATCGTGTAGAGCCGGGTCTCGGCGCCGGGCGCCAGCGCGCGCGCCGCGCACGCGCACCGCCAGACGTGCGCCACCAGCGCGCGGAAGGTGGACACCGCGCCCGCGCGGGCGCGGAGCGCCGCCGCCTGCGCGCCGGTCACGCGGAGGATGGCGCTGGCGTACTCGTCCGCCTTGCTGCCGCCGCCGGCGGTGGTCCGGCGGCCGCCACCGCCGTACTCGTGGGTGTGGTCGAAGAGGACGGTCGGGTGCGGGCGCGCCGGAGGGGCGTGCGGTCGAGGGATGGCGCCACGGCGGCAGGCGGCGGCGTCCCGCGGGCGATGCCGGCCCACGTCCGGATGAAGTTGAAGGCGCTGCGGCCGTCGATGACGAAGTGGTGCATCGCCGTGCCCAGCGCCACGCCGCCGCACTCAAAGAAGGTAACCTGTCGAGAGAGACACGCGTAAAGATAACCATATGTTTCGTAGTCCAACTCTTGTTGACCTTTGACCCAACTTATTCATCTCGTGGGGAATCATTTCTTCACCCGTCTTTCAGTTTCCTTTTCAGTAAAAAAAAAAGGTCCCATTTCTTTCGTTTCTATTAATCCCAGTTCACGTTGATTAGTTGCATTAGTCACGCTTAAGCCACTCCAACTTTGCCATGCACGTAAGAAATTGGTTTGTTCAATCAGAGAAATAAAAGTCAGCGGCGGAGCAACCTGAAGCAGGAGCAGCGGCGCCCCGGCGCCCGCGGACTCGTACGCCGGCACGAACATGTCGCGCATGGTCTTGGACGGCGCGAAGCCCTCGAAGTCATCGAGCTTGGCCGCGGACCGCGCGACGACGAAGAGCGCGCCGTCGGCGTTGCAGTCGATCTCGGCGCGCCCGTCGCGGCCCACGCCCAGGCGGCCGGCGCCCACGTCCGGATGAAGTTGAAGGCGCTGCGGCCGTCGATGACGAAGTGGTGCATCGCCGTGCCCAGCGCCACGCCGCCGCACTGAAAGAAGGTAACCTGTCGAGAGAGACACGTGTAAAGGACCTGAGGAGATAGATAGTAACCATATGTTTGGTTGTCCAACTCTTGTTGACCTTTAACCCAACTTTTTCATCTCGTGTGGAACCATTTCTTCACCCGTCTTTCAGTTTCCTTTTCAGTAAAAAGGGCCCATTTCCTTCGTTTTTTATTAATCCCAGTTCACGTGATGATTAGTTGGATTAGTCACACACTCACACTTAAGCCACTCCAACTTTGCCATGCACGTAAGAAATTTGTTTGTTCAAACAGAGAAAAGTCAGCGGGCGAAGCAACCTGAAGCAGGAGCAGCGGCGCCCCGGCGCCGGCGGACTCGTACGCCGGCACGAACATGTCGCTCATGGCCTTGGACGGCGCGAAGCCCTCGAAGTCGTCGAGCTTGGCCGCGGACCGCGCGACGACGAAGAGCGCGCCGTCGGCGCTGCAGTCGATCTCGGCGCGCCCGTCGCGGCCCACGGCTAGGCGGCCGGCGAAGGGGTAGAACGGGACCAGCGCGTCGGCCAGCGCCGCACGCAGGACGTCGGCCGAGAAGAAGCCCGGCCGCAGCGGCGGCTTGCCGCCGTCGTCGTCGACGCAGCCGCCGCCGGCGTCGGGGCGGCCGAAGAAGTAGACCGTCGGGGTGTAGCCGTTCCGGGCGGCGAGGTCGAGGTTGGACAGCCAGAGCGCGCCCCGCGGCGTGGGCGAGCTCGGCGTGACCAGCTCCGACTTGACGACCTCCACGGCCATCGATCGAATGCCTGTGGTGCGCGAGTAGTGTGTTCTGGCCTTAATTTTTGGCCTTGTGCTCTGTCGTCTCTTCTTCTAGCGTGGTGTGCGTGAAGTGAGTGCAACGACTCCATGGGAGGGGCAGAGGGATTTATAGGGGTTGCAATGTGGGTTTGGTCGGGCAAAAAAAATCTTCCAAGGAAAGTTTTGCTGAGTTCATGAGTTGTCTTTGCATGGCCGACGTGCACTTAGTTTGGTCACAGAATTGAAGAATGTCGCCGACTCGCCGTGTCGGGCATAAGCACACGGACTAGCTAGGGCTCAAACCTTCTTCCTTTGGGACAAATTAATGCTTGTTTAATTTGTGGTTGCGGGCGAATCAACCCGTCCATGATCACAGGTCATAATAACCTACGCGCAGGTTCTGATGATCAGCTGATGGCCAATGCTCAACACTGTTAAGATGTCATCATCTTTCGTCCTACCTCTTCCAACAGTACCTACTCTAGTATCGAAAAACTTCACGTCCACATAATTAGGACAATGGCATGAGTAGTTGGGTGCTATAAGGCGAGACTGTCAAGAGGTGCCAAGTCCATCAAAGCACTGGAGCACCGGTTGGTCGCCTGACGAAACCGATCGACGAGCTAACCATAGAATCGAAGTCTACGACCGGCGTGGCTGCTAATTTTCTTGACGTACCGTTCATCAGCCCCATCGGCCATGCATTGTTTCAGTCTTTTAGGGGCTTCAATCCATTGCATGGTGTCAGACGTACTGTCAGCCACAGTGTTACGTTACGCTAGCCGTGGACTGTGGTTCACACCAACCCCTTCTCCCTGACCCTTTCTCCAACAAGTCCCGTTCGATCCCATCCCATCTACGACGACCTACCTGAGATTTTCGCAGCATTATTGTTCAGGAGAAGTGGACGCATTGCCGCATGGACGGGTACTGAAGAAGAAGGTGACAAGAAGTGAGTGACGGAGTGGAGCGGAGGTGGCATCGAGGAGGCGGAAACAGGGGGGACTTTGCGTAGTGGCGTCCCTTTCCGTAGTGGTATGCTTGCACCCCACCAAACCCTCTTCGATCCGCGACAATATCTTACGATATTTTGTTTCATCACGGCAGCTTGAGCAATATATAGCATCGTACACATACGTCCATGATTTAGGTAATAAGCAATCAATCAAGGACGTGATTAATTTAAAGGCCCGAGAGGGTACATTAGCATCTTACAATGTGGTGTGACAACCAGGATTCGAACCCTAGTATGACCGCCCACGCCTCTACTAGGAGCAGAGTGCGTGATGATGTTTCTCCATTAATTGTATATGCAGCTCTCCATTGACTCCCATTGACCACAGAAGCAAAACTCCAAAGCAACTTGGTCTCATACTTCCATATACAAGCATCATCACGCTGGATATCGAGAAGAGATAGCCAGCAACTCCATTTGTTACGCCAAGTTCAGCTCGTCAGTGCCATCAGCAGATTCCCAAGGTCTTGCACTAAAAGGAATCTTGCCGGTTTCCTTGGCTCTGCTGCTCATTTTCTTTAACACTTGGGGCTCGTTTAGATACCGAATCCGGCTGCCGGATTTGGGACTGGCACCTGATAGGGAGGAATAAATGTGCACTGTAGCGTTTCGTTTGTATGTGCAAAAAATTGTCCAAAAATTTATTAATTAGGCTCAAAATGTTCGTCTCGCAGAGTACAACAAAACTGTGCAATCAGTTTTTGATTTCATAGTACTCCATGCATGCTATGACATTTTGATGTGATGGGGAATCTTCTTTTTGCATAGTGTATTTGGGAGTTGCTTTTTGGGAACTTTTGGATCTAAACAAGACCTTGGGTTCGGTGGCATCGACTCTCGAAGCCCTTTGTCACTCTGTGGACCCGTGGTGTTCTGGCTGTGTTTAATTCTACGTCAAATTACTAAATTTTTCAAAATTCTCTCTCCAAACTTCACTATTCACCTATCACATCAAATCTCTCTTCTCGTGCATGGAACACTAAACATGGGTAAACAAAAAAACTAATTATATGGTTTTGATGTACACGACGAGACGAATCTTTTGGACCTAGTTAAGTCATAGTAGGACAATGTTTACCACAAACAAACGAAAAATGTTAAAATACGCTACAGTGTCGGATGTGACATTTTCATCAAACTTTCCCTTTCTCTTTTTAGAACTAAACACACCCTGTCCCTTTGCAATTCGGCCGTCAGCACCGCCACTTGCAGTGCCCACTGGCATGCGCGTGACGTACTGACGTGACGCCGGCAAGGCTAACCGATCCTCTTCTTCGTCAATTAGATTCCACTTCCATCCGCGCGTCTCCTCCCTCTCCCTCCTACTCCTCTTTGACGCAGTGGCATGCATGCAGCCGTGCAACTCGCTGTTCATCAGCGAGGTGTCGCGCTGCCACCCGTGCCGTCGCCGGACGGACGCGCGGGCGGCCGCGATCGGCGCGCGTCGCCCTCGCTCACCAACCGGCCGGGGAAGAACCGGCTTGCCTGATTGATTCCTTGCAGCGGGCGGCAACGACGAGGTCCCGATTTTCCACGGAGGGGTTACCTGCGACGACCCCGAGCAGCCTGCCGGCGCGAGGCCAATTAATCCTCCATCAGGCGCCGGCCCCCGCGGTCACGGTTGAGAGCGTGATTGATCGTTCAGTAAAGATGGTAGAGGCGGCAAGGCGGTGACAGATTTTTTGAGGTGGAGGTTTTGTTCAAGTTCAAACAGCGTTTCAGTATTTTCAGATGCTGCTGACATGCTGAGTGCTGACACGGTGAGTAAACGAGCTGCGGCGGAGATGCTAGCTGGGCCAAGATGGCTGGGAACACGCAAGTGGGCCCAGACAAATTTTAGCGTTCGTCGGCTGAGCTTTTAGCCCACGCTGAAAGCATATCCTGCCAATTCAGATATGCCACGTTCGTGGGCTGAATTGTTAGCCCATGACAGTTAGCACTGGCGCAGTGACGCTAGCTCTACGCCCATCAGATCACAAAACATTTTCTTTCTTTTGAAAGGAACAAAACCTTTTTTTCTCAAACCGGATAAAACTTAAGCAATGGATGCAATTTACCTTCAGTACTGCTGCGTCAGCTAAACAGGACCTGGGGGATTGTACGTTACCATCATAACATGAACTATTCGAAGCTGCAGATCTTTTCCAGCACTGCATTTTCATTCATTTCCTTGTACATAGATATACGTGGACAAATGTGTTTGGCGACTTGGCGTGCTAGAAACCTGGAACCAAGCACCTTATCACACTTATACAGACACCCCAAGGCAGTGCCAGAGTGAGAAAGCAGTAGCATCCCGAAACGTGTAGTATGATACAGACATCAGAAGATGCACATCGACCGTCTCCGTGCCGATCGATCCATCTCCACGGCATCGGCATGACATCGCAGCCCAGATAGAGATTTTTTTTTTTTTGAGGAGAGCCAGACAGAGAGCTGCCTGCTGCCTCTCCTACTCCTCTACAAGGCCTAGGTCGCCGCCGCTGGCCGGCGGGTACTCCGCGTAGAACGCCTTCTCGAAGGTCTGCAGGTACTCGGGCTCGAGCGCGAAGAGCACGTTGATGGGGTCGTCCTTTTCTGGCCCCTGCGTCACGTACGCCGTGCCGCTGCCGAACATCTGCGCCGGCGCCACGAACCCCGGCCGCCCCCACCCGAAGTCGGCGTCGTAGATGGGCATCCCGAGCCAGCTGACCACCCACAGGTCCGACTCCGGCATGAACTGCCCGCGCGCCGCCTGGCTGCCCTTCTCGGACTCCAGCTCCAGGTAGTCCACCACCGACCGCACGAACGCGTCGTCCACGCGGGACACCGCGCGCTTGATCCGCTCCGCCACGAACGCCAGCGGCCGCGACAGCACGTCGCCCACCTTCACCGTCACCAGGTCCCGCACGATGGCGTTGCCGAAGTAGGAGGCCGGGAGCGGCGGGCGGAGGCGCTGCCGGATGTTGGCGGGGACGCGGAGCCGCGTGTCGCCGTCGGCGGGGAGGCCCCTGGCGACGCACATGGCGCGCCACAGGTGCGCCGTCACCGCGCAGTAGGTGGACGCCCCCGGCGCGCACTGCGACCGGATGCTGGAGAGGAGCTTGGGCGGGACGGCGTAGACGCGGGTGACGAAGGGCCGCGGCGCGCCGTTGAGGTAGCACGGGGAGTAGACGGGGTGCTCGAAGGGGACGTGCGGCGGGGAGCGCGCGCGGAGGAGGGTCCGGTCGTGGAACGGCGCCGCCGCGGCGGGCGGGGCCTCGCCGCGCGCCAGCGCCGTCCACGTCCGGATGAACTGGAACGCGCCCGCGCCGTCCATCGTCACGTGGTGCATGCCCGTGCCCACCGTCACGCCGCCGCACTTGAGGAAGGTGACCTGCGCGCAGAGAAATTTTCTCATCGCCACCGGGTTATTATACACACCTTTTTACAGTACACTACAACCTGATGGATGCTGTAATTTACCTCATGCCGAACGTGCTAAATTGGCAAAGTAAATAAACAAGTTATGTATCAGAACGGAACAACGCGTGGTAAATTGTTCGATGCCTTCCTTTCGCAAAAAAAAAAAGTTTGATGCCTTCGGCGTTCACATCAGTGATTCGCTTCGCTTCGCTCAGACTCGGAGCAATAGAAGCCTTGATTTTTCAGATCGCCAAAGGTCATTCCAGATTTCCATTCGCAAGTGGCAGCCTAAAGCAATTGGCAAAGTGGCAAACAAGGCCAAATTGTCAACAAAGATGATCCAATCGCATCGGCATGTCGCTGCGTTAACGGTTGGCCGTTGAAGGCCACCGCCCTGAGCATCGGAATCGAAGCTTCTCTCGGCTCTCGCTCGCATCATGACAGCGAGGCCCATTTTGCAGACACTTCTTTTGCTAAAAGAAAAGGGACAGCCAAGATCATGAGGCGATGAGCAGCAGGCCACGAGGGCCGCCGCCGCGATACGGATCGATGATTATCTCCCCATTCCCCATCCGGCTCTGGCCTGATCGTCCAGAATATCTGGGACTGTGGAGCATGGTCCAGGTGCGAGGTAAAGCGAGGCGGTCGGCGGTCGCAATCGGGCTAGTCAAGATCAAGAGATAAGGCAAGGAAGAGTGGCGGGGCACCACATGCCCACCTTAATGCTTCGGATCAGGCCAAACGCAATGGTTTGCGTATTCGGGCACGCAGCAGGGAGATGGATGGAGATGGAGTGGACGTCGGGAAAAAAGGGGCCGTGGACTGGCACGCATGAGCATGATTAGCAACGATGATTGATAGGGATCGACGGGAGCAGGGAATGGGCCTGGTTTGTATTAGCCGGGTAAAAACAGTTTTAGTAACTCTGCTGAGTGCTAATTTAGCCGCAGCAGCACACATATATCTGGGACTCTGAATCCCATCCAGTCACCATTTTTGCAGCAACTTGCCCTGCTCATTTGCACGAACCGGGACTGCCGTTTTCGCTGCTTTCGGTGGCCGCGCTGTGCTCGTCGCGGCGCGGCGCAGTGCGTGTGTGACAACGCACGAGCCGCTCTGGCTGTCAGCATCATCCAACGCCGAACCGATCCGATGTGCCACCAGTGTTTACTATGGGAAGGTTGGTTACAACGGCCAGCAATCAGTGAGCCCGAGCCGTATGCCCTTGTCCTCTGCACTGCAGCGAGCGCTGCCAGCACGAACGGCCTTGGGCCTAGAAAGGAAGAAAGGCTACAGGGAGGAGAGGAGGGTGAACGGGGCAATCAGTGTCCTCACCGGCCCTACGTTAGTTGGATGTTCAGTCAGTCAACTGCCCTTTTCAATAAAACCTACGAGCTACTGCGGACGACGGCAACAAACGAAACAAATGGCCTAGAGGGAGAGAGGCCAACAGCTGCACATGGTCTTGGTCCTATCGGCTGACACTGGCGTTTGTTAAGTCAACCGCCCTATCCTTATCGTAACCTCTAGCTGATTCATCTCTACTGAACAAGTTAACACCCAGCCCAGCAGAAGTTTATTCGGGCACGAACGTGCCTGGTTGTCCGGCTCGCCAGTTGCGACCTGCAGGACACTACTTGTGCGTGCAGCTGCAGCCCGGCCTCGGTTCCTCCGCAGGGCAGCCAGGACTAGTACAGTACTAGCAGGAGTAGTACTATCAAAACCCATTGTCTATTTTTTTCGATGGTCCTGTTTAGTTCCCGGTCACATTTCTTTTGGCCTTCTTGGCACACATGCCTTAGAACTAAAAATTCTCTCTCCAAACTTCACTATTCACCTATCACATCAAATCTCTCTCCTCATGCATGGAGTATTAAACATGGGTAAATTAAAAACCAGTTACATGATTTTGATGTACACGACGAGACGAATCTTTTAAGCCTAGTTAGGTCATGGTAGGACAATATTTACTACAAACAAACGAAAAGTGCTACATTGTCCGATATGACTTTTTTACTTCACCTTTTTACTTTTTTTCCCGAAACTAAACACCCCCAAACAAAGAAACTCATCGCCAACGCCAGCCGCTGGAGCCCGGAAGCATCCACGGACACGGCGACGTGGACGGGATCGATTTCTTTAGCAGTTCGTGTCGCGGGATCCCGCTGCCGCGTCGTCGCCTTGGGTGGCGCCAATGCACCGGACGGCCGGCGGCCGGCATCCGTCGCCGGAGACGGGAACCTACATACACGGCACTGCTGATTCGGTTCCGGACACCAGACCACCATCTGTCCGCCTTGCCGTGAGTGGCAAGAAGGGTAGCGCGGCGGCATGTGTGCCACGCTCTTTTAGCTGTCAGTCGTCAGAGCACTGTGAATCTGAATTTTCTAAGGCATGTGTGCCAAGAAGGCCAAAAGATGATTTCCAAGAAACGAAAAGAGGCTCGAAACGGGGCGACGGAGGTCCGATCGTTGTTCTACCGCTTGTTCTTGCAAAGTCGAGGTTGGAGGGCAGGACAGATATTGAACACTTGGTTAATTCTCAGTCGTCTAAGGCAATCTCAGTGCAGCGTTTCATCGCACAATTACCTCGACCAGAAACTAGGTAATGTGTCAGATGAGTTTCCTCTCACATCCCATGAAACTCTCCACTCTCTCCTCTGTCACATCAGCACATTAAATACCATCAAACTTCCATGAAACCACACTGAATGGCCTAAATCTAAATATATTTATTTTCGAGGCTCGAAATAAGCTAGGCCATCCCATCCCCAGGTCGTCACGTAAAAACAAGGGCTTAAATAAACGTCCTGCTGGGTCCAGTCCACGCCCCCCACCAGTGATGTCCGTTGCTTGCTTGCTGCCGCCGCTGTCACGGTTGGCCCCGCCCGTATCGGGCCCACACGCCAGCGACGCGAGAGTTAATGACGCCGGACTAAACAGTTGGACAACGTCCCTGACCCCGACTTTTCTCCATTTCCCCCAGACGTGCCGCGCGCGAAACAAAACAAAACGAAAGCCGGCAGGGGGCAGATTAACCGCACGACGAGGGCGGTGAAAGTGAAAACGCAATATAAAAAGAAGGAAAAAAAAATCCGTGATGGTTTGAGTTTGACTGCAGGCAAGCGGAAGGAAGCGAGGCTAGAGCAAGGCAGGAGGGGGGGCAGAGCAAGCGCGGCGCACCTGGACCATGGCGAGCACGCAGGGCGGGTCGCCGGACTCGGCGAAGGGCACGAGCAGGCGGCGCGCCTCGGGGGAGGGCTCGAAGTCCCGGAACACCTCGTCGCCGGCGAAGTCGGCGCGGGCGACGGAGAAGAGCGCGCCCTCGCCCGTGCAGTCGATCTTTGGGGTAGTAGTAGACGAGCGGCGTGTGGGTCTTGGGCACGGCCAGGTCGAGGTTGGACAGCCACAGCGCGTGCCGCGGCGTCGCCTCGCTCGGCGGCACCAGCGTCGTCTCCACCACCTCCACCTTCATCCTCCTCGGCTTCTGATTTGACTTGGGCTGGGCTCAGTATGCTTCGCTGTGCTGTTTGAGAGCTGAGTGGTGAGGGTTTATTTATAAATACAGCGGAGGGAAAGAGAAGAAGAAGAAGAGGTCGAGGGGGAGAGAGAGGATGAGATTAACTCTAGTGTGCGTCGCTGATTGAGATCGATCCAACGGCTGCGGCTAACCGCCGTCACGGGCGACGGCACGGCCAGGCCGCCGGGCTCCGTGGAAACTTGAGCGTGGTGCGTTAAACTACGGATGGGGTGTGGAAAAATCGTGTGCCGCGGCTTGTCGGGGGCGAGGGCAGCCGCAGCATGTATCGCTTGCGTGCAGCCTCTTATCGGGACACTGGATCAGGGCGCTTTTGGTCGGCACTTTTCTTTTTCTTTAGAGTTGTGTGGCTTCGATGCAGCTTCCTCCGACGGTAGATCCGTAGATGATGATGCGTCGGGCGGCACGGTTATTATGTTATTTTTAACTGCAGTTAACTCAGTGTCTGTCGAGTGATGATGTGAAGATCGTAACCGCAGGCAGTATTTTCTGCTAAGCACGTGAAAGCTGTGTGAAAGCTGGTGACGTGGTCGTCCGACAAAATGTTTTCTTTTCTGCGCTTTTTTCGAAAGCTGTGTGGGATCGGGCCCTCGAAGTTCTGCGGCGGAGGGAAGGGATAAGGACGCGCGCAATGCGCCAAGTTGATCGTCTGTGCCCAAGTCCCAAATCGATACTGTTAAGTATCTAAATTGGCTATCAAGGTTTTATTGATTTTTTTAAATAATAGATAATATATTATCCGAATAAAACAGCTAGGGCCAAATAAAAAGAAAATTTATTGATATATTATTGACGAGTGATGATCTTATATATCCTAATGGTTTGTTTTTTTGGCACATCGATATCGACGATATGTGCCCGGTTGGAATATCAACGGCTGCCCTTTCATTTTCTACTTTTACTCTTTTTCATTCATTCCCTCTCCTAAGATTTTAAACCTTGGCGAGGATGGAGGGAGGAAAGAGCAGCGAGGGTGCTGCAAACGTGCGCGGTGCGACAAGCAAGGCTCCTCAATCTGATATGTGAAGCGGAGAGAGGGGAGGGAGGGACGCGACGTCGCGTTTCCGCGCTTGGAGTGTGCAGTCGTTATAAGCCGTGCCGTGCCACTGCCATCTTCGTTCTTGAGTGAACAGTATGCGCCATTTTGTCCTGCGCCCTCTGAGCTGCAGCTATCGCTCTGAGGGATATTTAACTTTTTACCATTATAACGGATGGCACATTTTTACCACGCACCGAACAAACGCGCTACAAAAACACCATATTTACATCCGTGACACGCCAAGTCAGTTGTCCATGCTGGATCCGGTGCATGCGGGGATGTAAAATGTCCCTTGTGCCCTTTTGTTCCCCTTCATCTCCTCTCTCTACTGTCGCTTACACGTGGGACCCACCCGTCAGGTCACCTTCAACCTCCAGCATTCCGGCGGCTCTGCTCCTGCTCGTCTGTGTACCGAGAGAGGATGAGATTAACTCTAGTGTGCGTCGCTGATTGAGATCGATCCAACGGCTGCGGCTAACCGCCGTCACGGGCGACGGCACGGCCAGGCCGCCGGGCTCCGTGGAAACTTGAGCGTGGTGCGTTAAACTACGGATGGGGTGTGGAAAAATCGTGTGCCGCGGCTTGTCGGGGGCGAGGGCAGCCGCAGCATGTATCGCTTGCGTGCAGCCTCTTATCGGGACACTGGATCAGGGCGCTTTTGGTCGGCACTTTTCTTTTTCTTTAGAGTTGTGTGGCTTCGATGCAGCTTCCTCCGACGGTAGATCCGTAGATGATGATGCGTCGGGCGGCACGGTTATTATGTTATTTTTAACTGCAGTTAACTCAGTGTCTGTCGAGTGATGATGTGAAGATCGTAACCGCAGGCAGTATTTTCTGCTAAGCACGTGAAAGCTGTGTGAAAGCTGGTGACGTGGTCGTCCGACAAAATGTTTTCTTTTCTGCGCTTTTTTCGAAAGCTGTGTGGGATCGGGCCCTCGAAGTTCTGCGGCGGAGGGAAGGGATAAGGACGCGCGCAATGCGCCAAGTTGATCGTCTGTGCCCAAGTCCCAAATCGATACTGTTAAGTATCTAAATTGGCTATCAAGGTTTTATTGATTTTTTTAAATAATAGATAATATATTATCCGAATAAAACAGCTAGGGCCAAATAAAAAGAAAATTTATTGATATATTATTGACGAGTGATGATCTTATATATCCTAATGGTTTGTTTTTTTGGCACATCGATATCGACGATATGTGCCCGGTTGGAATATCAACGGCTGCCCTTTCATTTTCTACTTTTACTCTTTTTCATTCATTCCCTCTCCTAAGATTTTAAACCTTGGCGAGGATGGAGGGAGGAAAGAGCAGCGAGGGTGCTGCAAACGTGCGCGGTGCGACAAGCAAGGCTCCTCAATCTGATATGTGAAGCGGAGAGAGGGGAGGGAGGGACGCGACGTCGCGTTTCCGCGCTTGGAGTGTGCAGTCGTTATAAGCCGTGCCGTGCCACTGCCATCTTCGTTCTTGAGTGAACAGTATGCGCCATTTTGTCCTGCGCCCTCTGAGCTGCAGCTATCGCTCTGAGGGATATTTAACTTTTTACCATTATAACGGATGGCACATTTTTACCACGCACCGAACAAACGCGCTACAAAAACACCATATTTACATCCGTGACACGCCAAGTCAGTTGTCCATGCTGGATCCGGTGCATGCGGGGATGTAAAATGTCCCTTGTGCCCTTTTGTTCCCCTTCATCTCCTCTCTCTACTGTCGCTTACACGTGGGACCCACCCGTCAGGTCACCTTCAACCTCCAGCATTCCGGCGGCTCTGCTCCTGCTCGTCTGTGTACCGCCGCCGCTTTGGCTCCGCCGCCCCTGGCCCCTCCGCCGCAGCTCTGGCTCCGCCGCCCCAGCCTCGCAGCCGCAGCTCCGGGCGCCGCCGCCCCAGCCTCGCCGCCGCAGCTCCGGCCGCCTCGATGGACACCGGGGAAGGAGCTTCTCCACACCGAGACACACACCTACAGCCGGAGCTTCGTCGCCGTGAAGGACCCTCCGCCGTCCACCGCCTCCATGGCTCCATGACGGACGGGATCTCCGCTGGGCCGATTCACCGTCAGCGAGCAGCGCCGACGAAGACAACGACCACCACGAGCTTCCCCTCGCTGATACGCGTCGATTCCGCCGTCTCTCGTCGCCATTCCGTCGCCGGAGCACCTCCGCCCCCGAGAAGCCCCGCCGCCGTCCGCCACATCTACCGCGGGCCAAACTCCGGCCGCCTCCACGCGTCCCCGCCGACTCCATAGACTCACTACTCCCTCCTCTCTACCTTGCACCCGTCATCCGAGCTCCCCGCCCACTCAACCGCCAGCGAGACCGTCGCCCAGAACCTCTGGTCGCCATGGCCAAAGCTCCCACGAGCTTTTGCAGTTTACCCCCCAGAGAATTTGTATGGACCCGAAGACGCCAGGGGCATCAGAGGTCATTTTACACCCTCGCATGCACAAGATCCGGCGTGGACAACTGACTTGACGTGTCATGGATGCAAATATGGTATTTTTGTAGCGCATTTGTTCGTTTCGTGGTAAAAATGTAGTGCTATTTGTTAGGATGATATCCGAGGAGGCACCATCCGTTATGATGGTAAAAAGTTAAATATCCCTCGCTCTGGCAGCCAAAAACCCAGCCAGAAGTAGTTTAACACCAACATTGATAATGCTGCCTTTTCTTATGCTTCAGGAGTTCAGACAAGTGACGATACCAAAAGACAAGATGCCATGCGTTTTGTTTGATTGGAATAACGCCCTATTTAGTTCCTACAAATTTTCTAAAATTCTCTCTTCAAACTTCACTATTCACCTATCACATCAAATCATACCAAATCTCTCTCTTTATGCATGGAGCATTAAATGTAGGTAAATAAAAAAACTAAGTATAAGGTTTTGATGTACATGACGAGACGAATCTTTTGAGCCTAGTTAGGTCATGGTAAGACAATGTTTACCATAAACAAACGAAGTGGTACAGTGCGCTATAGTGTTCGATGTGACTTTTCGACTAAATTTTACCCACATCTTTTTACAACTAAACACACCCACAAAAGAGGAATTCAGGTGAGATGCCATTTGCACTGTGAGTAAATCTTGAAGTTTTAAATGCTTGCCAATTTGCCAAGGGTGCGCTATCACTGCTACTGTGGTGTACAGTCAGCTATTCAAATGCATGACGAGACCTCTCTCTTTCCAGGAAAGACCGTAGCCAGCTTTATATATAAAGCATCCGAAAGATACTGGGATTATCAGTTTACAATAACGCACACACCGCAAGACGAGCGACATTCAACAGATCCTTACAAGGATCCTCAAGGCCACGCGCCAGAGATAGAGAGACTACTCGCGACGAACACCCTAAAGGGCCATGAGACCAAAACACCATCTATCGGACCCGACCATCTGCGGAGCCTAAAACACCACCAGCAACGGCTATAGGAAAAACTCCAAACAACTCCTTCAGGAAGGCAAAGGCGCAACTGCGCCCGCGTTTGGTTTTCACCACGGAGAGCTTTCACGTACCGCCGTCGGACGAGACCCTGCAGGCAACGCCCTCAAGAGGGAAGAGCAAACGCCGTTGCCCGACCCGGCACCCGGGTCGAAGCTTACGCTTGAGGAATTGCGCCCGACGCGCCGAAAGCACCTGTACCAATCCCACTCGCTTCCATCCACTGCCCACCATCGTCGCCGCCGAAGGTCGCCGCTAGATTGCATATGCACCCGCCTAGCAACTCCCGACACACTCGGGAAGGCTTGGGGCCCTCGATGGCCCCAAGACTCCTGTCGTCCCCTCAACGGGATGGCACCGTGCCTCACAGGTGAGATAGAAACCGTGAATCCAACGACGGAGACTTGACGGTACCACGGGAGCTGCTTCGTCTGTGAGGCGAAGAACGGAGGTGGCACCAACAGCCATGGTGGAGTTTTAGGCGCACCTCCTACCCTCCACGCACTGCCGCCCGAAGGCCAAGCACACGCAGGAGAGTGAGACCGCCCCCCACCGCCGAGGTACTGGGCCCCAGCCGGTACGCCGCCGCCGTCGCGCCGGGCGGCAGCTCGGGAGTGCGCCGCCGCCAGCCCCCCTTCACCCGCCGCAGCCGCCAGCGAGGGCAGGGAAAGAAGGCCGCCGGCCCAGATCCGGGGGAGGAGGGGCGTCTCCCCCCAGATCCAGCGCCGTTGCCGGGGCAGCCGTACCCTTCGGCCAGCCAGCCGCCGCTGCAGCCCGGCGCTCG
>OAMR01000113.1:1896344-1922386 GCA_900205405.1 Echinochloa crus-galli
TTAAATAAATAAATCTATTAAGTAATAGTAGATATCGATAACTTGAACGTAAAAACAAAGTAGAAAAAATTGGTGTAACAACCAGATTAAGATAATTTGTTTGGCTACTATAATCGGCTGAACAAGAACGTTCGACAGATTGGTGTAACGACCAGAATAAGATGAAAATGATATGATTAAACCCTAAATCTAGCAGGTACAATAACTTTGTGAACAAACTAGGTTAAAAATATAAGTTGCTCGAAAAAACTCTTAGGAGATTTAGATGAAACCACAACGATACGTCCGGTAGTTAAAGCCTAAAGAGCAGTATGTAAAAAGAAACTTACAAGCAAGCCAGAGATCAAGATGATGCAACCCCGCTAGTTTGGAAGAACTCGTTGAAATCTACTGAAAACTAGGGTTGAAAGTAAATGCGACCAAAAGTAAGAACTTGTTTGTTTGATTGGTGTGTACAATTTTTCTATAATGCCAAATGGCTACTATTTATAACCTAAGTTAAAGATTCCTTGTCGATTACGATTTACAAATTTGACAGAAAAGAAATAACACTTTCGTAAAACACAAAGTTTTCTAATATAAGTCAAACTTGGTGTGGCCCCACCGTCACATGTGTCGATTAAATCTTCAATTTATCAACTTTGACTACACCAGCACCACGGGCTCATCATTTGACTCCAATCGGCTTCAAGTTCATTGGCTTCATCAGCCACACAAACTTCATCGGCTTCAATGGCTTCATTGGCTCTATCGGCCGACTATCCTTTCCATCGGCTATCTCATTGATAATTTGGTCTGGTCATGCCACTATCATGCTTCCTACTAGTGCTTCAGTTGTCATGAATAATGTTTTAACATATCTTGATTTGGTTCGTACCTTAATAAATTATAAAGATATCTATAAGAATGTATATCACGTGGAAACTATGGATGGCAATAATGGATATGGAACTTAACTTTAAGAGAAAGTACTCTTGGGATGTATTTTTATATACATCAAATCGTACAATATGTATATAAAACAAGCTATTCCGTAGTTAACTAGTAACAGACCCCCTGTCGCCCCCGCGGAAGGGCGACTCGGGCGGCGCGTCGCCCGACCGTCACTGCCACCCTCCAGCCTCCTCCCCTCGCCGCGCCGCCGCCGGAGCCGGCGCCGGAAGTCCGTGCGGTCGGCCGTGATGGTGGCGGCGGGCCTTTTCCTCCTGCCCCTTTCCCCTCTCGTGTTGGTCGCGGCCGCTTGGGGGCGAAGGTGCTCGCCACGGGCGGCGCGCCGTCGCGCCGGGGAGGCCAGATCCGGCGACCGTGCCGCACTCGGGGCGGCGATGGTGGCCGGCGCTCGAGGCCGCGCGGTGGTCGGCGCTTGGCGGCGGCGACCGGGGGAGCCGCCCGAGTCGCCCTTCGCGGGGGCGACGCCGGGGTCGGGAGGAAGCGAGACCTCTCTCTTTCCAAGCTCTAATTCTAGCAGTACTGCACTGCAATTTCAGCAGATTCCTCTCCAACTACAGAGTATTTCCTCCCCTTTCTGAAAAGAATGTCAGGAAAATCGTTGTTGAGTTGAGATAAGCACGCACAAAATGAGTGACGTGCTCGCAAAACCACGTCTTAATCATGGGGTGTTTAATTTCAAAAAGAGAAAGAGAAAGTTTGGTAAAAATATCACATCGGACACTGTAGCACACTGTAGGACTTTTCGTTTGTTTGTGGTAAATATTGTCCGATTATGATCTAACTAGGCTTAAAAGACTGTGTACATCAAAACTATGTATTTAGTTTTTTTTATTACCCATGTTTAGTATTTCATGTATGAAGAGAGAGATTTGATGTGATAGGTGAATAGTAAAATTTGGAGAGAGAATTTTTAGGTTTTGAGTGGAACTAAACGGGGCCACGAGGGAAATGCCTGGCTTTGCTTCTCCGGTACATCGCCCAACAATCTATGCTATGCATCCATCTGCTGGCGTGCAAATCCGCCCGTCTGGATTGGACATGCACACCGTGATGTCTCCCGCGAAGTCAAAACCAAATCTTTGTGCACCGAAGCCGCCGTGGCATGCTCATAGTCAGACCTACGTAGCTAGATGCACCAATTTAGACAATACTAGCAAACGCACACGTGTGACAGATACATTCAATAAAAAATAAAACTATGTGATGTAGCTACATATTCACACTGACTTGTGAATAATGGAGGGTATATTCATAAAGTTGAAAAAACAAGGACAAAATCACAATTGTACTTTAAAGTAGGGGCAAGAACACTAAAACTTCAACAATCATTTATAGTATGTAGTGTTTAAAAAAATACTACTGGAAGGTGGAATCTTGGCATAGACAATCTAGGAGTAGGCCCGCATGCTGGCTAACTGCGGCGTCCATAGCCAAGCCGGTCAAAGGAATTAGAAAGATCAACATCCAAAAATCAAATCTTTTCGACTTCAGAAAAAGGCCATTACAATTCGTCTATTTAGATTCATACCATTACAATTCTAGGTGTACCTAAGATTTGCCATTTTATATGTTTTTTATGTCCTTGAGCCCACATAGAAGCTCTAGTATTTTGGTATAGACATAAATGCCCTCACTACCTCTCTTACATCCTCTCTTATGCGCGGGATCCTCCTTTTTTTTTCTCAATTCCATTTCTTGCCCAATCCAGAGCGCAAGGATGAGCAGCACTATGGCGGCCACCCTTGTCTTCCCCAACTCCGGTAGCCCCTCATCCTTCAGTCAACACGACCCTCTCCTGCTTCCTGCAGTGTACGACGGGCGCAGATTAGCATGAATACGCAAATGCAGGTAAGTTTTTTGGATGGTGAGAAAAGTAACCTTCTAAATGGTGGGAATCCTCTATTTTTTTTTGACGTCACATATTCATCAATGTACTTTTCCTGCGGACTCGACATGTGGGTCTTTTTGTGAGAGGTGGGTAGGAAATTTGAGTATGAATTGTTTTTAGTTCTACCATTATAGATAGATAGATGGATGGATATTGTAATTGTTTACCACGGGATTCTTGTAGCCCACTAGCTGTATAATAACAAGGGCCAGAGTAAGAAATGTTCTCTGCATTCTGGTAGGGACAAGGAACATCTTTGAGCAACTTGGAGGGCAACCATGAGTCTGACTAGGTCACCCAAAGGCGGGAGAACTCCGGGTGGTCCCGTTCTACCCGGAGAACTTCCTCATCCTCTGCAACACCCAAGCTGTCCGCGACGCCATCCTCAACTCTGCCGTCCCAATCGGCAACACCATGCTGGCATTCCGTCCGTGGACGCGCGTTGCTAACGCGGAGTCCGTTGATCTACTCTACAAGGTGGTGATTGAGCTCGAGGGGATCCCGCCTCACGCTTGGAGTCTCAAGACGGCGCGCACCATCTTGGCACCATACTGCTGGGTAGAGTGCGCCAGTCAGGCTGCAATGAACAAGACGGCGCTGGACAAATTTCGGGTCACCGCCTGGACGTCGAGGCCGGATGGCATTGCCACCGACGTGCCGTTGTTCATCACTGAGGACGAAGTGCCGGTCACCCATGAAGATCCGGCAATGCTGCGGATCTTCGGCAACTTGCCTCCCTACCTGCGGCAGAAGAAGACCCTCCGGTATGCAGTGCTCATCCACCTCAAGAGCGTCGCCGACTTCACGTCGCGTTCGCCGTCTCCATCGCCGTCTCCCCCATCTTCCGACGGAGACAGCGGTCATGACGGGCACCCAGATCGCGACTACGGAGGTCTGCGTGGGGCGGGACCGCAGTTGCACGGATACGCGTGCGCCCGTGGCCAACGTGATGGCAGCTCCGGTGAGCCTGCCAACGGCGGTTCGGCGGCGGGTGGCCGGGGTCACGTGAGGACGTTGTTCGCTGCTGCCCCTGCTGTCACCCTGTCGCCAAAGCAGAAAGCAAAAGGCAAGGTGGCAGCTGTTCCCTGTGTCCTAGCCACCCAGGACACCCAGGCCACGCAGCCAGTGCAAGCAGGCCCACCCAAAGGGGTGGATGCGAAGGCGACAAGACGGTCCAACGGACCGAAGACGAGCTAGTCCGAGTGCCAGCAGACGAGACGGTCGAGCTGGACGAGGCTCGCAGCGTCGTGGTGCGCGAGGCCGTAGTCGACGAGGCGCCCGTGTGCGTCGTTGCCAGGGACATGGGGGGTGTTCAGGGTCTCTCGCAAGACCCGATGCTGATTGAATGCCAATCACGAGGGGCATCTCAATCAGAGCAAGGACTCAAGCAAAAGGTACCCGCCCAGCCTTCGGTTCTGATCCTGTCGGGAGATCAGCCTCGGGAGGACACCACCAATGATAAGGCTGTTGGGGTGGGGACCCTCACCGCGGGCGGTCTCGTCGCCGAAATTCAAACAGGCAGCGCCACACCACCCCCACCGGTCCTGGATTCTGCAGGACCACCAGTCGCGCCAGAACTAGCCCCATTGGAGGATGGGGGGTCGGACACCATGCACCAAACTGTGGCGCACACGGCCACGGGCGAGGGTGTGCCAACCCAAGCCGTCGTACCCACCGATGCTGAAGCTGCCCTGCGCCTGGCCCAGTTCACTGCGGCGGTGCAAGTCAAGCTGCAGACACCACTGGCCGTGGCATCTCCTTCGCGCACGCTACGCTCGCGCAAAGCCAGCATCGAGGAGAGTAGGCTTCCTTTGCGTAGTCGTCGCATCGCAACCCAGGCCCTTTCGCATGTTCCGACCGCGCGTCGCGGGGAGGCCCTGAAGTCGCGCCGGTACGGCACACCGATGGAGCCACCACCGCCATCCCAACATGCCGGTCATGCGTATGACGAACTCTACAGGGAGGACAGGGATTCGCAGGACTCCACTGCCGTCCGTGAACTGTTCCCGTCTGGGCGCTCTGCCTCACGTGGTAGGCAGTTGGCTGTGATCACGGCGGCGGCCTGATCTGGTGCCGTCGTCCAACGGTTGCTAATGTGCCATGGATAGTTACTCCATTCTTTCGTGGAATGTGCGCGGGCTCAAGCAAAACAAAATAACGTGTCAAATCCTAGAGCAAGAAGCCTACTTTTGGCGTTCGAACTATTATGAGAGTTTAATTTGATTTAGCCTTCGAATTTAAACACAGAAAACTTTGGACCTTCATTCAATTATTCGTAGGTCTCCTTTGTTGTTTTAGCTCTAGCTGGGAGACTTGGCGCTCTCAGGCGTCGTTGTAAACTTCTCTATTTCTACCTAATGAGAATGATACGCTTCTTGCGTATTCGATAAAAAAAAAGAGTCTGACTAGGTCGCTGATCGCAAATTCGCAATCGCATCAGACAAGGAAAAGACTGGCTGGGGATTGGATGGCCGCCTTCTCACTCTATGCCATAGTGTAAACGATACCCACATCAATGATTATTCCTTCCCTTCTAGTTGACATTGTTAATTCTTTATTATTGGCTTATTTCCAGAGTAAATTAAGGCTGCAAGCATTTGATTCTCGTTGCCACTGTCAGCTGGATCGTGCCGTGGTTGCATCTCTACCAATTGGTCGTCGCTCGTGTAGTCCTTGAGGTCTTTTTTAGAGAAGGTTCCAGACAGGTCGTCTGATCGCCTTTGATTCGTTGTTTTTAAGTAATGGTTCATTCTCTTCTCGTGGAAACGTCGGACCAGATGCGTGAATTTGATTAATCATGTTTGTCTATCTCTCTTTTTTACATATCTTATCTTACTGACCGAAACACCGTCGCGGTAACAAACGTGCATTTAGCCACGTCATCATGACACCGGCTGAGAATTCCAAACCGTCCGATGGCAATCCAGTGGTGCAGGTGATGACCTGCCTCTTCAGTTCCACAAAGTACAAGATGGCTCTCTAGACAAGTAAAGAAGTGTCTGGAAAGTTATCAGGGAGGGTACAGCTAAATAAATCTTCTTCCGTAGACCACAACAAAGCCATCCCATCTCTTCTCACGGAATCAGAATCACCGTCCAGTCTTTGAAATCACAATCTTGCTCATCCTGACCAGATCATCACGTCCTCATACAAGGTATGATCATGATTTTCTGTCCTCTCATCGCTACCCTATGCTTTCGAATCCCTGTGCTCCCCTTGCCGGCACCCTCTATAATATTGTGCCATCGGCCATGGATTTTGCAATTTCCGGGATTACCTTTGTGGCTCATACGTGAGTTTTGTTAGGCCATCACTCTATTTGGTGATCTACTTTCAAACACAAACATGCTTTTATACTACACAAGATATTTGCTAAAAAGCCTCACTGTAAGTGCAACTATTAGATCTCTCCTATTTGCCAAAAAGCGCGCCTCACTGTAAAATACAACTATTAGATCACTACTTACTACATTATCCAATATTTTTTAACTTGCTTTTGTCAACTAACTGTCAAACTGACAATGATTTCCCCACCCAAGCACTGCCACATGATTTTTATTATTTATGTATACATCCAGTTACAGATACACTCTTATTGCATTTTAGTTCTACCTGAATGCCACTGAGATTATGGCATCACTTGTTGTAATTCTCATGCCATGTAGAATTAAATATTAGCTAATTTCAGATATCACTCCTGAAATAAATATTAGCTACAGGAAATGTTGATTATATATACAAAATTGTTTAAGGTGTTATTTCTGAATAACTATCTAACTTCAGTTCCGTGATATAAAAAAAATCTTACCAGCAAATGTACAATTGTTACATAAGTAAGAATAATCATGTGCCCTTAACTGGCCATTGAAATTTAGATTATTATGTGAAAGGGTCTCTAGCCTAGTGGTTAGAGCACCTGAGTAGCACCCTACAGACCCAGGTTCGAATCCCCGTGGAAGCGAATTAACTGGGTTTAGAATAAAGAAAATTTAAAAAATAGGTAGGCGAATTAACTGGGTTTGGAATAAAGAAAATTTAAAAAATAGGTAGGGGATTCCCCTACCGACTCCGGTCAAGAAAAAATTCGATTATTATAGATAAACAATTTTAACTCAATAATATAGATATCCACACTTGATAGGATGATGAGAATTTCAAAAAAGAAAATAAAAACTTTAGTCAATAAGGCAGGGACAATAAGCTCTTTCTTAACAGGTAAAGCCACAACAAATCTTTAGTCTATTACATTATGACAACTCCAACTTCTAAATTTACTTACAAGTTCACTTTGAACTAGAAAGTCATGACAGTAGGACTATAAACACTTCATTTTCAATGCAAGTGTCTTCTAAATCTGTCAATTTAATGATCCTTTTGAACTTTATAATGATTGGTTCTGATGAATTGAACCGTCATTTTGAAATTCTTCTGACCTGTCATAAAAAATTGGCAGCTATCTATATTGCAAGTCCCATGTACCTCTACCCAGATTCTACAGAATTTGTGCTCTGGGTAATATAAATCACAAGTTGTTTTAGAATAATCTGGCACTGCTACATGTAAATATTTCAAACCTGCACAGCTTCATATATTCACTTCATATGTAATATATAATGCCATATTTTTATGTATGATAAATATATAATTAGCTTATTAATACTGTCATTAATTAGCTTGGCTGCGGGCATGGAGCACAGACAAATAGCCAACCATCTTGGACGCGAGCCGAGAAAGTGCGCCCAGGAAAACGCATCCACCGCCCGGGCGTCCGCCTCCAGCCAGCGTTGGCCGCCGTCGCCGGCAATCGGCGGCGGCGGCCCACCCTCCTCTTCCCTCCCTCTCTCCACCCGCAACACCACCACTCGTCGCTACCATCGTCCCCATCTCTCTCCTTGGTCGCCCACCGCCGCCGCTGCCGGTCGTATTCGCGGCGGATATGCCCCCGCCCCGATCCGGTGCCGACGAGACCGGATCCGCCGCCGCCGCCCCCTACCATCTTCTCCCCTCCGGTGGAGGCAGCCTAGATCTCCGGGCGGCGTGCGGTCGATGAAGACTGCAACTGGCGGAGCGTGGTGGCGGCTGGTGACGCAGATCCAGCTCCGACGGATCAAGCGTTGCCACGCCCAGATCTGGCGCCCCCATGCCAGGAGCCTCGAGTCTGGGGGCAGCGACTGGCACGAAGGTTGTTCCTGTCGTCTTCCCTGGCCCGATGACAGAGGCCGGCAGTGGACAATGTACAGGCATACGTCACAACATCAACAATCGCGGTTATGCTAGGCACCATCAGTTGCTCGGTGAATTATATTCTAGCTCAAACAGTTGCTGCCATGGCGTAGTGGAGGTTGAAGCGAAAGCCTGGTCGGTGACGCCTGCGGGTGCCACTTCCTCGTTGGAGGCGACTTTGTGTACACTTCCCTCAATATATTGCAATGTTTTGTTTCTTCGGTGAAAACCAAGCCCTATCCCGGGCCGATGACGATGGCGCCATTGGTGTCATGTTCTTCTTGAAGACGTTGTCGTGGAGATACATATGGTGTTTCGGCATTCTTTGTTCGTGCTCTCGGATGTTCGTGGGCGATCTTCTACATTGCTTTGAAAGCTACCTTTTGAGGGAACATATTGGCTGTGATTTATCAATGCAGCATGATGACACAAGGGAGACCATCTATTCGACGAGCCAAGCAATAGAAGCTTTGGATATTTTCTCCAAGAGTGGATAGATAGGCAATATCTATTAATATTAGACATTGTTTATGATTATTTTCTCTTCCTATGTATTCTTTCCTCTTTTTCTCTCAGCTATTGAGCTGAAGACTTTGTAAGATTTTGGCTGTGTGCATTTATTGCAAGGCCGAAAATATTTCCATTATCTAAAAAGCTTGGTTGCGGGCATATTTCTGTGCGGCAACGCCGCACAATGTTCTAGTGTATGTAGAAAGAGCCGGCACCAATCAAAATACAAAAAACTAAAACGAGAGCTTTCAGCACACGTACCTACAATACTCTTGACAAATTGTGCTCTGAAAATGACGAGTCGGCGACAGTAGCCCACCGAGAAGTCAGAACTCCATTGCCGCGCCCTTTTTCGTGAAAACGTGAATCGCAGGTACGCACAAGTCCATTGCTGCCATGGTGCGAAGGAACGGCAGCGCGTGCTATCGAGCTGACGAGGGAGGGCCGGCAACGGCAAGGAAAACGCCGACCCTGATCTCGCGGTCACGGCCACGGCCACGGCCAAGGAAAGGAAACACCGTCCCACTGACGTCAACGTCGACTGTCGCCGTACGATCCTGATCGGAAAGGTGAACCCAATTGCGGGGAACTTTCAGGCCGTTCCGCTGGCGCCCCGTCTGAATCCCGTCCCGACCAGTGAGCACGAACAGGATGGTCGTTCGTGGCGATCAATGCAGCCGACCGGCGCGAAGGACGGGGGAGCAATCGGAGCAAGTCAAGTCGTACGGGCCGAGACGGAGCGCGCGCTCTCGTGCTGCGGAAATTTGCAGCAGCGCAGACGACACGCCGGCGATGCCACCACGTCCCCGGTCTCCGGCCTCGTGGCCAGCCCGCGCCGTACGTCGCGGCCGTGGCGTCGATCGGTGGCCGCGTCACGGGCGTCGACTCGTGGCGGCGAGGAAAGGCGACGCGGCCATGTCGCGCCCGGCTGATGTCTCCGGTTCACCGTGACCGGCGGGGCACTCACCACTAGCGTGGCGGCACCGGCGCGGAGGCCCGACGTGGGCAGCGGGCGGCCGCGCGCGACCGGCGCGGGGGTAGGAGCAGTGCTTGTGTGCCGTCCGGACGCGCACGCGCCCCGCCCGGGCGGCACCCGGACGGGCGTCGCTACGGGAGTGCCCGCGTGGCGTCGGGCCGTCGGCATCAGCAACAAGCACGTCGCTTTTCCGTGCCACGCGTTCATTCACGCATCACGCCCATTGCGAGTTTCTGCTCTGACGGACGGACTCCGATGGTTGGTCTTTCGGTCCGGTTCTGATTTTCTGCTGTCTGCCGGGTCCACGCAGGCGAGGCAGCCTTGGTAAAAGCTGATGCAATTGTGTGTGCTGTTTCTGCAGGAGTTCCAAAACTCTTCGAGTGGATGATGTCAAACTAGTTGACTCCAAACTGTATTTTTTTTTGCGAGTAACTGTATTTGACCCCACTGAATTTCGTGTAGAGATATTTAAACCTTTTTTTTCAAACAACATCTTTGCCGTATGATATGGTGCTATCGGCTGTCCCATCTCTTGCCCTTGCCCTTCCCCTGAAGCAAAATCCAAACACATGCTACGTGAGCAGAGAGCGAGGAATTGAAAAATTAGGATTAAGCATCTGAGCAAATAGGTTTAAGGCCCTGTTTAGTTCCTGGTCAAATCATCAAACTTTCAAAAATTCTCTCTCCAAACTTCACTATTCACTTATCACATCAAATCTCTTTCCTCATGCATGGAGTACTAAACGTGGGTAAATAAAAAAACTAGTTGCATGGTTTTGATGTACACGACGAGACGAATTTTTTGAGCATAGTTAGGTCATGTTAGGACAATGTTTACCACAAACAAACAAAAAATGTTACAGTCCGATGTGACTTTTTCATTTCACTTTTCACCTTTTCTCATGAAAACACCCCCTAAGCATCAAACGGGCCAGATATCGTCATGCACGTCAGACTTTGGGCTCCTCTTTTCACAAAAAGGATAAGCAAAGGAAAACTCTTGGGCTTCCGCCGCGGCCCACCCATCTCGAGGCCTTTGTTTCCTGCTTAAAAAACAACGGTTAAGCTAGCGCCCGGACGTCCGAAGGCGCTCAAAATATCGGACGGTACTGTAGCAAAAATTCCCGCCGCGACATGTATGTAATGTTGCATGCAACATGTGAACTTTTTGTAACATTTAAAAATAACATATGCAACATTATAAAACAATATCTGCAACATGAAAAGGCATCGGTTGCAACATCAGGGCACGTGCACAAACGCACGCCATCGGATATCATCTAGTTGCTACGAGAGTTGAGTAAAAATTCCCGCCGCAACATGAGAGCATGTTTCATGAAACATCAAACCGAATTTCATGTGAAACATTCAATCAAATTTAATGCAACATCAAGACAAGGCTATGGCAACATCAAAATTATGCAGCTGCAACATTGAAAAAAACCAATTCGTGCCAAGCCAAAATTATGGCAAGCCAAAACTATGGAGTTACTGTAATATCAAAATCATAGAGTTGCAACATTTCAAAAAAGATATTGCAACACCATGAATGAAGTACTACTTCAACATGGAGCCGAAGAGAATGTCTTCTTCCAGCTCGAGCCACCATGTAAAAAATCTAATTAGAACTCTATTGCAACATCACCGTATGTCTATCGTAACAAAAATAACTTCCTAGACGTAACGCCTGCATTGATTTGGAGGACCACTTCTGTTGCAACATTATTTTATACCTACTGAAACAAATGAACAGAAAAAAATATCCCACCGCAACATGAGTGAGTCGCTGGGGTGGGCGTCTGATGCGTCGGACGCCTGTTCCCAAGCATTACCGAAAAAACAATGCAATGAATAAAATGAATAAATAATAACATGAAAGGCTGAAGTTACATGGGCCTATTCTAAAAACTACATTTGGGCCAAATATGCACGCTAGTTAGGTAAAAGAAAACTTAGTTTTCTGAATCGATCATTGATTCGCCCCCTGTAAATACGCGTAGCTAACCCTACCGGCCTACGCCTGTAGGCTATACCGGCAAATCTAATCATAAAATTCATAAAGTCACTAATCTCGATAGTGGGGAATGGGAGATCAATTTCAAAAGAAGTCCTTTTGGGAGAGGTCGAGGATTTTGAGAATTTACTGGATTCATAGAGTCTACCTCATAGTGAAGCAGTTATGAGAAGTATCTTTTTTTTTCTATAATCAAACTTTGTAATAATTAAGCGACCAAACTCGGTGAAAAACGAGGAGGCCGGGATGCGTTTTTATTTGGTTGATGAAACAAAATTTCTTTTTTTTCTTTAAAAAAAATATATGTTACGTTTTTCTAAAGTTCTCACCGCGCACTAACCTAACCTAAGATCCATCGGCTGGGTGGCCATGATGGTAGAGACAGGGGTCCATTCCCGGCGGAGGACCCCTCGTACGTGCGCTTCTTCTGCAGAGTCACCGTGCAGGGCGGGTCGTCGCGTATCGGAGTCAGCGGCGCAGGAGTCTCGCCGGCATCGAGCGCGCCCGACCCGTGCGCGCAGAAGCCAGGCACCTCGTAGCCGACGACCCCGGCCCTCGGCCTTCCTCGAGTACGACCGGACACACGGCAGATCGTCTGGGACGAGCTCAGCGCGCTGCCGGTGCTGCGCGGCCTCGATCGAGCCCTCGTCGAGCAACTGGGACGTGTTCCGGCCCGACACTGTCGCCGCCGCGGCATCCTCCAGATCGCAATTCGCAACGACGACCGGGGGCTAGCTGTGCGGAGGCCACTACCTGACTACCGCTTCGCCGTGGACACGGACATGACGGTGAAGCTCGTGTTCAGCGAGGCCAAGGCCGTGGACATGGAGGGCGCAATGAGCCCGAGCCAGACGCTGCCGCTGCTGAACCTTCCGTGGGGCCACGTGTTCCACACGCAGTGCATCATCAAGTGGCTTTTCAAGAATATAATCTGCCCACTCTGCCACCAGAACCTCGATCAGGGGCCTTGTCGCCGCACCCTGGGCGACAGCAAACACTTCGTAGAGTTTAACATCGATAAGTTGCTAATCACTCTCCCATGACGACAAAGCATGCGCAGCAGTTAAACCTTAAAAAGTAGTAGTACATAAGCTAGTTTGCTTGTGGAACTTCACCATGGTCACACCTCTACCAAGAGTGCCAGCACTGATCGAACATATAGAACCAAATGGACTCTAAGCGGAGAAATGTTTTGGTGGCCAGGAACTTGACGATATGACGATCGATGGCATCAGCAAAAAAAAAGTGCAAAAATAGATAGAAACTCTTGAATGAAAATTGATAATAAATGGTAAGATCTTTGACCCAGGAAGGGATGGCCCATATCATCTTGACAATTGAGCTGTTGTGAAATTCTGCCTATCTTGCCCAGGACTGGAGTGCCCCAATATATATAAGCCCAAACCAGAACAAATGAGAGAAGACAGAGGCAGAGCAAATTCTACTGCTGTCATCGTCTTTATTAACCTTCACGCTAGCATGCAACTAATCATATTTGGCTTCAATCTGGGGCTGATTTGAGCTGGAATGACGACGATCTTTACCATCACAACAAACACAAAGTAGAAACAAGGCCCGCCTGCAGATCAAATTAAAACTTGCATTGCGTCCAAACTAAGATGCTGCAACTGCGCACCTACATGTCGCGTTCGCGACCGTGACGTTCCTTCTCCAATCTCCAACGATAGCAGAAAAAGGATGCACCTGCACCTGGTTAGTTTCACCGTGACGGTTTCTCCAACGACAGAGCTGATCTGACGACGCAGAGCTTGCAGCAGGCAGGAGAGCGTGCGCGCGTGTTGCACACGATCATAACGTGGTAGGTGCGGAGGGCACGTTTCGTACCAAATTGAGGTGCCCTGTCACGTTTCCTCGCCCAGATCACCGTGGGTCAAAAAAGGGCACGGCGTCTCGTTAGCTTCTCGTTCAATGCTGCTTCGAGCGGGAGGTGCTGAAACATGGGTCGCATGGGACGGACCAACCTACACGATGCTTCAAGTGCAAATCATCCGTCCCTGGCCGATTGTGATGGTTCAGTTTTGTGATTCTGGAGTCCTGAATTTTTCTTTCCATGAGGGGTTTTCCCTGAGAGAGCACAACGTGGACGCATCGCGTCGCGTCGCTTCTTACAAAAAAACGTTGTACATACAAGGCTGGCCCACATCGGTTTATATATCTACCATTGCTGAGGAAACTAGGTGAACAGCACCCCATCCACAGAAACCTAGCGCCGCCGCCAACCCTTCCGATCCCCCACCGCGCCTCGCCGCCGGAAGCCCGTGCGGCGGCTATGATGGCGGCGGCCAGGCCACTTTCCCGGTTTCCGGTCTCCCACGCGCGGATCTGGAGCTGCAATGTCGGGGCGGCGGCGGCCGGACGCCGAGACCGGTGGCCGGCGGCGGCACGCGGGAGCCGGGGTCGGCGGCGTGAAGACCCGCGAGGCCGGGGAGATCGACGACGCGAAGCTCGCGGCTCCCGCCCAGGCGTGCGCCGACGGCACGCTGAGACCGGTGGCCGGCGGCCGCACGCGGGAGCCGGGGTCGGCGGCGTGAAGATCCGCGAGGCCGGGGAGATCGACGAAACTAAGCTCGCGGCTCCCGTCCAGGCGTGCGCCGACGGCGGCCGCACTTGCGAGGGGCCAGCGGCCCACGGTCGGCATGGAGGCCAGCGGCATCGGCCTGGAGCGCGGGCGCCCGGCAGCGCGCCACGATAAGGAGGCGGCTCAGCGCCCGGCGTGGTGCGGCGTGAAGGCTGCGGCCGCGAACGGCGCATGGGCGGCCAACGAAGGCTGACCCTGGGAGGAGATTGCGGAGGTAGCGGCGACGGCCAGTGACAACGGCGTCTTCTGGATCTGACGTCGGCTTGGCCTCCAATGGTGACTCCTCTCCGGCAGATGCGCCTTCGCCTTGGTGTTGGAATGGTGATGACATCTTCACTTTCGCCTCTGGCAGATGCGCCTTCGGCCTTGGTGTTGGAAGGGATAGTACCGGACTTTACAACTACATCTGGTGATGGCATCTTCTTTTTCGCCTTTACTTTTCATATAGATCAAGAGACATGAGTCACCTTGGCTTCGTTCGCGGATTCTCTTACTCGAAGACGGATTTCATCTGTAATTTATTCCTGGTGGATTATGCACGGGTATCCAGTGGCTACTTTGCAGCATAGTATCTCAGGTTACGAATTCAGATGGTCTACCGGATTTGGAGTAATCGTGGCCGTTTAAAGTGGGTCAGGGCTGGTCTATATGGAAGCATTGGCCTGGTAAGAAGGGGGAAGCAACACAAGTGACTTGTGTGGTGGTAATTGCTACTAATTCACCGGTCCGGGAAGAAATTCCTAGGTCTGACCTTAATTGGTTGAACCTGGCAGTGACCTTGTTGAAGGCATTGTTTGGATTAAGATGAATTACTCCCTCGTGAAAACATTTGATCTGGTCTTAATTGGTTGGGTCGTTACAATATCGGCATGTGTGCGTACCGTTTCCTCGTTGGAGGCGTTGTCTTGGGAGCCTACTTCAAAGTCCAAGAGTTGCTTTGGTTTGTGAAGCGGATGAAGATAAAGGCGCTTGTGGTAGTTTGCTAGGTCATGGTGCTCTCATTTTTTATTTCTTTTTTATTTTGTTTCTTTTTCATTTGCTGTGTGCATCTTAGTTATGCAGAGGCCGGGTTGGATCTTATATAATTGTATCATCTCGATGTAATTGTCTAAGACCAATAAAGCTTACCTTTTCCAAAAAAAATCTACCATTGCTGAAAAATACGAGCAAAGAAAAGATAACACAATTTAATCGATGCATGTAAGTTTAATTAGTCGTTGCACATATATGCATTTAAGGGACCAAAGTTGCAAATTAAATAATCTTCTAATGTAAAATATAACAAAAAGTAGAAACGTAACTGGTTGCAGAAGGAAAAAGGCCGGAGATGAGACCATATATATACAAAAGAAGAATGGCTGGCCTGTTCTAATCATGGAAAAACTAGCGTCCATTTACATCTTCCTCTCAGATTAAGTAAATGAACTAGAGCAAAATGACGACAATAGAGCCCAAACAAATGAAAATATGAAAGGCTCAAATTCGAGCTATTGCCATCAAGGAGCATACTTAGTGGTGGCAAAAAAAAAGAATACCAATAGTAAGCAAAAATAGGGTCCTTAAAAACAGTAATAAAAAATATAAAACAAAAAATCATGATGATGTAATGGTATATGGACACTTAAATTTTTTATAGTAGTCATGAAATTGCATGGGCTGCCTCTTTAGTTATATTAGAATTGGCTCAGAAAAGGAACCATCGTAAGGCATGACAAACACCAATCAACAACACCACAACACAATCAGCAAGACTAGAACCTACAAGGAATTCAAAAACCAAACAACATGAAAGCTCAAGCTGCTGCTGCTATTGCAGAAGCATGAAAGCAAAAGGCAACTGCAAACTAGGAAACCGCTATAGAAACATCAGCAACAAGGTTACACAGGACACGCACATCTAAAAGTGGAAGAGACTCAACAATACCCTGCGGTAGCGCGGTGGCAGATCATTTCTCCTTGAGATGTCGCCATACCCCTATACCATATCCCCATCAATCTCTTCATCCTTCCATAAAATGCCCAAATGTTTCAACAGCTTTAAGTTAGACGGTCTTAATTTTGTATTGGCTGGATGTGCAGGCTTGCGTGGTGGTGGTTTGGTTTTGAGTAAAGTCCATTTTACCACCCTGATCTTATAACGGAATCTAAAAGACTCCATGATCTTCGAGCCTGCTTGGTTGGATGCCAATTCGTGCCAAGCCAAAATTATGGCAAGCCAAAACTATGGCCGGCCAAAACTAGGGCAAACCAAAATTAGGGCATGGAATTTATGTATTCACTTGATTTAGGGTCTAATTGGTTTGAGTCCAAATTTTCTATGCCAAATTTTGGGCATGCCGAAATGTGGGCATGACAAAAATTTTTGCTAAAATTTGGGCAAGAATGTAAGGTTGTCACTTAATTTGATACTAAAGTGTGATAGCCAAAAAAATTTGGCCATGAACCAAACAAGTGTCAAAGTTTTTAAACTTACCCACATTTTGGCTTACAAGTTTTGGATGCCAACCAAGCAGGCCCTTCAAAACCGGACAACATACACCCCCAACTCTTTAAAACCAGACAAATTACCCCCCTCGTATATTTCAAAGTAGTTTTGAAGGTGGTTTTGGCATTTTTTACTTCAAAACAAATCTAACAAACATAATAGAGATTTTTAAATCACAAAAGTTATAATTAGATATCCAAAAATACCGAGAAAATTTATAGTGATACATTGGTATACAAGAAACTTAAATAAAATAATTGAAGCTTATGAGAATATCTCTGGAAGCTTCCAAAAATTGGATTTAACCCTTATAAAATATGAAAAAATAGAAAAATATAGAAAAGTCCTAGAACATTACAGTCAATGTCTAAATGGATTTTAATAACTTTACATAACAAAACATGACATGCAACCAACATGAATGTAACACACATCGATCCTTGTTGCATTTATGTTGGCTCCATTAATGTTGGATTAGTCTTGTGTTTTCATTGTTGTAAGCTCTCAAAATGAATTTAGACGTACATTAGAATGTGTTGGTAATTATATATATTTATATATATATATTCCTATTATTTTAGTGCAGAACCCTAATTTTAGAAGCTTCTAGATACATTTTCATGAGCTCAAAATATTTTATTTGGGTTCTTCACATCCTAATATATCACTAGTATTTTTCTGGAAATTTTTGGAGGTATAAAGATAATATTTGTGATTTATAAACCTATCTTGTATTTATCAGATTTGTTTTTAATTTAAAAATACCGAAACCACTTTACATTACTCGAAGGGAGTAATTTGTCTGGTTTTAAAGAGTTCGGAGTGTATGTTGTCCGGTTTTGGAGATCAGGGGGTAAAATAAACTTTACTCTTTGGTTTTTTAGCACTTCAGTTTCGATGAGAGGAACCATCTTTGACTAGAAGTCTGACAAAAACATAGGGGATTCAATCATGTTTTGAAGATAGCTAGGCAGCTCAACCTGGCCCGAGAAGGGGACAGGTTGAGAAAGAGCAACTATCCACCGGAATGACAGTTTCCATACTGTTGGGACTTGTTCAGAGCCTCATAGACTCATAGTGGTACAAGGTGGCCCAAGCACCACTTCTACACATCTCGATCAAAGACCTGTATTAATAAAATAAAATAAAATAAAATAAGTAAAGATGAGTGGAGAAACATATATGTACGGTCTTTACGCATGCTACTTCCCAATAAAAAAGATTTTAAATAATTTTACAATCTATTTAATGTTTCGTTAGGACAATGTTTGGATCAATAATTACTTCAATTTTGTGGCACAAATTGATATTATTATATATATTCGTATAAATGAACTTACTTAGTATGATTATAGTTATGTATGGCATAAGCAATATATTAACGTAGTAACCGTCCGTCTAAACCTTGTACTAACAAAAAAAAAAGAACGAGGAGCATATTTACGTCTTTTAGATTTTTATATAGGAACATGCTAATATACAAACATCAGCAAATAACGTGAAAAATGTGCATGCACTCCGTATACTAAAATAAAATATTTTCTTAATTCCTATCGGTTCCATGGGAAGACAAAGTGTCTCATCCCAACAACGTGTCATTTCCAGAAAATAAAACAATCCCATTTATGAAGAAACCCAGGCCGATTAGTTTCAAAAACGTTTTCTTTTTTTCCCTGAAAAAGCAGAGTACCTGCAACTTAAAAAAACTGAGATGGCGGGAAAGCCAAGTCTCGGTAGGTCGAGGAGGGGTTGGTCCGGACGGACGCAGCCTGACAACGGCCGCAGCAGCATCAGGCGCAAGCCAGCCAGCCAGCGCACGCATGCAGGCGGCAGGGCGATCCTTTCGCTTCACTTAGCGGCAACGGGGACGCCGCACCCAAGTACCCAACCAACCCGATCGAGCTCCCCCTCACCCGCCGCGACGCGCCAGCGCCATCGCACGCACGCGCCGACGCGCTCGGTTCGCTCCGATCGACCGACCCGATCGCGCGCGCGCCACCAAATCGCACTCCACCCCGATCATATCGATCGAACAGCCACCCCTCACCTCTCCCACCCGCCAAAACCTCTCCTCCCCTCCCCTCCTCTCACATTCATATAGCTAGCGCCTGCCACAAGGCAGAGCATCGCTCACACTTTGCTGTGCCGCCTCCGCCGCCGCGAGCGCGCACCCGATCGAGAGGGATCGAGAGCGGCGTCGCGTCGTCGGGGGCCTCCTCCGCTCGCTCGCAGCGATGGAGGCGAGCGCGGGGCTGGTGGCCGGGTCGCACAACCGGAACGAGCTGGTGCTGATCCGGGGGCACGAGGATCCCAAGCCGCTGCGGGCGCTGAGCGGGCAGGTGTGCGAGATATGCGGCGACGAGGTCGGGCTCACGGTGGACGGCGACCTCTTCGTCGCCTGCAACGAGTGCGGCTTCCCCGTCTGCCGCCCCTGCTACGAGTACGAGCGCCGGGAGGGCACGCAGAACTGCCCCCAGTGCAAGACCCGCTACAAGCGACTCAAGGGTACGTACACTTCTTTTTATTTCTTTTCTTTGGCGATCTTGTTTCTTGCATTGCATTGGCCGAGGTTCACGATGCTGATGGAGATTGCTCCGCCGCGCGCGTGTTTTGCAGGGAGCCCGAGGGTGGCCGGGGACGACGACGAGGAGGACATCGACGACCTGGAGCACGAGTTCAACATCGACGACGAGAAGCAGAAGCAGCTGCAGGCCGGGAGCATGCACAGCGGCCAGATCACCGAGGCGATGCTGCACGGCAAGATGAGCTACGGGAGGGGGCCCGAGGACGGCGAGGGAAACAACACCCCGCAGATCCCGCCCATCATCACAGGCTCCCGCTCCGTGCCGGTATAATGCATGCCTTCAAGCCACTCCATTGATGATGCTCGTCGATCATCTCTCCTTGTTCTTTCATTAGTCATCGATCGGCATTTCTAACGAACCGAGCGATCGCGACGTTCTAGGTGAGCGGTGAGTTCCCGATCACGAACGGCTATGGGCACGGCGAGCTCACGTCCTCCCTGCACAAGCGCATCCATCCCTACCCTGTGTCTGAGCCAGGTTCGTTCGTCGCTAGCTGTTCATGATCAGAATTAATTGTTGGTTACGACATTTTGATCACCTTCTTCATGGATTTTGATCTTCGTCAGGGAGCGCCAAGTGGGACGAGAAGAAAGAAGTGAGCTGGAAGGAGCGGATGGACGACTGGAAGTCCAAGCAGGGCATCCTCGGCGGCGCCGACCCCGAGGACATGGACGCCGACGTGCCGCTGTAAGCATTATTCCACCATCTCCAAGAGCTCGATCGATCAGCTAGCCGATCCGCCATGACAGCAGGCAGCAGCTAGCATTTCCCAAGATTGAACAGGCACTGATCGCCTGAAATTTTCTCGCAGGAACGACGAGGCGCGTCAGCCGCTGTCTCGTAAGGTGTCGATCGCGTCGAGCAAGGTGAACCCGTACCGCATGGTCATCGTGGTCCGGCTGGTGGTCCTCGCCTTCTTCCTCCGCTACCGTATCCTGCACCCCGTCCCTGACGCCATCGGGCTGTGGCTCGTCTCCATCATCTGCGAGATCTGGTTCGCCATCTCCTGGATCCTCGACCAGTTCCCCAAGTGGTTCCCCATCGACCGCGAGACCTACCTCGACCGCCTCTCCCTCAGGTCGATCCAATTCATATACATATATCTATATATAATATATATACCATCCATCTTAACAATGTGGCCGGCCGCATGACTGACTGATACGATACATATGATGAAAAAAAAAGGTACGAGAGGGAAGGGGAGCCGTCGCTGCTGTCGGCGGTGGACCTGTTCGTGAGTACGGTGGACCCGCTCAAGGAGCCGCCGCTGGTGACGGCCAACACGGTGCTGTCCATCCTGGCGGTGGACTACCCGGTGGACAAGGTCTCCTGCTACGTCTCCGACGACGGCGCGTCCATGCTCACCTTCGAGGCGCTGTCGGAGACGGCCGAGTTCGCGCGCAAGTGGGTGCCCTTCTGCAAGAAGTTCGGCATCGAGCCCCGGGCGCCCGAGTTCTACTTCTCGCTCAAGGTCGACTACCTCAAGGACAAGGTGCAGCCGACCTTCGTGCAGGAGCGCCGCGCCATGAAGAGGGAGTACGAGGAGTTCAAGGTGCGGATCAACGCGCTGGTGGCCAAGGCGATGAAGGTGCCGGCGGAGGGGTGGATCATGAAGGACGGCACGCCGTGGCCGGGGAACAACACGCGGGACCACCCGGGAATGATCCAGGTGTTCCTGGGCCACAGCGGCGGACACGACACCGAGGGCAACGAGCTGCCGCGGCTCGTCTACGTCTCCCGTGAGAAGCGACCGGGGTTCCAGCACCACAAGAAGGCCGGCGCCATGAACGCCCTGGTACTACTGAATGCTAGCTGATACACATTCCACTAGCTGCGAACGATCGCTTCAGCTACTTCAGAAGCCCATAGACTAGGAGATGCCTGAAGATTAGCTCTCTCAACTTTTTGTTTCCCACCGGGCATATGCAGATCCGTGTGTCCGCCGTGCTGACCAACGCGCCCTTCATGCTCAACTTGGATTGTGATCACTACATCAACAACAGCAAGGCCATCCGGGAGGCCATGTGCTTCCTCATGGACCCTCAGGTCGGGCGCAAGGTCTGCTACGTGCAGTTCCCGCAGAGGTTCGACGGCATCGACGCGCACGACCGATACGCCAACAGGAACACCGTCTTCTTCGACGTAATTAAGCATCGATCCCCACTCTGCTGCTCATCACACCTAAAAGAACAAAAACTCTTGCTGATTGATGCTGACATTGGTGGTTCTTGCTGGCTGGTTGTGATCATCAGATCAACATGAAGGGTCTGGACGGCATCCAGGGCCCGGTGTACGTGGGAACAGGGTGCGTGTTCCGGCGGCAGGCGCTCTACGGCTACAACCCGCCCAAGGGCCCCAAGAGGCCCAAGATGGTGACCTGCGACTGCTGCCCCTGCTTCGGCCGCAAGAAGCGGAAGCACGCCAAGGACGGGCTGCCGGAGGCCACCGTTGACGGCGGTGAGTAGTTTCAGATCGAAATGATGGAACTCGACTTCTGCTTCTTCTGCAGAGCAGCAATCAATTGGGTTCAGTTCACTTCCGTTCAGGCTGACTCTGAACATTGCTATTTGTCTCAGGAATGGACGGCGACAAGGAGATGCTCATGTCCCAGATGAACTTCGAGAAGCGGTTCGGGCAGTCGGCGGCGTTCGTCACGTCGACGCTCATGGAGGAAGGCGGCGTGCCCCCGTCGTCGAGCCCCGCCGCGCTCCTCAAGGAGGCCATCCACGTCATCAGTTGCGGCTACGAGGACAAGACCGACTGGGGTCTGGAGGTACTGAAACCAATCAATTAATTCTGCATTGATCCGGTTCAGTCAGTAACGAACATGAATGAACTGCAATTCATTCCTCCATGGCGGCATATGCAGTTGGGCTGGATCTACGGGTCGATCACGGAGGACATTCTCACCGGGTTCAAGATGCACTGCCGCGGGTGGCGCTCCGTGTACTGCATGCCGAAGCGGGCGGCGTTCAAGGGGTCGGCGCCCATCAACCTGTCCGACCGTCTCAACCAGGTGCTCCGGTGGGCTCTGGGGTCCGTGGAGATCTTCTTCAGCCGGCACAGCCCCCTGCTCTACGGCTACAAGAACGGCAACCTCAAGTGGCTCGAGCGCTTCGCCTACATCAACACCACCATCTACCCCTTCACCTCCCTCCCGCTCCTCGCCTACTGCACCCTCCCCGCCGTCTGCCTCCTCACCGGCAAGTTCATCATGCCCTCGGTCAGTCTTTGACGACACCTCTGAGTGAATTCAAATGTGAAGAACTCTGCTGCTGCTGATGAGTACGTGCTGACATGACACTTTGATCTCTGCTCTCGGCCTGCAGATCAGCACGTTCGCGAGCTTGTTCTTCATCGCGCTCTTCATGTCCATCTTCGCAACGGGCATCCTGGAGATGCGGTGGAGCGGGGTGAGCATCGAGGAGTGGTGGAGGAACGAGCAGTTCTGGGTCATCGGCGGCGTGTCGGCGCACCTCTTCGCCGTCGTGCAGGGCCTGCTCAAGGTGCTCGCCGGGATCGACACCAGCTTCACCGTCACCTCCAAGGGCACCGGCGACGAGGACGACGAGTTCGCCGAGCTCTACGCCTTCAAATGGACCACGCTCCTCATCCCGCCCACCACGCTCCTCATCATCAACATCATCGGCGTCGTCGCCGGCATCTCCGACGCCATCAACAACGGCTACCAGTCCTGGGGCCCGCTCTTCGGCAAGCTCTTCTTCGCCTTCTGGGTCATCGTCCACCTCTACCCCTTCCTCAAGGGGCTCATGGGCAGGCAGAACAGGACGCCCACCATTGTTGTCATCTGGTCCGTCCTGCTCGCCTCCATCTTCTCCCTGCTCTGGGTCAGGATCGACCCCTTCATCGTCAGGACCAAGGGGCCCGACGTCAGGCAGTGTGGCATCAACTGCTGATCGAGCGGCGTCGCGTCGATCAGAGACTCGGAAATTCTGGAGCTTATTGTGCATAGGGAGAAAAGAACAATTTAGAAATTTTGTACTATTGTTGAATGTTTTGAAGCTTATGCTATGTTTTGTGTAATGTTCTGGGATCCAGAAATGTTGGACGAGGAATTGAACAAAGAACAAGGTTTGAATGTTAAATAGCAAATGATATTCATGTTCAATGTAATCCTGGTGGCAACTGGTAAATTCAGGTCCAAGCCGTCCGCTCAGGAACAGGTGCATATGAATTCAAGCAATGAGATTCACTTTTGGACGCTATTGTTTAATTGCACTTTAGTGAGTCTAGGTGAAGAATCTGATTTTGCTTATGTGATACATGAACTCAAAACCTTTGCTGGCAATCCAAGCAAAATGCAGAACAAGAAGTCTATGTTCCAACAAACTGATGTATGTCCTGCACCAGTTTTGTTTTAGAGTAAACATCAATCCAGACTCCGGAGGTAAGTTAGAACCTGCTTAAAAACTGATGTGATGCCCAGCACCAGTACTTTTGGGTACAGAAAAGAGAGATCTAAACACGAAAAGATATCGGCACTCAACACATAACGCTTAAGTTACTAACGCAACTATAAAGAGAGGGCAGGTACAAAATCTTGTTCCTAAAAAGCAAAACGAATTCTCCATCTCGGCCCATCCATTTCATCTATGTATTTCTTTCCAAATGTCAAAAAATACAATGGGAAAGAAGCTCCACTCTATACAAGGAGCAAAAATTAGAAGAAAAAAGAACTACAAAGGCTGGGAGTGCACTATATGGTGAAAACCATGTACATATATGAGGTCTTTTTAAGTAAACCTGTCATATATATGCACTGTGGGTAGTTAGCTGCACAGCATCACACCATGATCTCCAGGGGATGTTTAACATTTGTTTTGTTCCTATTGTTTCATCTGTACAGATTCTTTTTCTATTGCCATTTGCACGATTGCTTTAGTTGCAGGTTCAACTCGCACAGTTGTACCTGTTTGATGGCATGGTGCCAGGCTTTTACATCTTGATCGTCAACTGAGAATCCACATAACGAAGCCTGTGCCTCTGTTGCGTAAGATGTGTTCGTAAGCTGGACTCCTGCACCTGAGTAATAATGGAAAGACAAAATGGGTAAGTTTTTTGCGTACAAACGGCTCCACCATGTGTCCATCTCTTAAGAAGAAAACCAGTGAAACAGTTGATCACTTCACCATCAAATAGATATGCCATATATTATTCAAAAAGTAAGAGCTCCATGTCACTCGTTTATGATCCATGCCCTTCAATCTTCTCTACTACAGTTCAATACCTTCTTTCATGCAACAAACTTGGTACTCCATGGTGTCAGGTGGCTAATGGCTAGGCCATAGTCACATTTAGATTGGATGTTCCAAACTGTGGTGAGATAATCTCAGTAGCTAGCTGGACAACCATAGTTTATATACTAAACCTAGAGAAAAGATTCAACTTTGTTTGCCCTCTGATCTGGTATCACAACTTATTAATTCTCAACTGTATTGAATTAACATAGGCTCCATTTCTTTTACAACTACAGTACATTGTGCCAAGTGATAAGTATTACTAAACTGCAGAAAGCCATTATCCAATTGTAGGATCCTCTCTTTCTAGTGATAAAGACGGGACAAAAGTTCGGAGGATAGGTTGATCCCCAATTAGTGGATAAACAGTTAAACGCAGGTGATAAAAGACTACAGTATATTTCCACTGCAGTGGGATATTATGGCATCAAAACTTTGAGCCAATGCCATATATTTTCAGGAAAAAAAAAGTTAAATCTAGCTTGGAAGCAGAATAAGTACCTGCAGTTTTGCAGCCGTTGCTAAGAGTTCTCTGCATTCTTCAAGCATGACCTTTTCCTGTCCTGCTATGACAGAGAGTTCTGAAACCAAGGATTCCCTGTCTGTGACCTGATAAAATAATCTAATGTTAGTGAAACAAACGTCACAACAAGGATGTCCTTTAGGTCCTCTAGTTCTTTTCTCAATCAACTAGGGTCATGAGTGATGAGCCTCCTTAAGGTCACCAAATTTAGAACCTAAAAAACAAGCATTTGAGCACTAACATGTGGGGGCAAATTTTGGGGCATCATGCAGCTATTAGCAACTTGGTGGTATAATTCATTTGACAATATTTTTAATGGAGCCCAGTTTTATACCCATCCAAAATGATCTGGGACTAAAATGGACCTTTCAAAAGGCTCCAGGCCTAAATTATATGTTGATGTGCATACCATTTTATTTCAAACTAATATCTGATGCAGTTTGGTTGATTGTTGTTTTCCAAGAAAGATAATTTGGTATATTATAAAGGTGATGTTATGTCAAGAGATGAATCATAATTTATTGAGTTACATTAACTTTTTAAGCATGTGAGTTTATTACTCTCGATATCAGAGAACAAAATTTCTGATTTATTAGCATCTGAAGCATTCCTTATATGACTATTGTGATCAATAACTAATGGTATTTTTAGATCATAATTTAAGCAAATAGTGCATACCCTATGATCTAGAAACTCAATTTTATCAAAGAAACAAACATAAAAGTGATTACTGAATTTAGAATCAAATACATGCAAAATCTGACCTTTGAAAGCATGCAGCAAACAGATGAACCCAAACCTTGCATGACATCAACAGCTGAGCTTACAGCATTCTTGAGAGCAATTGCATCAGCCTGTTGATATGTTAGTTAGTAACATGGCAGAAATCACAAGAATGGCATATTAAATATGTGTGCAACTAACTCAATACAGTTCCCAACATACCTTTGCCCCTGATGTAACTGGCAAGCGCAGGGTGCTTGCTTTCAGAGCCTCGGTTGCCCCAAATAAAGAGATACTGTTCTCC
>OAMR01000113.1:1922715-1940297 GCA_900205405.1 Echinochloa crus-galli
AAAGGCTGGGAGTGCACTATATGGTGAAAACCATGTACATATATGAGGTCTTTTTAAGTAAACCTGTCATATATATGCACTGTGGGTAGTTAGCTGCACAGCATCACACCATGATCTCCAGGGGACGTTTAACATTTGTTTTGTTCCTATTGTTTCATCTGTACAGATTATTTTTCTATTGCCATTTGCACGATTTCTTTAGTTGCAGGTTCAATTCGCACGGTTGTACCTGTTTGATGGCATGGCGCCAGGCTTTTACATCTTGATCATCAACTTCTTAATCCACATAACGAAGCCTGTGTCTCTGTTGCGTAAGATGTGTTCGTAAGCTGGACTCCTGCACCTGAGTAATAATGCAAAGACAAAATGGGTAAGTTTGCGTACAAACAGCTGCCACCATGTGTCCATCTCTTAAGAAGAAAACCAGTGAAACAGTTGATCACTTCACCATCAAATAGATATGCCATATATTATTCAAAAAGTAAGAGCTCCATGTCACTCGTTTATGATCCATGCCCTTCAATCTTCTCTACTACAGTTCAATACCTTCTTTCATGTAACAAACTTGGCACTCCATGGTGTCAGGTGGCTAGGCCATAGTCACATTTAGATTGGATGTTCCAAACTGTGGTGAGATAATCTCAGTAGCTAGCTGGACAACCATAGTTTATATACTAAACCTAGAGACAAAAGATTCAACTTTGTTTGCCCTCTGATCTGGTATCACAACTTATTAATTCTTAACTGTATTGAATTAACATAGGCACCATTTCTTTTACAACTACAGTACATTGTGCCAAGTGATAAGTATTACTATACTGCAGAAAGCCATTATCCAATTGTAGGATCCTCACTTTCTGGTGATAAAGACGGGACAAAAGTTCGGAGGATAGGTTGATCCCCAATTAGTGGATAAACAGTTAAACACAGGCGATAAAAGACTACAGTATATTTCCACTGCAGTGGGATATTGTGACATCAAAACTTTGAACCAATGCCATATATTTTCAGAAAAAAGATGTTAAGTCTAGCTTGGAAGCAGAATAAGTACCTGCAGTTTTGCAGCCGTTGCTAAGAGTTCTCTGCATTCTTCAAGCATGACCTTTTCTTGTCCTGCTATGACAGAGAGTTCTGAAACCAAGGATTCCCTGTCTGTGACCTGGTAAAATAATCTAATGTTAGTAAAACAAACGTCACAACAAGGATGCCCTTTAGGTCCTCTAGATCTTTTCTCAATCTACTAGGGTCACGAGTCTCTTTAAGGTCACCAAATTTAGAACCTAAAAAACAAGCATTTGAGCACTAACATGTGGGGGCAAATTTTGGGGCATCATGCAGCTATTAGCAACTTGGTGGTATAATTCATTTGACAATATTTTTAATGGAGCCCAGTTTTATACCCATCCAAAATGATCTGGGACTAAAATGGACCTTTCAAAAGGCTCCAGGCCTAAATTATATGTTGATGTGCATACCATTTTATTTCAAACTAATATCTGATGCAGTTTGGTTGATTGTTGTTTTCCAAGAAAGATAATTTGGTATATTATAAAGGTGATGTTATGTCAAGAGATGAATCATAATTTATTGAGTTACATTAACTTTTTAAGCATGTGAGTTTATTACTCTCGATATCAGAGAACAAAATTTCTGATTTATTAGCATCTGAAGCATTCCTTATATGACTATTGTGATCAATAACTAATGGTATTTTTAGATCATAATTTAAGCAAATAGTGCATACCCTATGATCTAGAAACTCAATTTTATCAAAGAAACAAACATAAAAGTGATTACTGAATTTAGAATCAAATACATGCAAAATCTGACCTTTGAAAGCATGCAGCAAATAGATGAACTCAAACCTTGCATGACATCAACAGCTGAGCTTACAGCATTCTTGAGAGCAATTGCATCAACCTGTTGATATGTTAGTCAGTAACATAGCAGAAATCACAAGAATGGCATACTAAATATGTGTGCAACTAACTCAATACAGTTCCCAACATACCTTTGCCCCTGATGTAACTGGCAACCGCAGGGTGCTTGCTTTCAGAGCCTCGGTTGCCCCAAATAAAGAGATACTGTTCTCCGTTTCTAGTGTTGGCCACTGCTCAAGGTAAGCAATCTGGACGAAGACAAAAATACATTTTAATTTGTGCACTTGACAGTAACAATTCCAGTAATATCGGTGCTAAAAACTATTGCATGTAGTCATAGTTTCTATGTACTGTACCTCCTATGAGATAATGCAATATTATAACTATATCCCTACACTGTGCTGTTCAATGCAATTGATCGACAATGCTAAGTGTTTTTCCCAACATTTTCTATGATTTCACAAAAATTATAATAGTACCATTTAACGAGTAATGATCATTGAATTTACCTGTTCTTTCAGAATGTTGTAAAGCCTCAGTTCTTGCTGAAGGTGTTGCACCATTATTCTTCTCATATTAACAGAATCCCTCAGGTTTATGGTATTCCTCCAAACATTATAAATCGTATTCTGTTTCACATGACAAGAGGAAAAAGTTGTTCATCGATAATAAATCACTCAGAAAATAAAAGCACACCAAAATTACCAATTCTAAAGAGCATAGGATCACAAACTTCTAGACATAGCTATGAGAAAATTTTACAGAGCAAAAACTTCTGTCAGCTTTTTGATCAAATAATAGGTATCGTCACTACAATGGCAATTGATTTTTGAAAAAAAAAACAAAGAGAATCTTGTGAAGCTTATGTTTAATTTTGCATATATATTTTGCAGCTGCAAGATTAACTTGTGAAGAGGAAGTATTATATGAACTGTTTGCTATGTCACTGGAGAAGTTGCACTGATTGAACCGAAGTACATGAATCCAAGGGGGGAAAGGCAAAATGACACAAACTAGGCCAGCTAAAACGATATCCGATGAAAATGAAGAGAAATTTTGATAATTTTCTATTTTTTTACCTCAACAGTGGCCTTTTGAAAAGATAGAGTATCTTCTGCATGAGCATTTATAAAGAGCCACTGCAAATGTCTATTATACAATAAACGCAGTTGGTGGATGTTTTCGATTTGGCTGGCATTTTTCTTTCCTTTTCTCGCATCAACCATGTAGTTAATAACAGGAGATGTAACACTTCCTTGAATAGCTCCAGCACTTTGTGCCCGACAAGGTGTTGAAGGCCTTGTTCGAGATGGGCTCTGAAAGGCCCTGGAAGTTGAGGATGCAGCTGACAACGTCCTGTTTGGTGATGATGAGCGTTGTAGAATTGGAACAGGAAAAGTAGCTGTTCTGTTTGGTCGGCTCACAGATTTAGATCTCTCTGTTTTCTGTAAATCTATCTTATCATCTCTTCTGCTTGCCTGAATAGCCAAACTTCTTGCCACTTCATCCAATGATTGATTCAACCCTTTGACTGAAGATTCAACAGAAGGGGTCTTCCTTGGTAAAAGGCCTCTTGAAGTATTTGATGAAGGGAATGGTCCGGTAGCTTTGTCAGAAAGATCAATGCTTCTTGACATGAGATTCTTTGGCACCTGCCCACCGCTCATGGCCGGCCATCTTTGTTGCTCAATTACCCTCTTCGAGGGCTCCTCTGAAGGTTGGGCATTCTCACATTGTTCACCAGTGTTTTTCCTTCTTAAAGGACTTCTCTTCCTTTCAGCTGGAACACTCACCTGACCCTTGGTACGATTCAACAACGAGGCAGAGATCACCTTATCTTTTCTAGTAGCAGCTGCAGCCACAGATTCTGACTGGAAGGAGGAAGACAAGTTACGCATTGCTGGCCACAAGCCATCAGGAGCCTTTGTGCTTGCTATACGCTTGGAACTCTTGTGTAAGTCTCTGGCAGAATCACGAACTGGTGTAATGGACCTTGGTGTAGCAGTTGACGGTGTTGACGCCCTAGAGGAAGGAGTTGAAGGTGTTGACGGCCTTCTTCTATCTGCTGACTGTGCTCTTTTGGGTGCTGGCGTGCCTTCAGTTGCTGATGTCCGGCCAAGACTCGGTGATGTACATCGTCTTGTCTTAGAGGCATCAGTCAGACCAGTTTTGTACCTGGATGCAACATCCCTCCCACGGAAAGCATTGTGCTTCTCCGATGGAACTAGCGGTGGTCTTAGAGTCTCATCAACAAGGGTAGCCTTCTTCAGGTCGCACTTAAGGGCATCCATGAAGAATAGAAAATCCCAGAACAAACCACATCAATGTGGGTCTCAGGAAACCAGATCACTGCAGCAACCTATATAGAGTGAGCCTCAAATAAGAAGAGCATTCATCTAAATTTGACTTGAACAAACAATAGGAACTTTCTGCTCGAAAGAAAAAAAAAACAAGAAAGGGCACCAAATTCACATGTAAAAATAGTGAACCCTGATCATCCAAAAATCGCATGTAACTGAATCGCGTATAGAGATGAAATCATACCAATTTGAGCACCAAAACTTTAAACAGCTACAGTTGGTGCCCAAATCCCTCTCGAGGGGATATAATGGCCAATCAAGAAGGGATTGGATGGAGGCTCAGAAACAGGGGAGGGAGGTGGCATTGGCATGCATATAAATACATATTATAGATCTACTGTAAAGCATAAAAAAGATCTTTTGGACAAATGGCAGCTGCTACATGGGATCATACATCAATTGAACAAGGACAAAGCAAATAAACATTATTTGTGGAGATTCTGATGGTTTTGGAACAGACAGGACAATGCACATGCATGTGAGACGAATCAGCTCCCTAATAATTTCTCGCCAGAAGCAGCACGGGAAACAGGAACCTTTTTAATATTTGCCACTTATGAACTAAGCACATGCAGCAAGGATATGCCCGCCCCGGTAGAGACAAGGAAAAAATATGACGGTGGACATAGTACCATATAAAATGTCAGACTTCACTTGAAATTGCCGGAAATTCTCTTCGGCGAAATCAGCTAATGATGCAAAATCCGTTGCACCCAAGGTAATGCACATGCTGCTTGCATCGATGGGTGAATAAAACAATGGCTTCTCAGAACATTCAGACATCAAGACAAGTTAAGTGCAAATAGTAATTTAGTTTGGGATCAACAGGATCTACCCCAGATGTGCTGTACATGTACATTTAACCTTTTAACTCCATTAAGAATCAGCAATATACTAGTAGAGCTAAGCACCTAGTCTTTAAAAAATGCACCGCGGAGTAATTAAGCTTCCAAATCACCGAGGAACCCGAAGCACGGAGCAAAAACAAATGTCCCAATTGGCGAGATTAACTTCCCAATCGGCGCAGCCAAGGTGGGAGCCTACTCTAACAAAATCACTCCATGCCAAAATCCTCAGTACTCACGCGGCCAGACCCGTCCAATCCGCAGCGAGATGCCCGAGTGGCGCGTCGGAACCCTTCGGGAGCGGCGAAGAACCCGAGGAGGAGCCTAGCGGATTCACCCCAAGCACCCTCCGTACAAACCAGCGTCGAGCGCATCTGAAATTCCAAAACAACCTGAGGCCCGCCGAGCCCGCGAGCAACAGTACACTAAACCCAATCGCATCGCCTCTCCCATCAATCAGCACACCCCGATCGCCCAACCCCGCGCTCGGGGCGAGCTCACCCCAGCTCAAATCGCGAAAAGGGGAAACACGGCGGATGATAGATCGGCGCCACCGCACCAAACAGCCCATGGCCCCTAGCTCCCGAACCCACTAAAGCAAGTGCTAGCTAGAAGCCTCCTCACCTAGAGAGCGCCGCCTGGCAGGAAGCGCGCCGGAAGACTCCGGAGCCCTTAAACCCGCCGCCGCTTCGGCCTCGTGGCGCCGCCAGCCGGGGTCGCGGGATCTCCGGGGCGCGCGGACGGCGCGAGCGCACGGGGGATCGCCGGGGTTTTGGTCGTCCCCTTCCGCGGGAGTTTGGAGCGGGAGGACGAGAGGGGCGAGCGCGGCGTGGGGAGGACTGGAGGAGGTGGGGAAGGACGGTTGCCGCGGCGGAAGGGAAGTAGGGAATTAAGGCGGGGGCGCCGCGTTAAGGGGAGGCCAAACGGCTCCCTAATTGCGCCATTTTCTTGTTAAGCTACCCGCGCGGCTCCCGCTACGTGTACCCCGGCGCGTGCACCGCGACGAGCGCGCGTTAGGCTTTGGACCCTGCTGGGGCAAGCGCCATGGTAGCAGACCAAGCAGTGCTGAAAAAGCCTGAAACCATGGGGAAACAATATACTCTGGCCCTGTTAAGTTCCCATAAGGGCAGTCCTAACCCCATGACTAGGATGGTGTCCATACAATTAAATGACATGTCATATAGACCAAAAACTGATGTGTCAAGTGAGTTAATGAAGAAAGAGGAGAAAACCGGGTCTTGCATGAGACATAGTTTCTACACGTTATCCAAGACATAGTGAGAGGCGAGTGTCATTAAATTTGAGTTTGGAATAGTAGTGTTTGGGTTGGAGGGGTAGTGTCTTATACTAGTTTCTTAATTATGTGGAGACTATGGACATCACTACTAATGTCTTGGGTTGGGACTGCCCTAAACTTTCTAAAATTCTCTGTCTCCAAACTTCACTATTCACCTATCACATTAAATCATATCAAATCTCTCTCCTTATGCATGAAACATTAAATGTAGGTAAATAAAAAAACTAAGTACATGATTTTGATGTACACGACGAGACGGATCTTTTGAGCCTAGTTAGGTCATGGTAGGACAACGATTACCACAAACAAACGAAAAGTGCTACAATGCGCTACAGTGTCCGATATGACTTTTCGACCAAATTTTACCCACCCTTTTTTACAACTAAACACACCCAGTACTATACTACTGAAAAGGCGCATAGTAAAGGATATGCAATTCATCTCTTAGATGATGCAATGTGTTTTGTTGGTGGAGATCAGGTCAACTCTGCAACTAAAAAGCTTTGTTTTCGGATGACCAGCTTGTGCAGGGAGCAGGGTGCAGGAACACTGGATATGCTTTGAGCCTTCAACTTCCAGATGCCTAGTTAGGTCATGGTAGGACAACGATTACCACAAACAAACGAAAAGTGCTACAATGCGCTACAGTGTCCGATATGACTTTTCGACCAAATTTTACCCACCCTTTTTTACAACTAAACACACCCAGTACTATACTACTGAAAAGGCGCATAGTAAAGGATATGCAATTCATCTCTTAGATGATGCAATGTGTTTTGTTGGTGGAGATCAGGTCAACTCTGCAACTAAAAAGCTTTGTTTTCGGATGACCAGCTTGTGCAGGGAGCAGGGTGCAGGAACACTGGATATGCTTTTTTTCTCGAAAAAGAATTGTATGTTTTTTCCTGGTTCAAATGGACATCCCCGGTTCACCAGGGGATGTACTCCGTGGGAGCAAGCTGCAGAACAGCAGAAGGGTAGGAGAGAATAGAGCTGAGAGCAAGGTGAGTTGCTGGTGGGATTAGCTCATCTCTCTAGACTGAAAGCAACACAAGCCCCGGGTCAAAAACAGCCGGTAGACCAAGGCCTGAACGGTTGACCTAATCTATCTATCGGAAATAAAACTCATGCTTTCTCCCGTCCAAAAAAAAAACTCATGCTTCCGAGTTTCCTTTTATTGACTGCTTCTTCAATCTGCAGCCTTGCTCATCACCTCGCGGCTCGCGCTATCTAGGCAGCTACCGTTCAGGAAGAATAACATAACGAAAATTCCTGGTCAAATGTAAACTCGCAGCCAAAATTGATTATCCACGGACTATTCTCGTCTATAAACATACTACCGATGCTGACACGATGATAAAAGTGTATTCGCTTTGACAACCATATTTCATGTAAACTGGCCATAATATATGTTTATTATAGATTTTGTTAGGTGGAATCTGCTCGCTGTCTTAATTATATATTTAGTAAGTGTGACTGTATTGTAATAGTCTATTTAGATCCAGGGTAAATTTTAGTCAGCTAAAAATTAGTCCCCACGGATTGAAACAAGGGCTAAAGGTGGGCTACAGCTTACCAACCTCCCAGTTAACTTTACCCAGCTAGTGAGGGTTAATTTTCGCCCATAAATAGTAAATGAAAAAATTACCCTTCCATCAGAAAATATTATCCTTAGCCAGTGCTACAACTAGGAGGTATAGACAATTTTTACGGGTACTACAGCTAAAAATTAGCCCGCTCATCCAAACTGATCAGAGGCTAATTTTGCCTAGTTAAACATTAGGTGTCTGAACTTTAGTCATGGCTAAACTTTAATTATAGCCCATCCAAACATGCTCTAATATTTATTTAAATATAAATAGTATCATTGTTTTAGATGATGTGCGCATCAATAGTGAGATGACTACAGTGACAATATCTATCAGTTGAGTCTCTCGATTTAGTTTGTCATATGTACTCCAGAGATAGAATATATTTAGTTTGTCATATGTACTCTAGAGATAGAATATACGCGTGTTGTACTCATGAAGATTGAGTTTATATACTTGCACGCTTTTACTTGCTTTGTGTGTTTTCTACTTTAGTGTGTTGCAAACCCTTTTCTTGTTTTGATCTGGGGCCAGTTGCATCCGGTAAAACTCTACTTCTTAACAAAATACTTTCACGAGCAAATCCAAGAAAAATGAAAAAAAAAACTATAACAAATCGGTGTGAAGAAATCCGTGTGCTCGTACTAATACGCCCCTCACTGTACCCTACCCTCGAGTCCGAAGAGCTCACCAACCACATTCAAATTCGCGCACGCACGGCCCTCCTCCGGCCGGCCCCGGGGCCCGGGCCGTTCCCTCCCGCCATCCGCAACCGAAGCGGTTAGCTCGCGCGGGACCCCGGCCGGCCGCTTCCCGTCGAGGCGTCCACGTCGCGCCGGGACCCCCTGCGCGCGGTCCTGCCAATTGCCGGGGCGCTGCCGCGCTGCGTGTCCTCCCGCCCCCCGTCCCCGCTCGCTCGCGCACCGCACATGGGGGAACGGCATGTGGGGGCGGACCAGACCGTAGCGAATCGGCAGCACGTTCTCGCGCGGCCCGCGGTCGCGGTCGCGGCCGCAGCCGGGCGGGGCCTGGATGCCTCCCGGCTCCCGCCACGCGACTGTTTTTTCTGCGGGCAGCGGCCGGATGCGGACAAGCGCCGTGCGCGACGGGGCAAGAGCGCGGGATTTCTTTTGAGCCGCGAGGAGGGAGATCCGAGGTGCGTGCGGGCAAATCCGGCATGTGGTCTGCGCAGTTGCGGACATCTGCAGGGTGCTGGGTTCAAGTGGAGCACCAAATAGCAGCGGCGGCGGCGGCTGCGCAAATTGGCCAGTGGCACGGATCGCATCGGTGCGTGTATAGATGTGGGAAAATGCGAAATAAAAATCGTTGTCTGAAAAAAGTGTGAAGCTGTTCGTCTCCTGGTTATTGAGTACTCCGTATATGCATCAGCTAATACGACGAGTATACTGACATGTGTTTTAACAGGCGAGTAATTAAGATATATGGTCACTGCCTCATCAGATGTCAAGCATGGAGATATGCATGTATAATCAAACATATATATGCCGTGCAGTACAAGTAGGGGCGGGCCATCAATTTTATATTAGAAATTTTAAGGATCAGATCCAATTAGAACCGGATCAAAATAATATTAGTTTTTGAACTAAATTTTACTACGGTCAAGTTAGATTGTAAAGGAGCAAAAGGGTCATGATCCGTCACCACCGCTAAGTACAAGTCACGATTAGTAGTAGTAGTCGTCGTCATACCTTGGACCGTGTCAAACGTAAGACCATTGACATTTTTTTGCGAGGAAAAAAGACCATTGGCATTGTTTAGTCTGATTTCGATAAGGGATAGAAAGATCGTGCAACTGCCAGGCATCCCAGCTTTTCGCATGATAATATATATATCCATGTACGTATGGTATTTCTTTTTGGGGCGGCGGCGGCTGCGCAAATTGGCCATTGGCATGTGTGTTTTGTTGGTGGAGATCAGGTCAACTCTGCAACTAAAAAGCTTTGTTTTCGGATGACCAGCTTGTGCAGGGAGCAGGGTGCAGGAACACTGGATATGCTTTTTTTCTCGAAAAAGAATTGTATGTTTTTTCCTGGTTCAAATGGACATCCCCGGTTCACCAGGGGATGTACTCCGTGGGAGCAAGCTGCAGAACAGCAGAAGGGTAGGAGAGAATAGAGCTGAGAGCAAGGTGAGTTGCTGGTGGGATTAGCTCATCTCTCTAGACTGAAAGCAACACAAGCCCCGGGTCAAAAACAGCCGGTAGACCAAGGCCTGAACGGTTGACCTAATCTATCTATCGGAAATAAAACTCATGCTTTCTCCCGTCCAAAAAAAAAACTCATGCTTCCGAGTTTCCTTTTATTGACTGCTTCTTCAATCTGCAGCCTTGCTCATCACCTCGCGGCTCGCGCTATCTAGGCAGCTACCGTTCAGGAAGAATAACATAACGAAAATTCCTGGTCAAATGTAAACTCGCAGCCAAAATTGATTATCCACGGACTATTCTCGTCTATAAACATACTACCGATGCTGACACGATGATAAAAGTGTATTCGCTTTGACAACCATATTTCATGTAAACTGGCCATAATATATGTTTATTATAGATTTTGTTAGGTGGAATCTGCTCGCTGTCTTAATTATATATTTAGTAAGTGTGACTGTATTGTAATAGTCTATTTAGATCCAGGGTAAATTTTAGTCAGCTAAAAATTAGTCCCCACGGATTGAAACAAGGGCTAAAGGTGGGCTACAGCTTACCAACCTCCCAGTTAACTTTACCCAGCTAGTGAGGGTTAATTTTCGCCCATAAATAGTAAATGAAAAAATTACCCTTCCATCAGAAAATATTATCCTTAGCCAGTGCTACAACTAGGAGGTATAGACAATTTTTACGGGTACTACAGCTAAAAATTAGCCCGCTCATCCAAACTGATCAGAGGCTAATTTTGCCTAGTTAAACATTAGGTGTCTGAACTTTAGTCATGGCTAAACTTTAATTATAGCCCATCCAAACATGCTCTAATATTTATTTAAATATAAATAGTATCATTGTTTTAGATGATGTGCGCATCAATAGTGAGATGACTACAGTGACAATATCTATCAGTTGAGTCTCTCGATTTAGTTTGTCATATGTACTCCAGAGATAGAATATATTTAGTTTGTCATATGTACTCTAGAGATAGAATATACGCGTGTTGTACTCATGAAGATTGAGTTTATATACTTGCACGCTTTTACTTGCTTTGTGTGTTTTCTACTTTAGTGTGTTGCAAACCCTTTTCTTGTTTTGATCTGGGGCCAGTTGCATCCGGTAAAACTCTACTTCTTAACAAAATACTTTCACGAGCAAATCCAAGAAAAATGAAAAAAAAAACTATAACAAATCGGTGTGAAGAAATCCGTGTGCTCGTACTAATACGCCCCTCACTGTACCCTACCCTCGAGTCCGAAGAGCTCACCAACCACATTCAAATTCGCGCACGCACGGCCCTCCTCCGGCCGGCCCCGGGGCCCGGGCCGTTCCCTCCCGCCATCCGCAACCGAAGCGGTTAGCTCGCGCGGGACCCCGGCCGGCCGCTTCCCGTCGAGGCGTCCACGTCGCGCCGGGACCCCCTGCGCGCGGTCCTGCCAATTGCCGGGGCGCTGCCGCGCTGCGTGTCCTCCCGCCCCCCGTCCCCGCTCGCTCGCGCACCGCACATGGGGGAACGGCATGTGGGGGCGGACCAGACCGTAGCGAATCGGCAGCACGTTCTCGCGCGGCCCGCGGTCGCGGTCGCGGCCGCAGCCGGGCGGGGCCTGGATGCCTCCCGGCTCCCGCCACGCGACTGTTTTTTCTGCGGGCAGCGGCCGGATGCGGACAAGCGCCGTGCGCGACGGGGCAAGAGCGCGGGATTTCTTTTGAGCCGCGAGGAGGGAGATCCGAGGTGCGTGCGGGCAAATCCGGCATGTGGTCTGCGCAGTTGCGGACATCTGCAGGGTGCTGGGTTCAAGTGGAGCACCAAATAGCAGCGGCGGCGGCGGCTGCGCAAATTGGCCAGTGGCACGGATCGCATCGGTGCGTGTACGTGGTTTCATAGTTGGAAAATGCGAAAACAGAATGGTACGTAGTAGGCAGGCACAAGCACAACGTTCCAGCACTAGCGGCCTCGTCACGACTCACGACTCACGAGGATTCTCTGTCCAGGATCAAAGACAGGATTTTGTGATGCAACCATGATCGGACCATACCCAGTGGAGGTCCGTGCTGATCTCCCTCTTCCTTTCTTTTTTTGAAGCGGCATGCAAGCTACGACTCCCCTAATACTCTGCTCCTCCATGCACTAGTACGCAATGATGCACGGCCGCACAATTGGATTAGGGCGGACGCAACGTGCGCACCACTATGATTACACGCCCGTAATCGATGCGCGCTGTGTCCGCTACGTTTCTTTAGGAAGCAAATTAAAGGCGTACTCGATCGGCACGGTAAACAATCGATGATCCAAGGCGGCAGCAGGCATCGCAATCATCGTTGGCGCCGCCCGATCGGCCTTGACGCCACAACGTGCCAGCTGCACACTGGCGTGTGCTCACGTACGTACGCGTGCGGCCGCCGGCCGGCTCGTACGTCAATCATCATCATATCGTACAGCAAGTACTCTCAGCTCTCAATTTCCTCCTACAATCGTGCTCGTTGTCTGAAAAAAGTGTGGAGCTGTTCGTCTCCTGGTTATTGATATGCATCGATCAGCTGATAGCCTAATACGACGAGTATACTGACATGTGTTTTAACAGGCGAGTAATTATTAAGATATATGGTCACTGCCTATCAGTTGTCAAGCATGGAGATGCATGTATAATCAAAACATATATATGCCCTACAGTACAAGTCAGGATTATTATTAGTAGTAGTCATACCTTGGACCGTGTCAAAGGTAAGACCGTAAGACCATTGACATTGTTTAGTCCGATTTCAACAAGGGATAGAAAGATCGTGCCGATGCGAGGCATCCCAGCCTTCGCATGATAATATATCCATGCACGTATGGTATTTCTTTTTGGACGGATAACGCCACATACTGCCGTTCTACGTACATGTTTAGACTTCAAAACTATGTGTTGAAAGGCCCAAATATATTATAGGGCATCTCAGTTCTCAGCTGCGACACGATAGTCATCAGGGCGTGCTATACCAATTAATATTATTAATTTTTTAGTTAGTATTTTATTCTGACTCTCGGCATAAAGCAGGCACCAAACCATACATTTCATACATGTCGTCTTCGCCCTTGGCATATCAGAGAAATTGAAAATGAGATGGACGAGAAGAAAATATAAGCAAACACCCATTTCAACACAGATCCACCCTGGCCCAACTACTGCTTCTTCATCCAAGTATTAGCCCAAACACACCGTCGGCCTTGTGCGATTCTACTACGATGGGGGGCCGGCCCTTGTGCAACCTGTACGTTTGCATTCTTCTGGTACAAACAAGACAGAAATAGGACAACGACGTTATGAGGCCCAAACGGTATCTTCTGGTACGGGCCCAATCCAACAATGACTTCGTCATAGAAAAAATCTCCGTTCAAACCCAGCCCATCGACTCGCTTCATCATCCGAGCCCGCGCCTGCCCGCGGCCGGTGACAGACCGACAGTTGGAGACGGCGGCTCTCCGGCCGCCCGCGCGGTTCCTGAAGCGTGCCCCTCTCTGCTACTCCGGCCGCCTGCCGCCGCCTCGAGCAGGCGCTCCTAGTTCGCTTGCAGCCTCTTCTCCAACCCGCCTACGCCTCTCACCCTGCATCGCGAATTCGCGATGCAGCCCCAACTTGGCGGCAGAGTGGCAGCCGGCGTGACATTGCCATGTTTGAACCACGCCATGCCACCGCGGTAGGCCGGTGGCTGATAGATTCACGGCGCGACGCATGGAGACGCCGCGCGTTTCAACGTTCAAGGTGCCGTCTCCGTGGATGCATCCGGCTAAACTCTGCAGCGGAGGACCCGGCCACGCGCCCGCCACCTGCTCGTGCAAATGCGCAGGATGGCAAACTGGTCGGCTAGGAGGCTACAAGCCCAGAAAAGCACCGTGTCTTTATCATACACCCGACTACTCTGGGCTCTGGGAATCAGAGCGGCCAATGTGGCCTCCAGGAGAGGGTTGGCACTTGGCACTTCTGGAATCAAATTCGGGAATTGAGCTGCTCTTCTGCTTGATCCATGGTTTAACATAGTCGATGCAACAAGAATCAGCAACGGTGCAGCTCATTTCTGAAGAGGGAAACGAGGGAGAAGCATGGTGCTGTACTGTCACATCACATGTACAGGTATGCTGCCAATGCCAGAGTACGATTAACCTCTGGATTTGAAATCACTGCTTATATACCTGGTATTGGCCATAATTTACAAGAACATTCCACAGCCCTGGCTAACCGCTCCATTGTCTGTCACGGATCTATCAATCTTGTTTTCATCGTTTCATCTCTAAATGACCTTTTATGATCATATTGTGTTCCTTGGCAGAACAAGGAAAGTCAATCTTCTTTCCCTGTCACTGAAGTGGCTGGCACAGAACTACGGCCTATGGTCACTTCCAGCCTCAAGGTAAGAACTATGAACCGGCAGTCTGTTTTGTAGGTGTAGCTCTGACTAGGATGCTAACTAGCATCTCTCCTCGTGCTTTCCATACCCATTACTCGTGCTCATGGTCATAGGGTTGTCTCAAATGGCATTGAGGTAATGAGTCTGATGAACCATTACTAAGTGCTCAATAGGCTTTACTACGCATACTACCAACATAATTTGAGTACTAGGAGGCAGGCTTTACCTATCCAAAAAGAATGCTAGCTAGGAACCATTGGAGCACAGGAGGAGCAACTCTGCTTTGTCTATTTACATGCACATTCCACAACTCATTTTTAAAGTAGCGTGCGAAGTATCGATTTGCCATTTTGCAAATTTCCCTGACCTGAGATATGCCATCACAAAAGGTTTAATCCATCCGGTTTTTGCCATCGGATCTGCAGACTTTTCCATTTTCCCATTGGGCCTGCAAATCTTGAATTTGTCCTGCACTCCTGCTGCTTTTCATGGGACCAATGTACTCTGTGTGATCTACTTAGCAACTGGCATATCTCTCAAGGTGGAATAGTACCAGAAAAAATATCTGCTACAGACGCATTCCTCTCGCAGCTCCAGATCCTCGACATCTCCTACAATCGCATCTCTGGTGCCATTCCACCGGACCTCGGCAGCCTCTGGCAACTCGAGAGCCTCAACATCTCCAACAACAACATCTCCGGCGCCATCCCCCCGTCCGTCGGCAACCTGAGTCTCCTTGAGGACCTCAGAATGAGCAACAACATCATCTCTGGAGGTATCCCTCTGGTCATCTGCAACCTCACAAGGCTTTCTAGCCTCTACATGTCAGGCAACAACCTGATGGGGAAGATCCCAGCCGAGATCTACAAAGGAACAACAGGGAACAAATGGGAATCACAAGAGTGCCCCACTAGATTTGGTTAAAAGGGAATGCATGATGTACCTAAAAAACCATTTAATAATATCGTTTAGATGTATAGGCTGATCTTTCTAGCTAGAGCTCTACTTCACAAAGTGCTAATCATTCTTTGACATTTCTTAGTTACCTACACATAAACAACATGTCATAGGTTAAGCTTTCAGGACCACCCACTCGTACGTAGTATATAGGTCACGCATGTAGCAGGCTGGCTGCTGGCATTCATAAGCTGATACACGGACCAAACCGTTGAAAAGCTAATATGTGGATCATGTGTGTCTAGTGAAAGCTGAGATTATTCTCTGGTGGATGTGCATGTTTGGCACAGTAAGATGGGACCATACCCAGGGAATTCTCTGATGGCAACAAGGAAGTCAATGATGCCCCCCTGATGCTGCCTGATAGCTAAGTCAATGACTGCAACGTACCTACAATTGCGCAGAATTTTGCCTGCATTCTCTGGTAGCCCTGTCTTCCCCGTTTTTCTTCTATAGAAGTCCCAAAGCTTTTAGCCTTCCAATCCTGTGATACGCTTCAGATCGCCTAATTACGTGCCCTTTACATAATAGCTAAGTTGTTTTTTTGTTCTTTTTTCTTTTCAACTTGTGTGCATGCAAACATCACTTGGGTGTTATTTCTTTCAAAAATCACATAAATAGACTAGCCAGATCAAAATAGCATAGCTAATGCCAGGGAACAGTTCCTTTGTTCTGTTATTTTCTGGTGACACCTGAACTTTTTAAAGTACAATTAGGATCTAAGGTAGTGTTTGGATGTTTGGTTCAGCTGAATCTGGCAAGACATGTACCAGGCATCATTATAGTTTAGATTAGGTATGTAAGGTCAAATGACTATGTAATATAGCAGAACATAGAGTTTATTCGTCCTACTGTTAGTTTAAAAGGGTCAGCTTATTACTAGTTGGGTTACCTTAGGAAAATATCTAGCTCTCAGCCTTAAAAATGCCATGCAAATTGGCATCAGAAGTGTCTAAATCATTGGTGATTGAGAATATGCTACTTACTGTCAAGCATCCATGGAATCCCAACTCAAACGATGACCTGTACAAGAGAAACTGAAAAAAGACGAGTTTAAGTGCTCGTTATTTTCTTTTCTCTGAAATCCCAAAGGCTGTCTTTTTTTTCATTCTTGTAGAAAGTCATTGTTGGAGTAGAAAAACGTTTGTTCCTAGAATCCTGGATTTTTCCTAATGCTGGATACAGGAAGCTGAAATGCTTGCATAAGATAAGAGGGAAACAGATTATGTTGCCTAGACCACTCGAGAGGCGCCTGCTGGCAGGCAAAACTTCAGCCGATGCGCACTGACCTACTGTGGCGCTCGCGCTGAGTGCGGCGGCAAACCTGAAATGCACAGCCCCCTTGCCACAATCTCCTGCGCTGTGATCGCCGGAGCCCACCACCGGTGCCACGCCCAGGGCGTCCTTTTCGCCGCCGTCGCTGTCCCGCCTGCGCGGCCGCGCACACATGCTCCCCGCCCGAGCCGCGACTAGCTAGCTCAGCTCAATGGCTTGCCCCGCTCTCCCCCCAGCCTACTCATCATGCACGAAACCGAGGTGAAAAGCCGTGCCTTATGCGCTGCGCAATCATGGCCTCCCGGAAGACGTCTGCGGCCTTCATTACGCCGTTCCAATTCCAATACCATCTTCGTTCCTGCAGACCTGACTGACCTGCAGCATAGCTTCCAGCATGCTTCTCCCTCCACTCTCCAGCAGGTGTATGTAGCTCTCTCTGGTCATCTCGTAAGCTCGATTGATATCGATGGAGCTAGCGGATGACTGATGGCTGATGCTACTGCCATGTAGTAGCTTAGGTACAATCTAGCTTGTAGGTCTGGTCATCGCCATCCTCCACTGGTTACCAGTACTACTGCCATCAGTAGAGGAGAGGATGAGGGTCCGCATGGCCATACTTCTCCTAATCCATCTCGTCGTCTTCCTCGCCGCGTCAACGTTGGCGGACAAGCTGCCGATGGACACCCAGCGGCGGCGGCGACGTCAGGGCCTGCTGCGGGAGAAGGCCACTCTGCTGGCCCTCAAGCAGGGGCTCACGCTGCCGTCGCCAGCGGCCCTGGCGAACTGGAACGAGTCCAACGGCCACGTCTGCAGCTTCACCGGCGTCACCTGCGAC
>OAMR01000113.1:1945569-1965752 GCA_900205405.1 Echinochloa crus-galli
GCGGGAGGCGCCACCGGTCGTGGTACCAGTCCCGGAGGTTCTTGGTCGTGATGTGCGTCTCCGCGGCGGCGCTGGCATTCGCGCTGACGATCCTGTGCGCGGTCAGCGTGCGCAAGATCCGGGAGCGGATCGCGGCGGTGCGGGAGGAGATGTTCATGGGCCGGCGCGGCGGCGGCGGCGGCGGCTCGTCGCCGGTGATGAAGTACAAGTACCCGCGGATCACGTACCGGGAGCTCGTGGAGGCGACGGAGGAGTTCAGCGCGGACCGGCTCGTCGGGACGGGGAGCTACGGGCGGGTGTACCGGGGCACGCTGCGCGACGGCACCATGGTCGCCGTGAAGGTGCTGCAGCTGCAGACGGGCAACTCCACCAAGAGCTTCAACCGCGAGTGCCAGGTGCTGAAGCGCATCCGGCACCGGAACCTGATGCGGATCGTCACGGCATGCAGCCTGCCGGACTTCAAGGCGCTGGTGCTGCCGTTCATGGCGAACGGCAGCCTGGAGCGGTGCCTCTACGCGCAGGCGGCGGCGGAGCTCAGCCTCGTGCAACGGGTCAACATCTGCAGCGACGTCGCCGAGGGGATGGCGTACCTGCACCACCACTCCCCCGTCAAGGTCATCCACTGCGACCTCAAGCCCAGCAACATCCTCATCAACGACGACATGACCGCGCTCGTCTCCGACTTCGGCATCTCCCGGCTCGTCATGAGCGTCGGCGGGGTGGCCAACGCCGCCGCCGACGTTGGCGCCTCCACCGCCAACATGCTCTGCGGCTCCATCGGATACATCCCTCCAGGTAACATACCATACCTACGTGGCATCATCAGATTTGCACGTACGCTCCCTTCTCGCGATCATCAATTCATCACTTCCCCTGATCAGTTCTGATTCGGTTTCTTGATATCTTCGGATCCGAAGAGTACGGCTATGGCTCGAACCCGACGACCAAGGGCGACGTGTACAGCTTCGGCGTTCTGGTGCTGGAAATGGTGACGAGGAGGAGACCGACGGACGACATGTTCGAGGCCGGGCTGAGCCTGCACAAGTGGGTGAAGATGCACTACCATGGCCGCGCCGACGCGGTGGTGGACCCGGCACTGGTGCGCATGGTGCGGGACCAGACGCCCGAGGTGAGGAGGATGTCGGACGTGGCCATCCGTGAGCTGCTGGAGCTCGGCATCCTCTGCACCCAGGAGCAAGCGCCGGCGCGGCCGACCATGATGGACGCCGCCGACGACCTGGACCGGCTCAAGGGGTACCTCGGCGGCGACACCACGGCCACCTTCGCGTCGTCGCTGGGGTTTTCGTCCTCAATGACAATTGAAGATGACATCGGTTGACTAATAGGAGACTAGGATAAGCGCAGCTACGTATTGATGCTACGGATTTGTGATACATACTACATGAATAGCTAGCATTCCTTACCTCCTGAAGGTATGATTTTATTTTAGCCGGTAAATTAATACAGTATGCCAAAACATAGGATTAATTCTTTGAAGGTGTCTGGTTGATGTAATGTAAGCTTTGGCCATAGATCTTCTATCTAGAGTAATTAGTTATTTCAGTTTTTAAGTAATGAAAAGAAGATACTAGTTTTTTTTTGTTTTGCATCTTCCAATATAATGAACAGAGCCTTACAGCTCCTTGTTATTACACCATTTTTTTTATCATCTTTGGTCAAAAAGGAAACAAAAACACGAAGTTCAGTTACATATACTATAACTGAACCTCCATCCATTCTAAATGATAATATCCATGGCCACGTACTATCTCCACAAAGTAAGGCATGCATTCAAGATAACATTGCTTTGATCTTTTTTTTTAGCAACCTCCAGAAATGTCATGGCAGAGTCATATATTGTCTGCATAAAAGATATAGAGCGTTTTTATTATTATTAAAAACAATATCACGGCAGAGCCATATTGATCAAAAGCAATATCATCATGATTTCAGTTGGAGTTAATTGCTCATCCATTTCTTGTGCATGTGTTCTGTTTTCTTTCAAAGGATGCATGCATATCATGCAACACAAGTTCAGCATATGCACCTTTCTGGATAGGCTTTTACAAAAGATTAGCATCGTCATGATATAGTGCAGTTGCATATATAAAGATGAAGATTTTCAGGCTGAAAGTGTAGTCTATGAGATGAGCATATAGAAAACGAATAAGGCCGGTGCCAAAGTTGGATGGAAAGTTGTGTTTGCGTGATTCGGATAAAACCTATCGAGCGTGCGCCGGAGCATATCGTGATTAGCGATGCCTAAACTGGACCAGCCTAGGAAATTTAATATCCCAGTGCTGAAGGATAATTGGATACTTGGATATGCAATCATACATAGAGTCTGCAGCTGACGCAAGAATCGTGATGTGCTCTTAGCCAAATCCATTGGGCTAATGGTCCACTTCTGATGCTTCTCATTGGGTATTTCTGAAAGTAGTTTGGATGTGCAGAGATTAGAGTAATCATTGTGGACACTCCGAAGTAGTATTTATGAAAAATTATTTTATGTTCAATAAGATAGGATCAAAGCTGTACTTTCTTCTCGCGTAAAACACTAACGGACTGGTTAGTGCCTCTTTGGAATGCAAGATCCTCAAAACATAGGGAATAGGATTGACCCATGTCCTATCATATATACCTAAATCCTTTGTGAGTTTAAACTGAGGAATTGTACAAGAAAGTTGTTTGTATGTGCTCGAGGAAGGACACATAGTTCTTTTGGATGGAAAAACTTTTGTTGGAATAGAGATGGAAAAGATATAGACCAATTATGCATGAGATTAAGTAATTCCAAACACTAGGTTGGAGGAGGAAAAGAGAATCTTATGCATGGACATTTTCCAATGTGCAGGGGAAATACCTGTGGCGATTAAATGCTCCAAAGAGGCAGAGGCCTAATTTTCTTATATATCATCTATCCAGAACTTTGCTTATTTGTTTTTTTGGCAATTCCCTTTTTATCATATATATTTAAATGACATGTCAGGCTTATCTGTGTGTCGGTGGCAAATATAATAGATCATGCAGAAGTTAGTTGTTTCTTCGTGGAAACATATCTCATTATATTCTTCTCAGAAAGATTTTTTTTTACCATCGAGGAATCTGATTTTAGCCATCGAACTTGAAAAACGGACATCTTTGAATATTGAACTATGAAAATAGGACAAATTTGGCCCTCTAGTTGGTTCCAAGGTAGTTTTGCCTCTATATGTGTTTTCCAAAAATATTAATACTGTCTAATCTCTAAAATCTATAACTAATTCATTCTAAATTTTTAAAAAGTAGAAGCCTGTACGAAACAAATTGCAAAGATATAATCTATCTATTGGTGATCTGATCTATTTGTAATTATTTGGTTGTTTCTAATGATAGTGTTTTAATGCTCATTGGCCCACCTATTATTTATTTAACTAGTTGCAATGCCCGCGCGGCACGCGCGTGCTAAACTTTCTTCTACGTATGTGTCCCAATTCTGCGGCACATACGTTTATTGATGACATGTAAGTACTAAAATAGTGTCACTTTAGTGGGCCATGGCAAACCGTACGAAGTGCTTTTAAAAATACTTTATATTCGCTCTTTCATGTATATAGAGAGATAGTTGGCATTTATTTATATGGAGAAAACTATCCAATTTATTGTCTATTAGCGATACGGGATAATTGTGTATAGACGTGAGTATAAATGTGGGCATATTTAGGTAGGCCCTTTTTTGGGTGAAAAAAGTTTTGGATTTCGAGGGGGAAATCACCTTACAACGTCGACAAAATGGGTCTCCCCCCTCCCTTTTGTCAACGTTTTTTCATGACATGTGGGTCCTTTGTGAGGTGGGTGTGGCTCTAATTTTGGTGAGAAGTGTTTTCAAAAGTTATTCTCTTTATAATATAGACTTGTCGTTTTGTATTATATTAGAGAAGAGGTCAATCGTAATGATCCAGCGTACTCTAACTGCATGAAAGATATCAAAATGAGACCAACATCATAGATGCCATGCTCCACCACATATATATATATCCTTGTCTTTTCTTTTAGGCTTGAAGCCAAAACTTTGTACATAACATTTTATTAATACAAAAATATAGGTAGGGGCCTTCCCTACCATTCCGGTCGAAAAAAAAAGATATTGCGGGTGGCTGGCCTTTTACCTAATTTTGATTGCCCTGACCAGGTAATATATTTCAAATATGATAGGTGTTCAAACAACACGCAATCAGCTAATTGTGGGACAAGAAAAAGTAAAACACAAAATGATAATTTGAATAAGTAATGATCAAGACTCCAAGGAATAAAACACCAGCAACATGTACAAATAAGATTCAAATAACTCTAAATATATCACCATAGATATTATAATATTTGAAAATTGGTATTTTTTGGATTTCAAATTAAGTAGTTGTGAATTTCAAATGAGGTCCGGTCCGGGCCTGCTGTGCTAGTTATGATGATATCCCTTACCGGTCCAGGCCTCGTCAGCTATTACAGCCTCAAAACAATATGGTATATTCTTCGGCTTGGCCCAACAAGTTAAGACATGCGCCACCTGATTACATGGCCCAGCAGATTTAACTTAGTAGCCAACAAAATAGTCTCATACAATCCAATTTGCTAGATCATACACTTGACAATTCCTTTAAATCACTTCTGGTAGAAAGCATCAAGCCAGCACAATAGATTTCAGATAAGAAATTGCCACTCCAAAAGAAAGCTTGTTCATTGTTAATTGAGGCCGTGATAGTAATCTGAATTTAGACCATTATTATTGGGTCAATCTTTTCTTTAGATAAAGAAATATTTATTTAAAAATAAACATTGTTTTGGCCTCTGTAGTCTGTACTCGACAGTTGGATGGTACACCCAGCCCTCATAGTTGGATCATTTAATAGCGAACAAGCTTGTTAAGGTGAGTTTGATGGCTTTAACAGCACCCCGAAATTTAACCCTCATCTCTAATCCCCGAACTAGTCATAGACTTAGTCACAGGAGTCGTGGAGATATGGAGAAAAAGGAGTAGTACATGTACATCTGACGTCACTACATTCAGGTCGGCCTTTCAACATCCGACGAGAGATCAACGTCGATAAGAAAAAAATCAATTTGGGCATTACTTGTTCGTCTTTCTGTGACTGAATGAGCACTTTCAACTTTGCCGACTCTGCACTTCACCAATTTGTCCCTTCACTGCATCTGCACCTCTCCGTTCCCACTTCCCAGACATGAGATCGGATTTTCGCCAAAACCCTTCACTGCATCTGCACCTCTCCGTTCCCACTTCCCAGACATGAGATCGGATTTTCGCCAAAAATTTGACTGGGAAGTGGGAACGGAGAGGTGCAGATGCAGTGAAGGGACAAATTGGTGAAGTGCAGAGTCGGCAAAGTTGAAAGAAGGAGAAGAAGGCTGCAAGTGCTTCTGTTTTAAGAAGCATACTCAGGTGGTTGTGCTGCTATCTGTGCTCTATCTGTGCTTTATCTGTTTTAAGTCCAGAAAATTCTGAGTATGCTGACAGTATTGGTGCTAATGCTAATAATTCTGCTGCTAAAAATGTTGCTGGTGAAGGAGGTCTTGATGCTGAGGCAGAGGTGAATGATGCAGATCCACAGGAGATACATGTTGTTCATGATCCTGAAAATCCAACCATCAAGATAGGAGCCAAGTTTCCTGATATCATATTATTCAGGAAAGCAATTAGGCATTTTGCTGTGCTGAAAGGCTTTGAATTTTCTGGACTTAAAACAGATAAGACCAGATTCATTGCCTTTTGTGCTGCAGAGGGTTGTCCCTGGCGTATACATGCATCTAGGATTTATGGTGAGAAGACAATACAGGTATATTATCTTGTACTCTATGTTTTTCTTACTTAGAGTCTATGTTTCCTATGCATCTAGATCAAAGTGCTTGCTTGTTTGCTTTCTTGTGCAGATCAAAGTGCTACCCGCAGACCATAATTGTGCCACTACCAAATTGAGGGTAGGGAAGATGGCATCCCAAGGCTGGTGTGCTGATAGGCTAGCAGATTGGTTGAAGAAAAACCCAGACAGGAAGCCAATGGAAGCAAAGGACAAGTTAGAAGGAGATTATGGTATTCAGCTCAGGTACTCCAAGGCTTGGTCAGGTATGAAGCTAGCCTTAGAGCAAATCCATGGTAAATATGAAGAGAGTTTTCAATTATTGTTCAATTGGAAAGCACAGATAGAGTTAAGTTCCCCTTGGTCCATTGTTGAAATTGAGTTAGATGGAAAAGGGAAGAACAAGAGGTTTAAGAGGATTTTTGTTGCTCTGAAGCCTTGTATAGATGGATTTTTGAAGGGATGCGGACCATTTGTAGGAGTTGATGCATCTTCATTAAATGGCAAATATACTGGACAATTAGCTTCAGCTACTGGAGTTGATGGCCATAATTGGTTGTATCATATTGCATATGGTATTTTTCACTCAGAGACTGAAGACAACCAGCAATTGCACAGAGCAGTGGGGTCTCCTCCAGGGTTGGTCATTTGCACTGATGCATGTAAAGGACTTGAGACTGCAGTTGGCCATGTATTCCCAGAGGCAGAGTACAGGGAATGTATGAGTCACTTATATGGTAACTTCATGAAGCACTATACTGGTGATGTATTCACTGACCATTTGTACCCTGCTGCAAGAAGTTACACAGAGGGAATGTTTAAGTGGCACATGCAAAAGATCTATGATGTAGCCCCAGATGCTATAGAATACCTGCAGCAGTATCACAGTAGGATTTGGTATAGGTGTGGGTTCTCATAGGCTAGTAAATGTGATTATTTGACTAATAATGTATCTGAAAGTTTCAATAGCCAGATTAAGAAGTTGAAGGGGCTGCTTGTTCATGAGTTAGTTGATGGTTTAAGGGAAATGATAATGGAGAAAAGGTATCTTAGAAAGGTGATTGGAAGGAATATGACAGACAGAATAGTGCCTGGGGTGATGAAGGACCTAAATGCAATTAGCCAGAGCCTTAGAGTTGTCAAAGTTTCAGTTAGTGATGATGAGTTTGCCGAGGTCACACTACTTGATGCATGGAACAACACCAAGAGGCATACTGTTAACTTGGTGAACCATAAATGTTCATGCAGAGAATGGCAGCTAACAGGAAAACCTTGCAAGCATGCCTTAGCATGGATACTGTCTAACAGAGGTCTCAAAATTGAGAACTATGTTCATGAGTACTACACTGCTGACAAATTTAGAGGGGTTAATTTGATATATGCCATTACAAATGTCACAGATCGGAGAACTGCCATTACAATTCATCAAATTGGAAATCTGCCATTACAATTCGACTTGTACCTGAGTGGTGCCATTTTCTACGCTTGGAACGACGTCGGGCCCACGTGCAGGCGCGTATCCGAATACGTGAAACCCATATGGCCCAGATTGCCCCTGCCCCCGAACGGATAAAGGCCTCCCCCACCGGACGCCACGCTTCTTCCCCAACTTCTTCGTCTCGTCTTGTGCCGGTCGCCGGCCCCCGACGCCACGCTTCTCCCCCAGCTTCTTCCTCTCCTCTTGTGCCGGGCGCCGGTCGTCGCCGGTCCTCCCAGCTACTCCCCAGCCACCCCGCGCTTCTTCCCTGCGGTTCTGCCTCAAAGCGAGGAGCAGCCATGGTAGGGATGAAGATTGCTTCCGAGTCGAGCGCGAGGGGAAGTGGTGGTAGCACGGGGATGCAATTGCCTCTGATAGAGTGTCCTAGATGTGGGGATCGGTTAATAGTGATTCGGAGCAAGCAGGAGGAGACGTACAATGAGGTGTTCATCAAGTGCCCGAATAACATCAAGGTCAGATGATTGTGGTTCGATTTCTTCGATTTGTTTGATTTTTCTTTGATTTTGGTACTCAATGTTATTCGGATTTGCCCTCTCTCCCGCAGGAAGACCCACGGACATGTGGATTCATCAAGTCTGAGGCACAGTACGCAAAATACCTGCGTCAACTACATGTGGATTCATCAAGTCATGGATTTGCACCTGTCAGAGGAGATGAGAAGATGGGACTTGGTGCTCTGAATGACAAAATTGGTGATCTAAGGCACCAAATTGGCGATCTGAGGGTACAAATGGGTGATCTGAAGCTTTGTTTTGGTGATCTGAAGCATCAAATGGGTGATCTGAGGCATCAGATTGGTGACCTGAAGCAGCAAAAGTGTGAGCCAAAGCAGAAATTTGGCACTGATCTTCGTGTACTTGTTGCAGTATGTGTAGGTGTAGTGATAGGGATGCTATTGTCAGTGATGTGGAAGTGATCCTATTGTTGTATCTGTGTTGCCCAATGTTGTTCATGCAATATCAATGGAATTATGTCATGTGTTAAAACTAGTTCACAATGTTCATAGCAGCTCCACATGTCTGATCATAACCATAACGGCATAACTAACAGGTTCATACCAAGATATGTCTGATCATAACAGATGACTGATCATAACAGGTTCATACCAGATGACTGATCCTAACCATAACTAACATAACATACCAGGTTCATACCAGGTTCATACCAAGATCACAGACCATTACAGACTTCACATCTGTTACAAAAAGGATCACAGACCATCACAGACTCTACATTCCCAGCCAATCTGTGAGGTTTCTCACAACACTAGGTGGTGGAGCACTTGCAGCCTTCTTCTCCTTCTTTCAACTTTGCCGACTCTGCACTTCACCAATTTGTCCCTTCACTGCATCTGCACCTCTCCGTTCCCACTTCCCAGTCAAATCTCTGATGAACGAAACCCGGCAGAAAAGCGCTACGGGTAGGGTATCCACGTAACCCGTTAGCCTGCTAACCGTTGGATCCAGCCAGCTTGCAATTCATACCGTCGGATGCGGATCGGTTCACGTCTCATGCCCGCTAACTTGCAAGCCCCGACTCTCACGAATCGTCTCGAACCCACCCACCCCTCCGCCTCCCGCAAGCGCGCTCCTCCGCTCTCCGTCTGCCGCACCGTCGGCCTCCCGCCTCCGTCTTTCCCCGCCGCCAGCACCATTCCCCGCCCGCCGCGCCACCCGCGCCTCCCCTTCTCCACCGATCTTGTCCGAGCTCAAGCTGTCTTCTCATCAAGGGCGTGGAGCGGAGATCGAATAGTGCGTCCCGAGCTTGTCCCGAATCCGCTCGGGCGAGGTCCTCGTCCCCTCCGTTTGCCGCTGATTCGGCGCCTTCCTTTCCCCGCGCGGCCGTCGGCTCTTCTTCTCCCAACACTGGGGCGTCGTCCCGGAGCTCAGACCGAAGCCTCTGCCTTCGGCCGCCTCCGACTCAACCTTCGGCGCGTCCGTGATACTGATATCGACAGCGGCCCTCCACGATGTTGCTCGTTGGGCACCTCCCGCGATGCGCGCTGCTCTGCCTCGACATACTACTCGCACCCGAGCTCCTGGTAATCACTTCTCCGGCCCCTTGCCCAATGCACTGCCCCAAGCATTTGCTACTGCTCACCCAAGCAGCGACATAGACGAGAGGCCACGAGCTACAGTGGCGGCGCGGCGAGCACGGACCTGCGTTAGTGGAGTGGCTGCGCCAAATTCCACGGTGGTCAACCGGTGACGGCGGCTGAATCCAGGAAGCATATGCAGCACACATGTTCGACGAAATACCCAGGCTGTCTTCTCTACTGGTAATGTGAAAGATTCCCCTTTTCGGTCTCCTGAAATCTGAAACATGCGGCCACCACAGATAGAGAGGCCAGTAATGCGCTGACCATGTTTCTGTTATCATCGAAGGCAATGGTCAGAACCGGTGCTGCATAGGTTCATGGTGCCACCTCACGAGCTCGTAAGACACACCGAGGCCAGGCCGCACCAGTATGTACAAATAAGCAGTATTAATTGCTTTCTTTTCTTTCTTTCTTTTTGCCTTGCATACACAAGGAGATAAGATCAGGAAATCCTTACACAAGGAGATAAGATCGGAATTCAGCATTGATTACATTGGAAGCAAAATAACTTGCAGACCTGCAGTCACAGCAAAACCAAATAGGAGGAAGAAAGAGTGCATGAAACGAACAAAGTTAGGGAATTGTCTAATGTTGTTTTTGCAAGTGCATCAATTACCTGTTTCCTGTTTTGTCATATTAATCTTTTGTACTCTGCATCCGTTTTGCAAGCACTCAATATGGAAAATCAACAGATGTAACATACATGAACTGAAACTCTGAACTTCTGTTTCTAAAATTTGGCATGCCATAGTCTGACATTCTGAACATCCATTTCAGCAATTTGTGATATGAAAATTTTGGAGACGATATCGTGGTGTAAAACCTAGAACGATATGAAAAATTGTCCAATTCTGCTAATGCCGTGATCTACCTGTAAAGCTTTTCATATTTAACAGCATTCTATATATGCATTCAGCTGTTGTGGCTGAGAACAAGTATGATGCATTTAAAATTAAAATGGCCTATATTTATCGTTATTGCAACCTGTATTTCATACTGACAGTATTATGCTTTTTTTTGCCTAGGAAAATATGTAAATACGTAACACTCCTCCGCAACTGGTTTATGGCAATGACCTCGAACAGTTATTTGACAGCGCGCTCCGGCTCCACTACTCCAATAAAGGTACGGTGATTGGTTTGGTTTTGAGTGAATCACTAACTCACATCTCTCTGCAAAGGTGGTGAGGCCTTGAGGTCCAGTCCGAGAGGTGACACACCGATGAAGGTCCAACGGTGGTGTTGCCGAGCCATGTGTGCCCGTCATAGGCGCTACAGAAGCTTTCGCCCAAGACACGGAAGCCAGTGCGCTGAACTCACGATGCCATGATAGAGGAGTTGGTCGAGTTCAGCGCACATAAGATTCTTCAGGTTGCCTATTCAGTGGAAATTAGTAACAACACATGATAAGATGTTAGACTAGAGGTTACTTATTTTTCAGTTAGCTCATACTAATACCAGTAAAATGTTTGGTTACAGAGTCTAAGATGAAATGTTTAGGAGGCCTGCTAATCAACAGCTCAATGCTTACAAAGTAGAATAATTCTCTACTTTATGGACTCAAAATATAGTGCAAGATTAGATAATTATAATCAACTTCCTTTACTTTTGTTCAGCACACTGGCCCAAAGACAACGTATGCGCGGCAATGCCGCGCCCTGTGTTTCTAGTTTTTGGCGAAAATCCGATCTCATGTCTGTTGCCTTACGCCAATTCGTCAACGCATCCCAGCTCTCAGCCTCCCCTTCCCAAGCTTAAGTCTTCCCCAGTCCACTCCATCTCCAACCCCCACGAATTCCATATAGATTATTAATACCAAATGCGAAGCTCGCTTTCATTTCTTAAATTACATTTCCGACCCCATTTACATCTGAGCACGCGCCGCGCTCAAGAACTCCCCAAGAAACCATTAACCATGCTGGAAGAGGACGGCGCCATGGACGCGGACCGGGACCGCCTCGTCGGCGAGGAGCCGGGGTCGCCGCCGCAGCCGCGCGGCGGCGAGGGGGCCTGGGCGGCGGCCGTGCTGGAGCCGGTGCGGTGGGTGCGGATGCTGTGCCGGGAGCTGGGCGCGACGTTCGTGGCGGGAGTGGTGCTGGTGTACGGCCTCAGCCAGGGCTTCGCCGGCTCCTTCTTCCGGGTGGCGTCGGACTACTACTGGAAGGACGTGCAGCGGGTGCAGCCGGCCACCGTGCAGTTCCTCTCCGTCTTCTTCTTCGTGCCGTGGGTGCTCAAGCCGCTCTGGGGGGTCATGACCGACGTCTTCCCCATCCACGGCTACCGCCGCCGCCCGTACTTCCTCTTCTCAGGTCAGCCAGACGGCCGAGGATCTATCTTTAGAGACATCTTTTCCTTCAAAAGAATCATTTCAAAGCCATGATTTTTATCTGTTGCTATTATCATGTAGATGTAGATACTAATTTCAATGATGTGTCTTGTCGACACAAATGCGATTTAGTTATTCACAGGGATTTATCAATGCTTTACTGTTAAGCCATTTGTATATGGAGATTTTGGTTGGCTGCAATTGTCTATGTTCTTTCTTGATAATGGTTCGATGGATGTTGTGTTATAACTGAAAACATAGTTCTAATTCAGCTTGACCATTGCTAGCTGTTGTCTATGCGGGACTGAAAAGGATTGGGTAAATGTGGATGAGAAACTTCTTGACTCTGGCAATACCAGTGTGGAGTTGGTTTGAATACTTGACAGTGTGCGTGTTATTTATTCGAGGTTTATTCTAAATTATTAGGAGAAAGTTTGTGAATGCGGTGGTGTTCTGCCCTCCTAGAGACTATTTGGTACATGTCATTTTCAGCCTCTTAGTTATTGCTTGCACTGTCTCAATATTTCTCAATCTAGGTCTTACCTACTTGTGTGTTGTAACTGAAAACATAGTTCTAATTCAGCTTACCGTTGCTGATTGCCCTCTATGTGAGGGCGAAAAGGATTTGATAGAACTTAGAAGTGGATAAGATAGTGTTTTTTGACTGACATACCAACGTGGAGTAGGTTCAAATCCTTGGCAATGTGTGCATTATTTATTAGATATTTGATCTTATTTAGTTTGTGAAGAGTTGTAGGTGGTGTTTTTCCTGCATTATGGAGGATATTTGATGCATATCACTTTCGGCCTCTTAGTTAACAATGGCACAATTTGACAATTTCAATATATCTCATCCAGGTATTGTCCAGTTGTGTGTTGTAGCCTTGTTCTTGTACACACGACAATCCACGTCCACAATTGTGAAACAACCATGTGATTATTCATTTGAGCAATGTTATCTCAATTTAATTTGTGGTAAAAAAAAGTTGTTATTCCCCTTGAAGCATTCTGCAATTAATTAGGGTACACAACAAGAATATTTAGGCTAAGCTCTTGACTTTTGTTTTTCTTCGCTAGCCATTAGCTTCTTAAATTTCAGATACCAATTCTCAGAATGATGTGTCTGTAACATACACCGTTGTAATAAATTAGTTGGTGTTGGTTATTCTAATATTTTCTTCTAGTAGATTTAAAGGTGAAAATAGGAGAAAAAAATGCAAAGATAATGGTCAACGCAACTGTTACTTTATCATTTCCCCAGAAGAAAGAGAATTAGTAGATTACAAGTTTTTTGCTGCATTTTTTTCTTTTAATCAAATGTATACATGGACCATACAATTTATGTTTTTGCCATGCTAGATCAAAAGTAAATTAGACGTTTTTTTTGTGGCAAACAGTTGGGCTTCTTACTGAGAGAAGCAACTTTCAACTTCACTGATAAATCCTTGCTTACTTTTCATGATGGCAGGAATACTTGGAACTGTTTCAGCTACTATTGTTGCCATGGCTACTGGACTCCCAGTGAGTTCTGCTGTACTTTGCTTGGTGGGAATCTCAACGGCAGTCGCCATTGCTGATGTAACAATAGATGCTTGTATCGCAAAGAACAGGATTGATAAGCCGGCATTGGCTCCAGACATGCAGAGTCTTTGTGCATTCTCGTCATCTCTAGGCGCACTTATTGGGTATGCCACAAGTGGCATGTTTGTCCACCATCTTGGGGCACAGGTCAATTTCTGTCAAATGCTCTAATTTTATAAGCTTCATGTTTGTGTTGGTTCACTGAGAAATTACATGTTGAATGAATTTTGGCTCAGTGTAGGGTGCATTAGGTGTGATGGCTATACCTCCTGCCACAGTGGTTTTCCTTGGATTTTTCATATATGAGCTGAAAACGTATCAACATAATGTTAAAGAGAAGGTATGCTGATCAGTGATCTTGCACCATTTAGTTGTGATCATTTTTATTTGTTTGCATTGGAATTGATTAGGTCATCAATTTGAATCTCTTTTAGTGCTTTAGCAAACATGATGTTGTATTTGGCATCATTTCATGTTGCTTGTTTGTCCATGACGAATTGTGATTTTCTACCTTATTCTTCTGGAATACCTACTCCTAGCAAAGTTCAGAATAATATGAATCTGATGCTTCAATAATTGAATTTCTTCAGGTAAACCTTAAAACAAATCGACACTTTCTCAGATGATATGAAGTGGACCTAGGGAATTAACTGAATAGGTGTAGATGCATACATTGGAGAAATAAGAATCTATGTACATGTTACTGTTATAGTGATGAAAGAAAGATGAGAAGTACAGAATAAATTGATTTCACTTATATGCTCATCAAATGCAGGTTTTAAACAAGGTTAGTGTGGCAGTGAAAGGAATGGTTCGGACTATAAAGTATCCAGTAGTGTGGAAACCATCCCTTTACATGTTCCTATCGCTGGCTCTAAGTATCAGCACCCATGAGGGGCAGTTCTACTGGTATACTAACAAGACGCCACCAAATCCTGGATTTTCACAGGTAAGAGTTTTTTTTTCTTAACTCCTCAATGGCATTGCTAATTAGCCTTCTTAATATAATGATGCGCAGCTCTCCTGCGTTTTTCAAGAAAAAAAGACACTGCTAATTAGCAGAACTGTTAACTAGAGCAATGCCAATCTTGTTTTTTTTTGTGGGGGGGGGGGGGGGGGACAAGCAATGACAATCTTGATATGCAACATAATGGCTTGGGTTCTGCACCCTCAATCTCCATGGCATGCTGCATGCATGACAAAAATGGAGCCTGAACTATAGAATCGTCAGAAAAATGAGTAGGCAATTCATATTAGTCCACTGGATTCTGCTAATGGAAGCCATATTGTAGCACCTGCAGCCCAATGCATTTTTAAGTGCCTTTAGAGTAAATAGATCAACTAAATCTACTGTAGGCAGTTGTAGACGTGCAGGATCTTCACAAAATGTTCGGTTGAAGTGATTGCTGTAGTCATACAGGTGAGGGGGGAAAGGGTTGTACTGAACTGAAAAGTGGAGGTAGAATAATACAAGTGAAATTAAACTTGGTGTATGTGGTTCATGCGACATTGATACAATCCTAACATGAATTGATTTTTCTATAAAAATTCTGCTCTCAAAACATTTAGAGAGAGTACAGCATGTGAAGAAATCATTGGCATACGGCTTCCTTGTTGCTTTCTCTGTGTCGTTATTTAATAATGATTTTCACTTTTTATTATAGGTAGTTACATTTTAATCTCCAAATCTTCTTTATCTTTGTCCCTATAGTACTAAAAGTGCATGAGAGATTGGGAGGAAAGGGCAAAAGGAAAGAAAGAAAATAGAACACTGTGGTACAACACCAATCATTAACCGAAACTAACGAAAGCAAGATCTATCAGAAAGAAACCTAGATAAAAAAGGTGTCCTCCTTCAGACTGGGAATCTGGGATGCAGGTCCTGGTCCACCCATATTGCTGCCCAATAATGCTGCTCTGAATGTCCCTAACAGATGATGAACTGGTAAACTACATTATCCTGAGTTTTTCTCTCTCCATATTTTAGAATACTAGCCTGGATTTGAATAGCCAATTCATTTTTGAATAGTATCTCTACAACACTGCATATTCAATCTTCATGGCCCCCACCCCCCAGGCCAAGATTAGATGTTTAGATTGAAAAGTAATACATGGAATCCTTAATATATATTTTTTCTGAAAGATCAGTCATCTGACGGTTATACTGAAACACAAAGAAAATAGGGCCGCGTTTAGTTCCCAAAAGTTGCCAAAAAGCAACTCCCAAATACACTATGCAAAAAGAAGATTCCCATCACATCAAAATGTCATAACATGTATGGAGGACTAAATGTAGATGAAATCAAAAATTAATTGTACAGTTTTGTTGTACTCTGCGAGACGAACATTTTGAGCCTAATTAATCAATTTTTGGACAATTTTTTGCACATACAAACGAAAATGCTACAGTGACGCAATGATTACGAAGAGACATTCAACTCCCAAATTCAACCTCCCAATTCTCCATCTAAACACCACCTAGGACAACGAGTACTACATCTTAGATTTGAACTGTGGAAGAACGCAACTGTCCCTTACAGATGATTTTAAACTATTGGGAACAAAATGGTCAGTTGGTAGGTTGCATTGTAGAATTGTGCTGTTCAATAAAGGGTAGCGGTAGCCTGGCAGTAACAGTAAACAGTTGCGACAACATTTACCAATTCAGTGGCCAGATTAGTCTGTCTCAACAAGGAACAAATGCTTTCAAGGAACTGGAATATACTCCGTAGAAAAATAGTACATCTGCAAATGCCAAACCGGACATTAAGAGCATCGCTGTCTTGAGAATAACACACACATCTGCATCATGAAAATCATTGCTGCGCCCACCTCGATGTATGCAGGAGTTCGTCGGGCTGGTCCACGCCATCGGCGCGGTGGCCTCCATGGTGGGCGTGCTCATCTACCACAAGTGCCTCAAGGACTACCCATTCCGGAGCATCCTCTTCTACGCGCAGCTCCTGTACGGCGTCTCCGGCCTCCTGGACCTCACCTTCGTGCTCCGCTGGAACCTGGCGCTCGGCGTGCCCGACGCCGCCTTCGTGACCCTGGAGGAGTGCGTCTCCCGCGTCGTCGGCCGCGTCCGGCTGATGCCGATGATGGTGCTGAGCACCAAGCTGTGCCCGCCGGGCGTGGAGGGCACCTTCTTCGCGCTGCTCATGTGCATCGACAGCCTCGGCATGCTGGCGGCCAAGGCCGGCGGCGCCGCCGTGCTGCGCGCGCTGCACGTCACCAGGGCCGACTTCGGCCGCCTCTGGCTCGCCGTGCTGCTCCGGAACGTGCTCAGGCTCGCCACGCTGGGGGCGATCTTCCTCGTGCCCACGGCGGACCAGACCGACGTGCTGGTGCCGCGCGAGCTCCTGACGGCGAGCTCGCCGGCGGCTGTGGCCGAGGACGAGGAGAGGCTGCAGCTCGCGATGCTCACGTCCCACACTGACGATGTATGATAGTACTATATGATATGATCCACGTTGTTGTGTACAGTACAAAAGGAAAGGTATCGAGCAATTGGGCTAGACTACCTGTGTACGGGCTTTCGAATTTTTTTCCACCTTCGAGAAGAATGATCTGAACACCCTTTCGCTAGTATATCTAACATCACTTTCCAGTTTCTACCAACCTCGTTGATCTCAAACAACGCCACTTGGAGCAGAGGTTGAGGGCACTCTCTTCCTTTAAGCTCTCTTATAGGAATAGAGCAGTTTTTCAATATACTATTCTGGATAGCAATAATTTCTCAACTCGATCATCATGTACTTGAAAAAAATACTCGACGTGTCTGACTTTTCACGAGCCTCAAGGTGCGACTTTGATCACTACTTTATATTAGCTTATATTTGTAAGATCTACTAAAATTATTACTACGGAGTATGTTTCTAGATGTTTTGAAAGTAGTTGATAGTGAAGGTTTGAAAATTTTTACACAAAAAAGAGTATTGATGGCTAGGAGTAATTATCAACAAGTACAGTTGAAGACAATAAAAGGGTTGTGTTTAGTTCCCCAACTTTCCCAGAAATTCTCTCTCCAAAATTCACTATTCATCTATCACATCAAATCTCTCTCCTCGTGCATGAAGTACTAAACGTGGTAAATAAAAAAACTAGTTGTATGATTTTGATGTACACGACGAGACGAATCTTTTGAGCCTAGTTAGGTCATGGTAGGACAATGTTTACCATAAACAAACGAAAAGTGCTACAGTGCGCTACAGTGTCTGATGTGACATTTTCACCAAACTTTCTCTTCTTCTTTTTCTAACTAAACACAGGCAAGGACAAAAAGCTCAGTAACATTGCAAAAATAATTTCTAACTATGTTAATTTTCATGCACCAATTAGTTCATAAAAAAGGTGAAGAAAGATGAGAAATTCAATCACACTCCCTCCCATTTTAAAGTTATGATGGTCTAGGATTCCTAAGAATAAAGCTAGTAGTTTCACTTTGACCATTAACATATAAAGTGTTGTTTTAATTGACAATGTAAGAATGATAAATTCTATTCATCACAAAAACTACTACATAATACTTAATTGTGTTTACTTGAAATGCAACATTTCCATATAACTGCTAGATGAAATCTCAATTCTTTTTTATAGAACAGGTAGATGTCCTTAATTAATACAGTATCTACTTCGCTTATCCCAAATATAAATGCATTATAACACATGGACCGACTTGCAATGTTGTATAGAAATATGCCATAGAACTATACATAGTGTAAAAGTATTTTATCTGGTAAATCTGGTTATTCCAATCTTAACAAACAATCTTATTTGAACCTGTATATGATGCCAAGTGGAGTACATTTCGAACCAAATCGAGATATAAAAGATTACAATAGGAAGAAAATACCATTTGTGTGTTGATGCGTAAGCTAGAACAGATACCCCAAGTGGAGTCCAAAAGGAAGTCCGGACACCGAATGAAGAAATCAACCCTCTATATGCCAGAACAAAAACGAATCGATGTTTCTTCTCACACATACCATTGCGCGAGTTGCATTGCCAGATCCGAGTAGGCCAGACGGCGCACACAGATTTTCTCCAATGCATGACCGGCATTGAAAAGTTGCAGTACCACGCGCGCGTCACGACCCACCGGAAGAAGGAAATACCCATCCGTCCCACAGCACCCATTACTCTCCCAATTCCACCTTCACATATCTTTGCCCCCAGAGCAGAGCATGAGCATGCCGCACATGCGAGACCGAGACCAACCGGGCTCGTCTCGTCACCGCACATACAACCCGACCGCTGTTCCGTCCGTTTGTTCGGACCCAACCCAAGCAATTCACACCCGTATAGATCAATTCCACTCCAAGTACTACAGTGCAGCGCGCGAGACGCCTTGGCCCTTCTCGTCTTCCTCCTGGTCCTGGCCTGGTCCCGTGGGCACAGCTCGCTGCCTCGCTCGCTCGTGGCATCTTCTTCTCCGCGCTACACTACAGTGCGCGCCACACGAGGAGGCCTCTGCGTCGCCCGCTGAGTAGTCGCTGACCCGGTGACCCCCCCGCGCTGCTGCAGACGACATTAATGTCACTTACGCCCGGTTTTCAATGCGCCCACCCACGCACTCTGATGACTAAACTCCCCTCCTCTTTTTCCTCACCACAAGATACTCCCCTTCCTTCCTTCTCCCTCCCTCCTCCATTGCTATGCTAACCTCTTCGTACTGCTGCGCTGGTAATAAAGAAACGTGTCAGCAGCGAGGGTCTGGCCCCACCGGGCCAGAGAGAGAGAACGGGGAAGTGAGTGTGTGTGTGTGCTGCGCTGTGAGCGCTGTCTGGTGCTGCGGCCGAGCAAGAGGACATGCATGTGAAGCCCCCAATAATTCGTCCCCTCCCTCACCCGCAGCTAGCGAAGCGAGTACACCGCCGCGCCCCCACGCCCACACCCCCGGCCCGACCCCGGCGGCCAGCCGCCAGCTGCTGCGCCTTTGTTCCCATGCGCCGCAACAAGCCTACCTCACCTCCCCTCACTTGCTCACGCCACCAAGAATCTTTCATTCCTCCCCCTACCTCCTGCCTGACCTGTGTGAGTGTGTGACCTCCGGCCTCCTCCTCCCCTTTCTCTCTCTTCTCGAGAGTGAAGTGGAGGAGAATAGAAAGCTGAGCTGAGCTGGGCGAGTGATGGCATGGGGAGCTCCCGTTGCTGCTCTGCTCCTGCTGCTGCTCCTCGCTGCAGCAGCGGGTGGTAATGGCGGCGCGCATTGCCTGCAGGAGAAGGGGAGCCGGAGCAGGAGCAGGAGAGCCTTGCAGGGGAGGCACCACCTGAGGTCAAGTAAGTTTTGTTCCCTCATAAATCACAATCCCTTCCTCTCTACTCTGTTTCTTGGTTTCTCCGCTGTTCTTGGATGGGCGAGGAATCGAGTGGCTGGGACTGGGGGACACACCAGAAATGTTCAGTCAGTCCACTCCCAATGCACATGTGTAATGCTGGCAATGGCAATCCGTTTCAATTCATGGTAGTTTCTGTTCTTGGTGAGGGCGTGAAGCGCTGTGGATTCTGTTTACTCCCGTTCTGGAAATGCATTTGATTGGAAATTGTGCAGATGCTACTGTTAGAAAGGCACCTAATTTGGGAAAAAATAAACAGCGAAGAACTCATCCTGCCATGAAAACGGAGGCCCCGGCTTCACGAGGAATGCAATGCAATTTTCCACGGTGCTTTTTCTGTCTTGGGGGTCAGGCGGGGCTCCGGCACTGCCAGAAGTAGCACGTCCCAAGTACTTTTTAATGTGGGCGGATTACATAAACAACGATAAGAATAGTAAATTACTAAATTTCCATGTGGTAGGTGGTGACACCATCGCAGATTTTTCAGCTAGCTG
>OAMR01000113.1:1968703-1991576 GCA_900205405.1 Echinochloa crus-galli
TACACTACAGTGCGCGCCACACGAGGAGGCTGCGTCCGCTGAGTAGTCGCTGACCCGGTGACCCCCCCGCGCTGCTGCAGACGACATTAATGTCACTTACGCCCGGTTTTCAATGCGCCCACCCACGCACTCTGATGACTAAACTCCCCTCCTCTTTTTCCTCACCACAAGATACTCCCCTTCCTTCCTTCTCCCTCCCTCCTCCATTGCTATGCTAACCTCTTCGTACTGCTGCGCTGGTAATAAAGAAACGTGTCAGCAGCGAGGGTCTGGCCCCACCGGGCCAGAGAGAGAGAACGGGGAAGTGAGTGTGTGTGTGTGCTGCGCTGTGAGCGCTGTCTGGTGCTGCGGCCGAGCAAGAGGACATGCATGTGAAGCCCCCAATAATTCGTCCCCTCCCTCACCCGCAGCTAGCGAAGCGAGTACACCGCCGCGCCCCCACGCCCACACCCCCGGCCCGACCCCGGCGGCCAGCCGCCAGCTGCTGCGCCTTTGTTCCCATGCGCCGCAACAAGCCTACCTCACCTCCCCTCACTTGCTCACGCCACCAAGAATCTTTCATTCCTCCCCCTACCTCCTGCCTGACCTGTGTGAGTGTGTGACCTCCGGCCTCCTCCTCCCCTTTCTCTCTCTTCTCGAGAGTGAAGTGGAGGAGAATAGAAAGCTGAGCTGAGCTGGGCGAGTGATGGCATGGGGAGCTCCCGTTGCTGCTCTGCTCCTGCTGCTGCTCCTCGCTGCAGCAGCGGGTGGTAATGGCGGCGCGCATTGCCTGCAGGAGAAGGGGAGCCGGAGCAGGAGCAGGAGAGCCTTGCAGGGGAGGCACCACCTGAGGTCAAGTAAGTTTTGTTCCCTCATAAATCACAATCCCTTCCTCTCTACTCTGTTTCTTGGTTTCTCCGCTGTTCTTGGATGGGCGAGGAATCGAGTGGCTGGGACTGGGGGACACACCAGAAATGTTCAGTCAGTCCACTCCCAATGCACATGTGTAATGCTGGCAATGGCAATCCGTTTCAATTCATGGTAGTTTCTGTTCTCGGTGAGGCGCTGTGGATTCTGTTTACTCCCGTTCTGGAAATGCATTTGATTGGAAATTGTGCAGATGCTACTGTTAGAAAGGCACCTAATTTGGGAAAAAATAAACAGCGAAGAACTCATCCTGCCATGAAAACGGAGGCCCCGGCTTCACGAGGAATGCAATGCAATTTTCCACGGTGCTTTTTCTGTCTTGGGGGTCAGGCGGGGCTCCGGCACTGCCAGAAGTAGCACGTCCCAAGTACTTTTTAATGTGGGCGGATTACATAAACAACGATAAGAATAGTAAATTACTAAATTTCCATGTGGTAGGTGGTGACACCATCGCAGATTTTTCAGCTAGCTGAGAGAGGGTGGCGTCTCGTGAGTCGTGACATCTCATCCCCATGGTGCTTGCTCACTCTCGGTTTGGTTGCAATGTTCAGGAGCAGTGGGCGGCGCTACGGTGCTGGAGCTGAGGCACCACAGCTTCAGCTCGGCGCCGAGCAAGAGCCGGGAGGAGGAGGCCGGCGACCTCCTGTCCTCCGACGCCGCGCGCGTCGCGTCGCTGCAACGGCGCATCGACAACTACAGGCTGATCGGCTCGTCGGACGCCGCCGCCGCGGCGTCCAGCAAGGCGCAGGTTCCCGTCACCTCCGGCGCGAAGCTCCGGACGCTCAACTACGTTGCCACCGTTGGGCTCGGCGGCGGCGAGGCCACGGTGATCGTGGACACGGCCAGCGAGCTCACCTGGGTGCAGTGCGCGCCGTGCGAGTCCTGCCACGACCAGCAGGACCCGCTCTTCGACCCGTCCTCGTCGGCGTCCTACGCCGCCGTGCCGTGCGGCTCGCCCTCCTGCGACGCGCTGCAGCTGGTGGCCGCCGGCACGTCGTCCGGCGGCGGATCCCCGGCGGCGTGCGGCGCCGGCGCCGCCGGCGCCTGCAGCTACGCGCTCAGCTACCGCGACGGCTCCTACTCCCGCGGCGTCCTGGCGCGCGACACGCTGAGCCTCGCCGGGGAGGCCGTCGACGGCTTCGTCTTCGGCTGCGGCACCAGCAACCAGGGCGCCCCCCTCGGCGGCGCCTCGGGCCTCATGGGGCTCGGCCGGAGCCAGCTCTCGCTCGTCTCCCAGACCATGGACCAGTTCGGCGGCGTGTTCTCCTACTGCCTGCCGCCCAAGGACTCCGGCTCGCCGGGGTCCCTGGTCCTCGGCGACGACTCGTCGGTGTACCGGAACTCGACCCCGATCGTGTACGCGTCCATGGCGTCCGACGACCCTCTGCAGCAAGGGCCGTTCTACTTCCTCAACCTCACCGGGATCACCGTCGGCGGGCAGGAGGTGGGAGGCCTGCCGGCCGGCAAGGTGATCGTGGACTCCGGGACGGTGATCACCAGCCTGGTGCCGTCGGCGTACGACGCGGTGAGGGCGGAGTTCCTGAGCCAGTTCGCGGAGTACCCGGCGGCGCCGGCGTTCTCCATCCTCGACACCTGCTTCAACATGACGGGGCTCAGGGAGGTGCAGGTGCCGAGCCTGAAGCTCGTGTTCGACGGCGGCGTGGAGGTGGAGGTGGACTCCGGCGGCGTGCTCTACTTCGTCAGCAGCGACTCCTCGCAGGTGTGCCTGGCCATGGCGGCGCTGGGGTCCGAGTACGAGACCTCCATCATCGGCAACTACCAGCAGAAGAACCTGAGGGTCATCTTCGACACCTCGGGGTCGCAGGTCGGGTTCGCGCAGGAGACGTGTGGGTACATTTGACTTCTTGACTGGGATGGGAGGGGGCAGCCACGAGCTATATATGTGAATATCTTTATATACGTACTTGCAGATTTGTTTGGAGATTACCTCTGGTGATTGGCAAATGGTAATACAGTATTTAGTTGCTGGCATATGTACAAGCATTCATTATGATTGCTGCTATATTTTTTTCCCTTTTTCCCTGTTCCTCCAAGCTCCAAGATCAATTGCATTGCAAGAAACCAGTGGAATTTCGCGTTAAACATTTTAGCTCATAGGTGATATAATTGGGCAATTGTCAGTTAAACCCTACTGCAACCGCAACAATATGTATGATCTATCTATATTGCAAGAAATAAGCTAGTGAAAAAGGTAAAGATTGTGATCATTCCGATTTCCAGCCGCTTTACGAAAGGAGCTACGCGATGCCCTGACAAGTGTACAAGGCATCTCGACAGCCACATGAGAGACGGATGCAAGTGTTATAGAATTTTATTTATGCAACTGAAAAGGAGATCAGGCGATGCCGGCCCTTTAGTGGTCAGAATTCAGACATGGAGGGCGTCACTGCCTTTCCGTTTGAAGACACCTGCAAGAAAACAGCGCACGGGGATATATACTGTATATACATATACGCACTGTGCAGTGCAAGAATGTGATGCTACAGAATACCGATCATATCATGTCGCGTGATGGCCTTCATCGGTATCACAAAAGAAAAATGAAGGAAAACCTGGCGTCAGCCTCGGTGAATCTCAATTCACCAACCCTGCCAATCGGAAGAGGAGCTCCATCTAGTGGTAATATGAATGGGCATTACATGCACTCGAAAACAAGCATATGCTTGAGAAAACAAAAACAAAAAAGAAGGCGTATAGTACGATCACGGACGCACAATCCGTGAAACCAGCACACAGCACAGTGGCTAAGCATAAGGAGCTCACCTGACCTGACGGTGTCCCCTCTCCTGACCCGCGTGCCGTAGCCATCCTTTCGGTGGGTGAGGTGCGGACAGCGCAAGCGACCAAGGAACAGGCTGTGAACCAGGCCAGAGGATGAGATGAGAGGGAGGGAACCCCTGCCTCAAGCATCCGCATGCTCTCCAGCGTGCCAAAACAATGAGTATCCTCCCAGCTCACTGCTGCCGAGTGCTAAGACAGTCAGATGCTGGGGTTTAGCAAGTGACCCTAATATTTTTTAGAGGGGTTAGGATGAGGGCCTGACACTAGAGATCAGAGGGCAGGGGATTTGCCACATGCAGGAATAGTGCCATTGGATGATGGGGGCTCAGGAATCAGGGAAGTGTCAGTCAAGTAAGCAGATGGGCAGAGCTCCCATGTTTGACTTGACCAGATCCTACCATAACCTCTTGAGGATTAGATGGAGTCGCTTCAAATAATTTATGAGCAAATGAATTAGTTACTCAAACCATGTCTTCCAAATAAGCCCTTCGGGGTTTCACTGGGCGGGATTGTGGGAGTTTAGACCCTAAATCGACCGAGACCCAATGTTGCTTTCCTGCCATTTCCCAATCACCAGACTTGGCCGGACCTTTGCGTTCACAACAGCTCTGATCTGTGGTCTGAATATAAGAGTGAACTGAGTAGGGGGAACAAATTAGAGCGCTCACACAATTTTATTTCTCTCATAGAGACATTTGAAATCAATTAATATTTCCAATCCTCACAATCAGCTATAACTAGTGCCGCATGGGGAAAAAAATGCCAAACTAAAATGAAAGAAACGACCTTTATGTTGCACATGCATACTGGGGTACAAAACATTTTTGCCTAACCAGCTCGTGCAGGTCGTGTACGATTTTGAACACCGCATCCGGTCGAGCTAGTTTGAGGGCATTTTGGGACATTACTCTGAGTTCATCTGACTTCGGCCCAAACCAGTCAGCGACTATCTTTGCAATCTGTTTTGGAGATTTCGAGAACTTTCCACATCCATTTTCAACAACATAAGGAACATTGCCGGCTTCCTGTTGAGTGAATAAATCATTTTAGTGATAAGATACATCATGCCTAACAAAAGATTAATGATCGTAAGCTTATTGAGATGTACTATGTTACTAGTATATTTGTCACTCTTGGCATTATAAAATGCCTCAACTGGGAAAAGAAGAGTAACCTTTTGATGCATACATAAATAAGTGGCGTATTGTACAGTTTACCAAGTCGTAATGGGGGCAAAAGAAAAGGGAATCCTACCCAGGTAGGTAATCAATGAAAAAATGAAAACCCAAGTTTTCAGTTTCCCGAACTTTCAGTTTCAGTTTAAAAATATTGAGGCTTTGCCACTTAGGTCTTAGGTCATGTCCAAGAAGGAACAGTGTAATTTATATCTAATTATCTATACTGCCTAGAAATAAAGACAAATGATGTCCTGAATTGGCACTTTCGCAGAAAACCAATAAGGTCATTGGCCCATCCAAGGGTATTTATAAGATTATGGCAATGCAATTAATTGGGTATACCTGTAAACTTTGTATGGGTCATATGGCATGAACTACAAGGAGATTAACAGATGATAATCTTCGATGAGCAAGTAAATATAAGATATGTATCGCCCTCAGTGGTATATGACAGTAGTACAGTACAGCAGTCTGCTACTACTTTACTAACCACTCATCTAAGATATTTAACATAGAACTAAGTCAATGGCCAAAGGGTTAAATTGAATATTCTTATGAGTTATGACAGCCTATATTTGAGGATAACAAAATGCCCAAATGGTATACGGTAACAACAATATGGATCAGCACCATGGGGGGAAACAAAAGAGAACCAAGTAATCCCTACACCGAGTTGCTAAAGAAAATTACCTGTCCAGCAATATAATCATTTAAAATAATTGGTAGACCACGGATCATCGCCTCTGCAATTGTACCAGGCCCTGCCTGAAATTCAACAAAAATCATCAATTATCACATCACCACCAATCATGAAAGTTGTACCTCATATTCGAATACGAAGTGCACGATTTGAACATGAGAGGCCATAAGGCATACCTTTGTAATGATACAATCACAAGCACCCATGCATTCTTCCATCTTTGTAACAAACCCTTTCACCTAAGATTTTGAATAGAAAACAAGGATTAAAGAAATATGCATACTCTAACTTGCTGGAGGTGTGAGATACAAGTTAATATAGACATCGACGCATCGTTTCAGTTCATATCCGGATAATGTTTTTGCTGCAGTAAACAGATCAGTCTCATGCATTCAAAGATCAAAATATACAATTGCTACTTGCCAAGAAGTAACGCTTAGCTTAAGTTCATTTAAGCTATCTATGCAGTTGAGAAGGCTGAAGAAAAACACTCTTTCTGAAGGAAAGCGGCATCAGGAAACTGGTAAGGCAGCGCAGTTACAATGTTATAAAATTATTGGATGTTATGAATCAGCTTTTACAAAGTACCTGAACTGGAACTTTCCAATTTATTGATTGCAATCTGTTAGCCAGCTTCTTATTACGTCCGCAGATCACAAGTATCTGACCAGTGGGTTCCTCTAGGTTTTCATCATACAGAGTATCACCAAGCGCTTTAGCAGTGGCCTCAATAGGACCCATTCCCTCACCCCCGCCCATTAATAGAACAGCAGGCAGATCTTCATCCATGCCTAATTCTCTTCGCAATTCATCCTATTAAAGAAGATAGGAATAGATACTAGTTGGTAACTTCTGACAGATAGAAAAGTTTCATAGAATAGTACATGCTACGATGAAATTGTGTACCTTTGGTCGAACGGGTTTGACAAAAGAGGGTCGGACAGGGAGGCCATAAACTTTAATTTGTGAGGGCTTCAGTCCAGCTTTTAGTGCTCTCTTTTCCACCTCAGTTGAAGGACAGTAACATCTAGTGACAAGCTTGTGGAACCTAAAGGGCAACAATAGAATAGCTATTTCACTGTAAGAGGATATGTCTCACATTTTGCTAAGAAACTAAGAACATTTATGCGAACATTGAAGCCAGAATACCATGTTGGGTGACAAGTGCTGAGATCTGTGATAACTGTAGTAAATGGGATCTTATCCAAAAGACCTTTGGATCTTAGAATTCGGAGGGGCACATGTTGCATTAAAGGATGAACACTGATAATAACATCTGGTTGGTACTTCATTAGACCTTTTGCAACCTCTCTGCAGAAAGAAGTGGCAATTTCTAAATTATATAGACACCTTATTAACTTATTAAAAAAAGAAGAAAAAGCAAGAGGTAGATACAGCCTACATTCTCAAGCAGAATCTGAGAATCCTACAGACACATGAGCACAGGCAGTCATAGGATAAAGGAACTAGGATATAAATATAGTCTGGAATACGGAAGATGGTCATCGTCGTTCTTCATGATTATCATTGTTCTTCAAACACGTTTTATTAAGAGAACAATTTTTAGTTACATAATGCGCAATTACAGGTCAAATAGTGCAGGCAAATAATTTTTTTGCTCTCGACTCTTGAAATATAGCATTAAATTTGGGGTGAAAAACTCATGCAAATAAAAGAAATAGAGGGAAAGAAAAGAAATAGACAAAAACCAGTACATAACAAATTTTACAGATCTAAATAACATAGTGGTTGCTCAGTGCCACCAGCTGTACAAGGACAGCATCTTGAACTGTAAGCACCGAGATATTAGACAAAATAATATGAAACGGATGTACCTTATTCTGCATTACAAATGTACAGGCCTAGTAACTGTCTCTTATACACATCTAGATGTTTGTGATATAACTAGTAACCTTGCTATGAATGTGGATGTTGCAGCAAAATGTGGCTGGTGAATTACACGCGGTGCAGTACCATAGTATGTCATCTTCCACAAGGGTCCATGTTTCACCAAAAAACTATAGCTCCTAGGCAGTTGGTTAAATGGCCACGGAGTGTGTTCAGTCCACAAATCAGTGACAAATACCTGCAACAAAGTTCCTTTGTTACAACCTATAAATATTAGGTACTGTTTGGTTCGCGTTGCTGTAACGTGATCTGATTTCAGCGGTATGTGTTTACGTTTGATCTTGTTTGGTTCCGTCCATACGTAATCAGGTACCGCGTATATAGATACGGACACGTATAAAATCGTTACCCCTCCCTCAGCTCCGTAATCGATACTCAATTGCTGAGTCTCATAATGGGCAATTACAGGTCAAATACTGCAGGCAAATAATTTTTTTACTCTCGACTCTTGAAATATAGCATTAAATTTGGGGTGAAAAACTCACGCAAATAAAAGAAATAGAGGGAAAGAAAAGAAATAGACAAAAACCAGTACATAACAAATTTTACAGATCTAAATAACATAGTGGTTGCTCAGTGCCACCAGCTGTACAAGGACAGCATCTTGAACTGTAAGCACCGAGATATTAGACAAAATAATATGAAACGGATGTACCTTATTCTGCATTACAAATGTACAAGCCTAGTAATTCATGAATGTAATGAGGAAACTTTTTGTGATATAACTAGTAACCTTGCTATGAATGTGGATGTTGCAGCAAAATGTGGCTGATGAACTACACGCGGTGCAGTACCATAGTATGTCATCTTCCACAAGGGTCCATGTTTCACCAAAAAACTATAGCTCCTAGGCAGTTGGTTAAATGGCCACGGAGTGTGTTCAGTCCACAAATCAGTGACAAATACCTGCAACAAAGTTCCTTTGTTACAACCTATAAATATTAGGTACTGTTTGGTTCGCGTTGCTGTAACGTGATCTGATTTCAGCGGTATGTGTTTACGTTTGATCTTGTTTGGTTCCGTCCATATAGAAAACAAGGATTAAAGAAATATGTATACTTTAACTTGCTTGAGGTGTGAGATACAAGAGATGTTTTTAATATAGACATCGACAAATCATTACAGTTCAACATATCCAGATAATGTTTTTGCTGCAGTAAACAGATCAGAATCATGCATTCAAAGTTCAGAATACACAATTGCAACTTGCCAAGAAGTAATGTGGCTTAGCTTAAGTTCATTCAAGCTATCTATGCAGTTGAGAAGGCTGAAGAAAAACACTCTTTCTGAAGGAAAGCGGCATCAGGAAACTGGTAAGGCAGCGCAGTTACAATGTTATAAAATTATTGGATGTTATGAATCAGCTTTTACGAAGTACCTGAACTGGAACTTTCCAATTTATTGATTGCAATCTGTTAGCCAGCTTCTTATTACGTCCGCAGATCACAAGTATCTGACCAGTGGGTTCCTCTAGGTTTTCATCATACAGAGTATCACCAAGCGCTTTAGCAGTGGCCTCAATAGGACCCATTCCCTCACCCCCGCCCATTAATAGAACAGCAGGCAGATCTTCATCCATGCCTAATTCTCTTCGCAATTCATCCTATTAAAGAAGATAGGAATAGATACTAGTTGGTAACTTCTGACAGATAGAAAAGTTTCATAGAATAGTACATGCTACGATGAAATTGTGTACCTTTGGTCGAACGGGTTTGACAAAAGAGGGTCGGACAGGGAGGCCATAAACTTTAATTTGTGAGGGCTTCAGTCCAGCTTTTAGTGCTCTCTTTTCCACCTCAGTTGAAGGACAGTAACATCTAGTGACAAGCTTGTGGAACCTAAAGGGCAACAATAGAATAGCTATTTCACTGTAAGAGGATATGTCTCACATTTTGCTAAGAAACTAAGAACATTTATGCGAACATTGAAGCCAGAATACCATGTTGGGTGACAAGTGCTGAGATCTGTGATAACTGTAGTAAATGGGATCTTATCCAAAAGACCTTTGGATCTTAGAATTCGGAGGGGGACATGTTGCATTAAAGGATGAACACTGATAATCACATCTGGTTGGTACTTCATTAGACCTTTTGCAACCTCTCTGCAGAAAGAAGTGGCAATTTCTAAATTATATAGACACCTTATTAACTTATTAAAAAAAGAAGAAAAAGCAAGAGGTAGATACAGCCTACATTCTCAAGCAGAATCTGAGAATCCTACAGACACATGAGCACAGGCAGTCATAGGGTAAAGGAACTAGGATATAAATATAGTCTGGAATACTGAATATGGTCATCGTCGTTCTTCATGATTATCATTGTTCTTCAAACACGTTTTATTAAGAGAACAATTTTTAGTTACATAATGCGCAATTACAGGTCAAATAGTGCAGGCAAATAATTTTTTTGCTCTCGACTCTTGAAATATAGCATTAAATTTGGGGTGAAAAACTCATGCAAATAAAAGAAATAGAGGGAAAGAAAAGAAATAGACAAAAAACAGCACATAACAGATTTTACTGATCTAAATAACATACTGGTTGCTTAGTGCCACCAGCTGTACAAGGACAGCATCTTGAACTGTAAGCACCAAGATATTAGACGAAATAAAATGAAACAGATGTACCTTATTCTGCATTACAAATGTACAGGCCTAGTAATTCATGAATGTAATGAGGAAACTTTTTGTGATATGACTAGTAACCTTGCTATGAATGTGGATGTTGCAGCAAAATGTGGCTGGTGAATTACACGCGGTGCAGTACCATAGTATGTCATCTTCCACAAGGGTCCATGTTTCACCAAAAAACTATAGCTCCTAGGCAGTTGGTTAAATGGCCACGGAGTGTGTTCAGTCCACAAATCAGTGACAAATACCTGCAACAAAGTTCCTTTGTTACAAACTATAAATATTAGTACTAATAAAAGTTCTCAAAAGTGTACAGCACAAATCTGCAACTATTTCATTGTATATCTAAGAACTAAGGTAGTGTTTGGTTAGTTGAACCAAACTGAACATGTATGGTATGGTTCAAGTGGATGGGATGATCTTGGACGAGATGATACAAGTAAGATGTTTGGTTAGTTGTACGGGATGATACAAGATTTTGTTTGGTTGTTTGTATAGAATCATACAGGATGGTACATGTTCATGTTTGGTTGGATGAATGGGTTCGAGTATGATCATCTCCTACCAATATACAGTAACTTTACTATCATCTTGTATTGATGTTGTATCCGTCTTTAAAAATCATATGAACCCAATTAATCCTATCATATTTAAGTAGAACAATATGTTATGTTTTTATGAGGGTATAATATATTACTTCAAAACTTTGTCAATGGCATATAGTATGTAAATTTTATCGCGTGCAATAATAAGAACAAACAAAAAATAGAGACAAAATAAATTATTCTAAATAATAACAACCATAAGAATTTTATTTTCATATACAAAAGCATAGGCAAGCCCAACGATGAGCTCCCAAGCACATACAAACCCAAAAGCCTTGTCCATAACTCCATATAAATGACCCAGAAGAATACAAATCATTTTATCAGAATTTGGTTTTGCGCATGAAAAAAATATATTACACCGAACAATTTGGTTTTGCACATAAAAAAATAAAATAAACACAGAAGTATATTAAGATTGGAGCTTCCAATTTTTACAATTTGACACGCGAGTAATAGATCTAGGAGTACTAGCAGTCCATATCCATGATGACGAATTTCAGATCCACAGCAGTCCATATCCATGATGACGAATTTCAGATCCACGCCATTCTTGAGAGGGAGGACAGATCCAGACGAGAACTGCAAGCAAATCCTGTTCCTACCACAAGGGAAAACTGAACTTTCTTCGATCCGTTAGGGCATGGCATTCCTACGGAAGGGAAGGGAAAGGTGGAGAGGAAGGGAGTGAAAGTGCCGATGGTACTGACTTGTCTTCCGCCAGCGGCAGGAGGATTAGAGATTTAGAGGTGCGGGTGTGGGCTGGGTGGGGCTGGGGCGGCACCAGCGCCATCGCCGGGAGAGGAACAGGGAGAAGAGAAACGGGAAAGAAGGGTCGCGAGGTGAGTGTGCCGTAAAAAAAAATAGATGAGAAGGGTTGCGGACCATAATATATACGGGAGAAGGGAGTCGAGCGGTGAAACGAGCAGGTTGGACGGTTTCGTTCGATGGATTTTTCCGCATGGGGCGGTTCAAGATGAGATGGGAATATTCTAAGAATCTGAACCGGACCATGCAGGACCGAACGGTACAGCTCAATCAACCAAACGCGCTGGCTCTAGCAGATTCAGGATGGGCTCGTACGAGGACAGATCGGTTCAGAGAACCAAACACTACCTAAGCCAATATAGAATGGCACTAGCCCACCACAAGTGGAGAAGGTCCAAGTGCCTAAAGTCCCCATCCTACTATATACAGCAAAAGCAACACTAGAGTTGAGCTAAATCATCACATGTCAAATCGGTACTGACTATTTTATCATTCCAACATAGATAGGTAACTCGGTGGTACCAATGAGCACTAACATAAACAAAGGAAAGGGCATCCTTCTTCTCCACTAAAAGTACAGCATCAACACAGCATTATGCTAAAGCATCAGAAAAAAGTAGGGTTGTGACTTGTCAGCAGAGCACACAGTGTCGTGGGAAACAATTTATTCATCGTTAGTTGTTGTAAGCACATCGACCAATAGGGTAGGGCAACCTTATTAAATGTCAAACAGACGACAGGAAAATCAAATCACCAATCAATTGCTCCATTCAAGTTCTTATACAGCTTCTAATGTGACAATTCAAGCAAGATTGTAGGGTTTATAATAATATAATATACATAGTACAGCTTATAATGTGGTGAGACTGTTACGAGTGTATAAACGCCGCGCGGGCGCGGGAGGAAGGAGGCATGGTGGGAGGAGGGCGCGGGGGAGGCGGAGACGGCGGCGCCGGGGAGGGGCTTGGCGAGGAGCGGGGACGGGACGCAGAGGAAGGCGGCCGGGAGCGCCGGCTCGGCGGTCGGCGCGGGCATCGCGGGTGGGAGCAGCGGCGGCGAGGAGGTCAGTCTCGAGACATTCGAGTGCGGGTGCGGGGGCGCGGGGGTGGTGGTGTGGGGAAGAGGGGAAGGTGAGCCACACAGACGGGAGGGGGTGCGCGTCGTTTTGTTCGCGACGAGGATGGGTTGGCTCCGTGTGGCTTCCCACCCGGTCGGTGGCCGTTGGAGTAGGCGAGGCGTGTGAATTTGATGAGGGTTCCGGCTCATGGCCAACGAGGTCTTTGTTTTTGCGGTTGTGACCGGGCAAAAGATGGCCCTCAAAAGTTTAAAAGATTCTGCCCAACAACTCGTATAAATGTTGAAGTCAGCAATTAGAAGCCATGTTACATGTGACTAAATTAGCTATGAATCTATAAGAGACACTCCAGCCGGCTGAGCAAACAACTCCCTATCTAGTGTTTCAGTCACTCTAGACCAAAAATCACCCTCCAATAAGGTGACTCTCTAGCCGACTAAAATTGATAGGCCACCAAATTTTTAGACAAACCCCACAAATCTGAGGTCCCTCTATTCTCTCCCCTATCCTCTCTCTCCTCTCCCCTTCTCTCTCTCCTGGCGCTTGCACCCCCGCGCCGCCGCCCTCGCCTCCCCCGCGTCCCGTCGCCGCATTCTCCTCCTCCCCCGCGCCGCGCCGCCGACGCCGCCCTCTTCATCTTCACGCCACCGGCCCTCTCCCCTTCCTCTCTCTTTCTCTCTCCCCGCCTCTCCCCCACTCTCTCCACCCTCTCCGCAAGCGGCGGCAGCGGGCTGTCGTAGGCGACGCGCGGCGGTGGCGGTGCCACGGGCGGCAGCAGGCGGCCGCGGTGGCGGAGGCGGAGCGGTGGTGCCCCCCGCCGCCACTCACGGTGTAACAAGCCCTACTTCGCATGAGGACGCCACTGCTCTCTTGGAGAGGACGAGAGGTCAGGAGTTCGATCTAGATCTGAGAACGAGCTAGGGAGTACGTGCTCATGGGATTCACTATGTACGTGCTGCCGCCGCCTAGGACACCGGGGAAGAGTTTGCGTAAGGAAAATGACCGTGTGCCATTATTTGTGATTTTGGTGATTTAGTACAGTATGATTAGGGGTGGGCATTCGGTCTATTCGGTCATTTCGGTTCGGTCTATTCGGTTTCGGTCATTTCGGGTTTTGGAAAAGTGAGGACCGAAATTTTAAAAAGTAAAATAGGATCCGAACCCGAATAGATCGATTATTTCGGTTCGGTCTATTCGGTCCACCGAATTACCCGAATTTTCATAGATATCCTTGTCACCTCTCAAAACTCTATGGTAGAAATTCAAATTCCCAACTCATTTCAAGTCTATATATTTAAGTACTACTCAATGGAAGCAAGTAACTAATAAATTTATAAAAAAAAGTTTGAAATAGTTTAAAGCACAAAGGTGTAACATTCATAGTCTAAAGTATAAGAGACAGGTGGTGGGCCGGCCGCGGAGGCCAAGCAGCACGCGCGCGCACCGGAGGCGGGACGCCGCGCTCGCCAGGGCCGCCGTGCGCGGGTACACCCGGTGCCTGGCGAAGGCCGGCAAGCTTGGGAGGAGGGCCGGCGGCGCGGGTTCGACGGCGCGGAGGCGTCGAGGCTGCAGCGAGCGAGTGGAGAGAGAGAGGAACTGAATCGGGAGATAGATGGCCCCACAAGTCAGGTGTATAGAGGCCCTATTTAATCAGTTAGGCTGGAACACACATATAATTTGGGCCTCTAAATTCTTAAAACTAGCCCTCAAACCAAAATATAGAGGCCCATTTTTAATCATCCAACTGGAGTTGCTCTAAGGCCAGTCTCAGTGGGAGGGTCATCGACACAGTTACCTAGACTGGTATCTTAAAAACTGTACCAGTGAAGGGTCATGGTGATGACCTAGCTAAATCAATATACATAAATATACTGAATTTCGGGTTATTCGGTCTATTCGGGTTATAGACTATAGGAACCGAAACCGAACCCGAACTCCCAATTCTAAAATTATCTGGACCAAACCCGAAACCCGAAACCCGAATAGACCGACAATTCGGGTAATTCGGGTTCGGTTCGGTTTTCGGGTTTCGGGTTCAAAGTGCCCACCCCTACCCATGGTGATGCGGCGCCCCCCGCGGCCGCCCCGCCGGGTCCAAGAACGCGTCCCGCCGCCTCACCGCGGCCATGAGCTTCCTCTTGGCGCCGAACACGTCGAGCCACCGCAGCACGGGGATGTAGTCCCACAGGTTCGCCGCCCCGACCAGCGGCACCATGGCCTCCAGCGTCCACTTGAACTCCTGGGCCTCCGGCGACATGTCGTCCCGCGGCGGCGCCGCCCTGCTGGTCCACGCGACGGTCTCCACCAGCGTGCACTGCCTGCTAGTCCTGCTGGACAGGAGCTCGAGGACGAACTGCTAATACTATTGGTACATGTTATCAAATTTAATGTCTATGACACTCCCATGACCCTCCCACTGAGACTGGCCTCATAATGTTCGTGGGGAATTCAGTATGGTAATCTCACCCATATGTGGTATTATATTTGTGATAACTTCACTAACTGCACTTGAAGATGGAGCAATCGATATGGTGAATTTTAACACATTGATGTTTACAAACAAAACTAAGCACTAACAGTGTGTTTGCATGTTTGGTTTGCGATGCGGGGTGATTTCTAATCATTATATCCAAAATCCGAAGATGGTTCCGCATCTTTACTGCAGTAGCTACGTGCATGCAGTAAAGATGAGATCAGAACATTGTGCAGCGAGAGATATATGATGCGTGGGGAGAAGTGTGAGATCATTGCTTGGTCGCCGCTAACGTTTTATGTTTTGCATTGTTCATCAATTAAAAAATCATTTCTGTTGACGGCATAGCTACCTGTTGGAGATGTCCTAGGATGGAGTTGTCCATCGTCTAGTGTTTTCATGTAGCGTATAATAGATATACCTTTATATAATGGATATACTTTTATGCCACAAGTTATTCTGCCAAAAGTTATCAGATAGAGACCATTCTAGATGGGATTGACTGTCAAACCAAACACAATATAGCTGTACTATTCTTACTTCCTGGTCCGTCAGCAATAGTAATTATCGAAGTTATAGAAAACTTGATTAGAATGGTCGTGAAAATAATGTAATTAATAAATTACATTTTAGTATTGTGTAACACAAATGCGAGAGCCTACTTAACGTATTCGAAGGCATTATTGAGATAGTCTTGCAATGTGATAGGGCATCACAAAGTTGTTGCATATAAGCTATTTTGTTATGTGTGATTTTGTGTTATCTGACCATCCAAAATCATTTAACCCTATTCTAAAAAAATCATTTAACCCAAATAGAAGAAGAAAGAACAAGCCCAGTGTCCAAAGGGAACAGTGGGGCTGCTACAATGCTACTATACCAAAGCAATCTATTGAATCTAATCCATCGATGCTACTCTGAGAATCATAACCTATTGTGCTTATAACGTACAGTAAAGTTCTTTGTGGAAAGGAATGTGTGGGTATTGTTCCTTCACTTCTCAAAAACTCGGCCGGTGAGGGTAAGACCGCCCCCACAGTATTAAATTAAGAAGAAACTCTCAGTTTCCCCGACGGAGAAAACCCCCAAACCCTGACCCTGGGGACAGACACCGTGGGGATCCGTTGCTTGGGCCGATCTGCAGGCCGGGACACCGTTACCTGAGTTACCCAAACCACAGGCCGGGAACAGGCTATACCACAGGGGCAGCGAGGGGATTTTTTTAACCCACAGACCAGAAATTCGTCCCCAACGGGAATCGAACCCCGGTCTACGGGGTGCCGCCGGCACGCTTAGACCACTTGGTCTAGCGGCCCTTGGCTTTCCTTCACTTCTCCTGTGATCATTTTTCAGTAACTACATCAAATGAGCCGCACATATTTTGATGTAGTTGGAGATCTTGTTCAAAATGACTTTTGGGCATTACTTTTCTTTCCGTGCTATGGTCAGATGATGGATCCAAGATTATCGAAGGAGGTGACGGGAGTCTTATACAAACTTCTTCTAAGCTTATGGGTTAACTTTAAACATGTTCCTGAGGGAGGGATGCTACTATCTTCTCACATCCCTAATAATAAGTATAAAAGACAATACGGTTATTTTTGCTCGTGTTGCTTCACACAATAAGTATATAAGTTCATTTTACTTTATAGTTTATTATCTAGTGCACTTATTGTTCAAGTGAGATATATGTATGAAACTTGTTGCAACTTTTACAAGTCGTGGGTATTTTACGTTCGATTTAGCGCTTACATTTACATATGAGACATATCTCATTTTGTTTTTTTAAATAGTTGGACCATGTGCAAATGTGTCATTTCGTGAAACCAAAGAGGATGCAATAACAAAAAGACTGACCATGCGTTCACATTAAAAGAAGGCAAGATTCCTGCCCCCAAGAATTCCACTTTAATTCACATTGTCCTGGTGGAACAAAAAAAGGTTAACTTCGTTGGCGGTTTTGAATTTCTCTTCTCCTCTTGCACGCAGTACTTTACAGAAAATTCCCCACCGGCACCGCGACACACAGACAATGGCGGACCGGACCGGGCACGACGACGACCCATACGGCTGGCCCGCCAACATATTTGGCCACGCACGTGGTCCACAAGAGGCCCACGGAAACGGAACCAGAGCCTCTTCTCCTCTCCTTCCCTCCCCAACCTCCCCCTCCTCCGGCCTCCGCCCCTCTCCGACCTATGCAGACGCCGGCGGCCTCCTGCGGGGCCCACGCGGCCGCCTTTGCCCCATCCCCTCGCCCCGCCGCCCCTCCTGGGAGCTTCAGGAAGTCCTTTCCTGGTCCTTCTCGGCGGGCGCCAGGGCTCCGGCTCGTTGCTCCCATGGCCTCCACCATCGACTCGCCTGGGAGCTCCTCCGACTTCGCCAAGCGCATCGAGCGCGCCTGGCTCATCTCCCAGGTTTTTCCAGACTCCCTAATCATTCTATGTTCAGTGATATTGTCTGGTCGATCGGGCAGGCAACTGGCATGTCATGTGTGAAGTTGTGGTCGTTTTAGGAATACTCCGTAGTCGTGGGTGTGGGATTGTGGCTATATTTCTGTTCAAGGTGTACTCCGTATGTTGCAAAGCCTTATCAGGGTTTTAAATCGAATGGTTGTGGCGAATCCTCCGCGCGATCATCTGAATTGGGTACACAACAATATGCTGTTGTTATTGCTGATTAAAACATCCATTTATGTGCGGCTTTCTAAGGAATGATTTTAGAATCGGATTCAATAGAAAATGAGAAAATACGCAAATAAAATAGAAGAAACAAATGTATATTATATGGGATTTTTTTTATTCCTAAGTTAGATTCATGTGGCTATATTTCTGTTCAAGGTGTACTCCGTATGTTGCAAAGCCTTATCAGGGTTTTAAATCGAATGGTTGTGGCGAATCCTCCGCGCGATCATCTGAATTGGGTACACAACAATATGCTGTTGTTATTGCTGATTAAAACATCCATTTATGTTCTGCTGGTAGGAGGTGCCAGGAATAATATATGTAGATATTGAACTCTTAATCTATATAAGGCACTGTTGGTTCAAGAGAAGGCCTTATACTATTTTGGGTGCATGTATTCAGACATAACTAGAAATCCTGGGGTTAATGAGTAATGAATCAGACATAATGATGCATCTCTTCTATAAAGACATTCTTTACGGTTTCATGTGAAATTTCTGAACAGATCCTTAAGGTGCTAATCCGGGGAGCTTAGCTAGCATATTATGAGAATTTGGTGGAGAAGGGCTTCAACTCCTTGCCTCATTTTGCCAAACGGCTCCTTGTGCCAAAATTATGGCAAGCCAGAAATCATGGCAATCAAATTAATCACCATAGTTGCAGTAAGTTTGGGCTAGAATAAGGTGTGGGTTCAGAGGCTAAGAAATTGCAGCAACCCATGTATTTGGTCATGAACCAAATAGTCATATTTAGTTAACCTTGAGGCCCTTGCCTATGTCGTGGCAAACCATGGTAGTGAACTAAACACCCTCTTAAGCGTCATTGAGAAGCCATACCTCATCTGTGGGAGCTTAGCTAACTCTCATGAGGGGCGGCAAAGGGCTTTGACTTCTCAACTTTAAGTTTCCTTGTCAAGCCCAAGAAACCCACACCATTTGAGAGAGTTTAAGCCACCAATTCATTTTTGCTACGCAGAACCTCTATAAAACAAGACTTACCTTCTTCAGCCTTTACTGGGTGAATGTTTATCTATGCGAGCATTGGACAGCTTCGTTCATTAGAAGTTGCTAAAAGAAGCTTTACAATTAACCTTTTCTTATATGATATAAGTAATGAGAGCATTGGTGATACTAAAACTTCGAAGAGTGTGGTGTGGTATTCAACAAGAAAATATCCTCAGTTTAAGCCATATTCGATATGCTAGTAGTGCTTTTGTATCATTTGATTGATTCAATTACTTGTGTGTACGAAATAAGAAGTGTTCCAGAGTTTTGGAAGAACATGGTGATGAATTTTGTTCATGTATGTGACAATAAGCTAATTTAGAGAAGAAATGGATTGGAAATGGAATGCTACTTCTTTTAATTGCTTGCTTTTAGTTCTCCAAAGCTCTAGATAATGAAATTGTTAACTAACAAAAGAGATATAATGTTAATTATATTATGCACATTGCTTAAATGTTAAAATTGCATTATTTAGAAATCAAATTTGTGGACACCTCCCCAAGGGCAGCAAAATAAAGGTCCCAAATATCTTGTGATTTTATCATAAGAGGCTGGTGACTAGAGAAGAGAGTTAAATTCTAGGCAAATTTTGCTCCTGGACACCGTTCTTTCTTCGAATTGGCTGGAACACACCGCCAACAACGAAACTGGCTGGGTACCATTACAAAATTGTGATCGTTTGCCAGAACACACCGCGTCGATTAAAATAAGATTTTATCTGATTTGGGGAGAGAGAAGGTGGGGGAAATGTCCATTTTCATTTTCTCCCTCCCCTTCCCACTCCCCTGCATCTCCGCCGCCGCCCTCTCCTCTCCCCCACTGCCGCCCCGTCCCCTGCCCCTCCTCCCTCCCTGGCCTGGACAACGGCGGCGGTAAGGCGGCCAGTAGCGACGCGCACGTGCGGCGGGAGGCTTAGCGACCGGCGGTGAGGAGACGCGGGAGGCTTGGCGGCGGTTAGGCAAGGCAGAGGCGAGCACCACCAGGCAGTCCACGACGGAGTCGACCTCGTCAAGGAGGAAGACGGCTGCCCGCTGCGCTAGCGGAGTTGGACAGGATCTCCATGAAGCGGCGGGCCTGGCGAGCGCAGCGGCGAGGACGGGGTTGACTCTTGAGCACCGACCTCTCGGAGTCGGCCAGGTCCTCGGAGCTCACCGGCGGCGGTGTCGTGGGAGGCATGTGCGATGACGCTGGTGGGCGATGACGCGGCTGGCGGCGCTGGTGTCCGGGACGGCGAGCTCGTCTTCAAAACCACCGGCGGCCGCGCGGGGCTGTCCTCCATGGTTGTCCTCGGGGGTGTGGCATTCGCCGGAGATGAGCCGGAAGACGGCGGCTGCGGCGCCTCGACCACGGGGAGCCCATCCTCTCCTCGTCTCGAGCTCCGCATCGGGCGGCGGTAGAAGGCGTTCTCGTCCATCCGTCGGCTGCGGACGTGCGCCTTCGCCTTGGCCTCCCGCCGCATGTCCCCGCTCCCCTTGATGCGGCCCCCGCCGCCGCCGCCCTGGGGATTCTTCTTCTTGCGGACCGTGTGGGAGTGGCGAATGGCAATGGGGGAAGGAAGCGGCGGCCAGAGCAGCGGGGATTCGGGAGTGGGAGATCGAGAAGGGTGGGGGTTGCGCTCGGCGGCAAAAGGACAGCGAAAATGGCAACGGCAGGGCAGCAGCGCCGAGGATGAAGAAGATAGAGACAGCCAGGAGTGAGAGGAAGAAGACAAGGGCAAAATGGACATTTCCCCCACCTTCTCTCTCCCCAAATCAGATAAAATCTTATTTTAATCGCCGCAGTGTGTTCTGGCAAACGATCACGATTTTGTAACGGTACCCAGCCAATTTCGCTGTTGGCGGTGTGTTCTAGCCAATTCGAAGAAAGAACGGAGTCCAGGAGCAAAATTTGCCTAAATTTTATTAGGAGTGGGCAAACCTAATCTTTATTCTATCTACAGCCATACTTTTTATTAGTTGTGCAGTCATGTTCTGCAGTTTGACATTCATGATCTGTTATGCAGCAACCAAGACCAATTTCTTGCTCTTCCTGTCAATCTGCTGGCCATGTGGAGTGCAAGTGGTGTGCAGGCACAGGTTTCTTTATCCTTGGCAACAACATGTTGTGTGAAGTACCCTCAAAAAACACTACATGCGTGATATGCTCTGGAAAGGTTGAATAAGTTGTTCCTTTCCATTCATTTACAGATTTTGCTAATACGTCTAATTGTAGACTTACTTAATGTAAAATAAGCATACCGCACAGCACTTTTGTGCTCCATGAATAAGTTCATTTGATATGACAGTGAAGTAATCTATTAAAATTTTACATAAGGCATTATTCTATGTCAGGGCTTTGCAAGTTGTGCTGATTGCCAAGGGACTGGGTTTCGAGCCAAGTGGCTTGAAGAACCTCCTATTGACAAATGAAGCTAAGGAAGTCAGTCATACTGTAAATTTTACCATTTCACATTAAGCTACTCCCTCCGTTCCAAAATGTAGGTCGTTTGACTCTTAAGTTTGGCCACTCGTCTTATTCAAAATTTTGTGCAAATTATCAGATTTTTTGTGGTGGCTTGCTTTATTAATAAAAAATCTTCAAAATGCCTTAAATTTGACTATATTTTCACAGATTTTTTGAATAAGACAAGCGGTCAAACTTGTGGTAAAAAAGTCAAACGACCTACATTTTGGAATAGAGGTGGTAGCTAATTGTATGTACCTGCGTCCATATTCTCCATATGTAGCTGTGCCACTATTATTTTCCTGTAACTACATCAGTTCCATGCCTGTGTGACATGTTAATAATTATTCAATATAACTTTTCGCAAGAGGTATTCCTCTCTTTCTCACAGATTTTGCCTCAGTATTCTGCATCTTTTCTTGTGCAATGTGCTACATGCAGAGAAGTAGGGTATACCATTTCTCTCTCTTGTTTTGTATGTAAAAAGATGAAGATGCACACTACTATTCAGGGAAATGTTGGTGTCTTAACATCATGGTGAGGAAATTTATTACTATTTCTGTTTAAGCTATTCATAATTTCATGTGCACAATATAGTGTATCATATTCCAGTTATGTTTTGTTTAATGTACAGTATCATTACATCAGCATTTTCTTTGCTCTTTTCTGATGGTTGAAATTGATCAACATTTCAAACAGATTTCCTGAGGCCATGTCATTCAAAAAATGTCATATAGTATAAAATAGCGAAATTCAGACCCCAAAGGAAGATGAGAAATGGTTTAACCGCTACGGATGACAAGTTTGGATAGTTTCATCTTAATATTGTTGATTTAGACTATTTAGTTAGGCTACAAATATGCCTTGCAGAATTGGAACAATTTGGCTAGGTATAACGTGAGTAGTGAGATTCACTCTAGCGTATATTACTGCAAGGCATTTTAGACTAACTAAAATTCGGATTTAATTAGGCATTTTAGCGTATACTATTTAGTTAGGCATTTTTAGGGGGGCTGCCATGGGAGCCAGGGTGGTTAGGGGGAGTGAGGAAGAAGAAGAAGGAGAGCCCCCCCTAACCCTCCATCCTAGATTCCCCACTGTATTGAGTAATGCTGTTCATTTGAATCCATATGCAGAAAATGCTGCCAGTTGAGATCAGTGTCGTATTAGCTGTCTACAAATTCTTGTGCTTTGTAGCTTCTGTAGTAGCAAAAGGTTTTTGGAACTAGAAACTATTGTAGTATGTGTGTTTCTAGAAAGTGCTGCCAGTTAGGATATGTTACTTTTGTATTAAGCAAACAAACCTGTACTCACACTGCCACAACACTTCTTGACACCTTATGGACAGATTATTGTAGTATGTGCGTTTCTTTGTAAGTGTGCTTGCACATATTTTTGATAATTGTTTGGCACCATATTTGCACTTGGCTGTTTAGGATCATTTTTTATCAGACGGAAGGGGTAGATTTTATCTTTCTTTTGTCAGGAACAAATATTTGACCAAACTGAGTTTGAAGCTTATCAGATAGGTACTTTGGATGAGCTGGCTTCTAGATTTCAGAAAATTGTTACTTTTTAAATTTGAAATTCGATGAGAGCAAGGCCACCCAATGTAAACCTAAATAGTTGTGATGTACTTTTGTGTTTTCTGATAGTAAACTACCGAAGACACCAAAATCCCTTTTGGCACCACTTTGAGG